>LR736871.1:2894911-2979854 GCA_902654985.2 Oryctes borbonicus | reverse complement strand
GCCAGTAATTTTGATTTTTCTTTCAGGTCGTCTTTAGGAATTGGCTTTAGGTACTTCTAGAGGAAGCTGAACTTCTCAGAAATGTTCACTGCAGCACTGAAACGAACAGTCAATGCACCCATAACATTATCAAATATTATATAAAACACTTTCTGAAATTTGTTCATGCATTTCACCTTGTTTTGACAAATTTGCTTTTGAAACATTCTTTCCTTTTCTCCTAGCTTTAAGCTTCATGAACCCCAGAACGATATACCGGCTGCCGAAGGAAGAATAAAACAGCTCTTTTTTCTTACAATTTTAATTAAATTCAATCCCATTAAAAGACAAAAAATAAAGTAACCGTTACGTGTTTTCATTTTCAAAATCCATCTACTTGCACATACATATGCACCAAACATATGAGCGTGTAACTAATACCCTTATTTAAATTCAAATACAATTTATGCAATTAATTTACTATGCGGATACGGAGTTTCTTCGGCTATTTGCCGGCGTCCCCTTTCGTATTGTGTCTATATTTTATACGCGGAGGCAATTTAATACCTTCAGCTAATTTGTTTTCAGTCGGGCATACATATTTTCAGAAGCAGGAAGTCGACATCCGGTAGCGATTTAGATAAGAGCCGCGGTGGTCGTTTGATATGATCGCGATGGCGATAACCGTGAAGCCCGTGCTTATTGTAATGTGTACATACGCACGTACGACTTTACTACTTTCTTATGCCGACAGTTGGTGGTTTTGTATTGTGAGTTACGTTAATGTTTTGACTTCCCAATGTTTATTAGAATTTCTCTAAATTGAAAGGTATAACCGAACCTAATAGGGGGTTTATTTTACGCAGCAACATCTGTCGATTTACGTTAGATTTCCTTTTTACCTTTTGTACATCAGAAATTAATTAATTCGCGGTACGTCCACCAGGTAGATTTTGCATTGCATTCCAAGAATCGTCACCCCTTGATCAAATCTAAGCACCGAAGGATTTTTTACCGCGTAACGATCATTCTCGCTACGGAATTGCGAACTTCCTGCATTCGACCATGCTTAATAATGATTTAATTTAGCTGCAATCTGGAATTAAATCGATCTCCTTTAACTCGGACATAAAATACCCGCGAGAACGATACGGCGCGCCGGCTGTAGAAGAGTGTTGAAACGTTAATTCGTTATTCGCGAATGTTCTAATTATACGTAGCGGCTGCTAGAACCCAACCCCGGCCCGTAATGGCCGAACCGGCGCGATAAACAATTATTTTAATATCGCACCGTATTACCTGCATGCTGCAATTATTATTGCGAAGAACGGTGTACGGATGGCGTACATGTAGATAATAGACACTAGACAACGCGGCTGTAATTGCGTGCGATGTAGTGCCTTGATGCGAATGTACATAGATGGCGTTCGTGTAGTTTGCATCGATTGGTTATGTTAATAAAAATAATAATAGGAGAAAAAATATCGATTTTTTTATTATTAATCGTAACGTAGAACATCAGAGACAGAAGCGGCACTCACCTTCACGGCCTCCTTTCCAATCTCTAGCATTGTGCTTTTGTCCCCTCACCCTTCGTTAAAGCTACAGAGTGATAACGAAATTAAAATTAAAACGTTGGATTTTTTAAGTAATTTTATTATTTAATTTAGATATCTTATTATATCTAATAGTACGTTGAATTTCGTGGCGTTTCGTCTTCATATTCGTCGTTTTTGTTGGCTTCTTTCGACAGTTAATTCATTTAATGCCTTTTTACTTGTTTCTAGCATATTGTTGATTACTTTCATAAATTAACAAATGAATACTGTTATTATTATTATTATTAAATAAAAGGAAAGAAACAAAGTCCCAGACAAACAAAGCTATATTTTTAAACATTACATAATTTAGCAAGGATACAAAATGTAAGACATGCGTTTAAAACCCAAGGATTGAATTGAAGAATCTAAGACGGCTGTTCTTTTTTCTCCCATCTTCTTTGGATGCAGCCGCAGCAATAGCAGACGCGCTATATACATAAGAACGACCGCTCGGCAGCACGTTAGCCTTGGATCGTGAGGGCAAACGACCGAACTAAATAGAAGACTCCAGGAGAAAAGGAAGATGGTGATGAAGAAGAAGAAGATGAACGGAATCTACGACGGAGAACAACGGCTTTAAGTGCGTGTACAAGCTCATTCCTTTCACGTACACACACATATAAGTCAAAAACAGGGGAAGAAATGAAATGTGTACCTGCATCTACGTATATGGTTGTATACAAGCTGGTCCGCGGTCATCTTAATGAAATTATAATCCAATAAATCATAGATATGAAATGTAGGACGTGGATGTACGTATATTTCTCGCCTTTGCTTATCTGCTTTCATTTTTTTTTCTTTTCGTTTCGTAATAACCAAGAAGATTTCGGCCCGCTTCGTTAGTATCTAGCGTTGGATTTTTTCTTTCTTAAGTAACAAAAAATATAGGATCGAAATTAAACCCTTTATCTGATTATGAGTTTTAGGATAAATTTGGGATTTGTCTCAGGTTTTATTATCGATCTTTTACCTTCAAATCTTCTTAAGTTTATTTTTTTTTCATGTTACTATTTTTAATTTGAAACACTTTAAAGGAAGATTAATAATAAAAAAAAACACCGATATACGTATACAGGAAGGCCTGCTGTAACGCGTCCTTTTATAACGAGGCTTCGAAGTTACGCGCACCGACACGCGTTTGCCTGTTAAAGTCATATTTCGTCCAATATTATAGCCGATAGGCCTAGAAGTGATAGCAAATAATAGTTGGCACCTTGCTCTGCACAATCGGCGTTTACGCATGTTATGGTTTCCTGAATTAATTAAAATCTTTGTTCTCCGAGCGAAGCTTTGAGCTTATGAAACAGAGAACAGTCACTGGAGTCCGGATCTGGTAAATATGGTACTATTTAAACTCCAATTCGTTGCAATAATTTGTTATTTTATTGCAAATTTTTTAAAAATGTTATGCTTTTGTAGTAACATTTTTCTGTGTAGCCTCCAACGTGGTTGAAATTTTCAAAAATATCTTTTAACATATGCTCATGTCGAGGCTTGAAACGTTTATAAATAATATGGTTTCAGTAAGAAAAAATGACCAAGTTTTTAATATTTTAAAGTACAAGACATCTATTGATTTGTGTGTAAAACGTTGTGACTTACCCTGTATATAACCTGTGGCTTTACAAAAACCCTTACCAATATCCTGCACGCATCGATACATTGATGGGTGTATGGCTGTAGCAGATAGAGTAAGGCAGATTATCCCGCGGAACAGAGAACGCGTCGATACTGTGCCGTACGTGCTTCAATGCGTTTTCCATTTTAAAAGTAATGGAAATATAAAGCACACCGCTTTCATAGCACGGCCAACTTAAATATACGACGTTGGAAATGGCTTTCGTACGTGTTCTAATCTAGCGTTGAAATCTCTCGCCGTAATAATCATACGCCGTGCTAATACGCCTTCTTTAATAAAGCGAAACTTTATCTGTCCGGATTATTACATTCAATTAACTTGTAAATGGTTTACGAGATTATTATGAAGAAAAAGCGACAATGACATATACAGAGATATTATGATCAGGCGAGTATATACTTATACAGGGATAAAAATAATTTTTATACATTCTTAGTGTCGTCGTGGGAATTGTTTTAATATTAAGCAACAAGAATCTTTTGCTTATACACCGAAACACGCATTTAGTTGAAAGAACTGCATCTTCACATCGATGGAAATTGCCTAACCTCGAAGAAGGACAATTTTTTTTACTTGAAGGAACAAAATATTCCGTCTCAGTTGTTTAAATGAAATAAAATTTTTGTATTTTTCTCATCTTTATTAATTATCTCATCAACCCATTACATACTATACTCTCTATTTAAAATACGCTCTGTATATAATGAAACACCAGCAGCTGATGATATAAGTACGCAATAAAGAAGCAGATAAACCATTAAAACTGAAAACACCGAGATCAAAAGAATCGGAAAGGAAGTTGGCAACGCATAAAATATATCGGGAGACGGCTGCGAGATGGCGCGGAGACGCGAGGGGGAAATCGACGCGCGAGCTGCAATTATTCGCATAACTGGCTAATGAACGATTTTCTCTGGTAACGATCTCCGGTTTCGCAACCGACATGTAAATGAGGGAATTTTCTCAAAGGCGATAGCCGCCGCATGTACGTTGAATTATAAACTAGATCGGCATTCAATTTTTTTTTTCCTTAGCTTTTCCATTTCTTTACGACGAGCATAGATTACTTGATTCATGTATATCGTTCGACTTTAATGATCTGCTTTGCTGCTCTACGCGCGGTGCGGATTTAGACTTCGTAGTAGTAGGTTGTAGAAATCCTATTTTATTTCTGCAAGCCGATTTATTGGTTTAATATCGTGAGGATTAATGATTAGTTTCGCGCTGATTCCCGGAATGGAACTGATGAGGAATACATATTTATTTTTAAGGAAGTTTTTTTCTTTTAAAACCGAAGATTTTATCGTAAAGCGTGTGTTTAATGAAGCGTGTATATAGAGGCAATATCAAATGCGGGACATTTAGCTCGTGTAAGTTGTGGATAACAAGTTAGATCAATGCAATATGATGAATAATAGTTTAAGTTGACCTTCAGAAATACATTTATAAAATAAATTGTAACCAATATAGCCAATATGTCTGGTGGCCAAGCGTAGATCGCGATATTTAACTCATGGTAAAAAATGTGATGCATGTTCAAAATTAAGTGTTCATCCTTCATTTTAGACATAGTATTTGCGTATGTAACTTAATATATTAAAAAAAATAATTTTTGTGAATGCCAAAGAGAAGAGATCCTAGGACGAAACCTTGCGGGATTCCATATTTAATAATACAATCTGATATTGATCATTATCGATAAAAAGAATTTAGTGAAAGACCTTGCTGAGGTTGCACAACGTAATTTTTGCGCGCAAACCATCCTCAAGATCTTCAACAATTCGGTATATTAAACCACAGCTCTTGAGACCTATTTCGTGGAGGGACCAAAAACATTGAAACGGCTGTTACTATCTAAATATGCAACAATACATGTCTCAAACACCTCAACAATGAACTATTCAAAAACAATATTTAATTCATCAATCAGAGATTGATATCAAGAAGAATAACTAGCGTAGAACACGAACATTTACATATACGCAACGGAAAAAGAAATTCAAATTGCTCACGCTGCCCATAAATTTTATTATTATTATTTACAGTAGCCATTTCAAATGTTAATTCGGCTATTAATAAATGACGTCGGTATACGATCGACAAACAATCCAGTTTCCTTATCCTCTTCTTCGCCCGGGCCATCCTTCTCTTTCACCTACAATCTATCTCCTTCCATCGCGTTAGCCGATGACAAAATCGTAAATACAGAAAAAGTACGACAGCCCCGGACAACAATCGAACTCAAACCGCGCCAAGTGAATCGAAAAGCAAGAAATGAGAAGAAAGAAAAGGAGAAAGGCAGACCAAGAAGCCCGTCTCCTTTCGGACTGTATTAAACGAGAAACTAATGCGGATTTCCAAACCTGTTATTTAGATTAAGAGGAGGATGACACGGCCAATGCCTAATACCCAAATTTACAACTAGGTATACGCTATTTTTCGAATGGGATTGAAATTTTCCGAATTGCGCTGCAGCTTTGCCGCCAAGAGATTTAAATATGGATTTTATGAATGTGAATCGTCATAATTTGTGGAATTACCGTGTTACGCAACTGAATAAGCTTATCAAGCCTCGCTAAATAACAAAGGAATTCCTCAAAATTCCTCAAAATGAAAATTAGTACTTTATAAAATGATTATAGAGCCGATTGTCGGGATTTGGATGTGAAGCATAGGCTTTAGAATTGATGGAAGAAAGGCTAATATTGGAAGTATTAAGTATTAGAAAAATATTTAAAGCGAAAAAAATAAGTGAGGTGTGTGTGAAGCGGGCTAATTAACCCTGCTCTATGGAAGCAAGAATTGGATACTAAATTAGTCACGGAGAAGCAGATTGCAAGCTAGAAGATTAAATGTTGAAGAGAAGTCAAAGATTTACAGAATAAGAAACGAAAAAATTAGAGAAGAACTAGAAATAGAAGCAATACATAGTACCATTGAGAGCTAAAAAGTAAACCAGATATGAGAAACAAGAGACTGGAATAAAAGTCGGAAGGAGGACCGAAGAAAATCTAGAATAATGAAGTGGTTTTGATATTCAAGAAACGAAAGGCAAGAAGAATGACGGAGACCACAAAGCAATAACAAAATTCGTAAAATTAAGTTAATTATGAATTGCAATTAGAGAGCTGTCTAACGTAGAATTGGACAAGGAAAAAGACAAAAATGGCTATATCATACCAACCTGGCTTTACGGATGTGAGAATTGGATACTGAACCATTACAATTTACAGGCTAGAGAGGCGAAATATTTGCGAGCAGCCAAAGGCATAACACATAAGGACATAATAAGAAACGAAAAAATAAGAGAACTGGAAGTAGAAGTATCATTGAGAGCCAAAAAGACAAATAAACCAGATATGGGAAGGAAGAGAAAAGAATAAAATCATGAAACGAGAGAGAATCACCTCGAAAACCAATAAACACTTAGGATCGATTCCGTCCTTGTTAGTTTGTATCAAATTTAATAATAATAATAAAAAAAAAGACCGCCCAACAACAAAAACTTAAAGCTATTAAAATTAATAATGCTTGTAGCTTTAAATTGAATACCATGCGTCTCAGAAACAACATGGAAATCCATTCCAAATTAAAAATCTCAAGTTACTCCTAATTAATTTTAATGCCGCGTATTCTAATTTAGGAAGTACACGCCTTGGTATCGCGATAATAACAACCATAAATATTCCTAGATCGTTTCTCGAAACGTATCGAAATTAAACCCCATAAACTACGCATGCGTCGAACCGCGTTCTCCGGAGCTACGCTCACCGTCCACACCGCGATGTGCACATAAGACAATTTCCTCCGAGACCTAAAACCGGCAATCAGGCTGTCAATTCTCTACGAATTTATTGCCTTTCGAACAAGAAGAGTATAAATAATTAACATTCTTCTTCGAATGCTTAATTTCCTTGGAAGATATCTGCTAGGTTCATGTATACGTACTTTTTTGCGTTGCTAAAGCAGCTGTGTACGTAGAAGACCTTTCGTGAATCAAGTATGTAAGTAAGTGGATTAAATAAATGCTAAAAAGGTTATTTAATTCGGATCAATATTGAATATTGAGATTGAGAGATGAACAATTTCTGGTTTCATCATTATGAAAGGCTCCAGCATTCCCAAGAAAGTTGTTTCTAATGATTTTGAGGGTGTAGTAGTGCGAAAGGTGCCTTCCATAACCCTCAACATGAATAGAGGTAAATTTATAATAAAACTATCGAAAGAAATGTTGCTATTTATTAAAAAAAACACGGAACGCGAATTTTTGCAATGGTAAAAGCTTCCACTGGGCCTTAGTTGTTTAAATAAGTGATGATATTCGCTTAAATCTTGCTCCAACGACAATTTTGTGCTTAGAGACATGAAGTCACTTTCATCACTATCGCCTGAATGTACGCTTCACTATTTATTTTTTCAGTCAAATATGATACTGTATGAAGAAGAATAATTGGGAACAGCAAGGCGAAATATTTTCAAAAAGGGCTTCAAATCAATTCCGTATTCCACGTATTCTTACGTTTTATTCCTCATCTTCTTACTTCTTACATACACGAACATATTCCCCCATCCCTTCTCCGTCGTCGTACGAGTTCGCTTTTTTCCTCTTGTTTTCGATGGCGGTCGCAAGGGGTCGTATTGGTAGCTAATATACGAGCGTACAAGTGCTCAAAAAGTCGAACAGCATTCCGTAGAGTATTAAGCGGAGCAATTTATAATCAAGAACCTGGATCTCTCACGTACATTCCAATAGTCGACGGTGTACACAACAATCACGTGCCACCTGTTCTGCTATCTCTTTTCGGTGCGAGCGGGACGCGTCTTCGTTCTTCTCACATCGAGAAACTTCCAGGCTATGGCCAATACATTGGAGACGCTACGTATAGATGCATGTACTGTCTACAGACATTCTCAAAAGTTATTTAAAACTGGAATTTCAATGTAAATAGATCCAGAAAGTTTATTATTATTGTATCCTGTTACCTCGTCATGGTAAAAATTAACGACTTCTCAACATGCTATGTGATAATTCGAGTCTTTTCCCCCGGCAGGAGTTTGAACTCGCGACTTTTGAGACTGTCACGCTCAGAAGCAGGATGTGTTATTATTGCACTACCCTGTCAATTAGCCACGTTCTTCGACATTTTCTAATGCGCCTTGTTAAGCATATCCATTACCACAAGCAGTTCGTGCGGATGTCGACCAAGAAGCTTAAAATGTGCTGAGAAATGGAATCCTGTCGTCGTTGTCAAGAAGACAATCCGGTTGTCTCCACGCTCGAACCTCGAACATATTCTGAAGATGAGCATTCTCATCACCATCATCTCATGCAAATCTGAACAAATTTCCCAAATATAGATGGTGATTATTTTTTTGTTAATTTTTGCATATTTCAGCGTTCATGTTATTAACATCTTCTGCATTGCAGAGTATCATACTTCTCCAGTAAATTGGTACAATATCCAATATACGGTCAGAATCTCACGAACACCAGTGTACACGTCACTTATATATCTTTCTTCATTCTTCTCGTAGGTGGTTGTTTCTAAGATGGAATATTCGTTTTATTTCTCTCCTTCTTCTCTTTTTACCATCCTTCTTATTCTGCCGTACGGAATAGATCCGGATAATACGTGACTTCTAGACGTAACATAGGTGGATTTATGATGCCTGTCTTATGGCTTATTAAAAAATTCTTTGGTCGGTGGACGTGTAGATGATCTGATTTCTTTAGATCTTGATTGCGTCCAAGTTGAAATTTAAGGATACGCATGTAGATGTAGATGTTAAGTCAGAAAGAGGGCCAGATATACCGGTAATTAGTTTATCTTATTCGAGGCGTTTCAAATCTTCAAATCAAATTTGTTTTTTTCTTTTCTCGACTTTCTGGGTGTTGTTTTTTAAAGTTTTTAATGGATAGAAAACATGTCAAAAATTTATAAGTGTTTAAAGGGACATTGGCAGTTTATTGACCCCATTGTAGGCTTCCAATTTCCTCGAATCGCGGTATATACAATCTCATTAATAACAATAAAAAGATCCTTCTACATATCTCCAATTCTTAAACGCGAAAACCGTAAGACGAACTAGCTTATTAATTTCTTCATTGCAAAACCTTCGCTTCACTTCTTGCGCGTAAAAAAGCACCTGCATCGGTAAATCCGACTATTTTTTCGCGCACGGATCGAGATTGAAACTGCCCGTTTGCATGTCTAGCGGTGTTACCAGCTTAACTCTGCAAATAGCGTCGTTATTCTACGTTAGCGAGAAGGAACGGGAACATGGTGGCCTCTATCTCGCTCTTAAAACGTAATGAAACGTTGAATAGGCCATCTTGAACTCTTAGATTTACTCTTTAGAGAATTCAGTACGGCCAAGGAACTGAGAAACAACGGAGTACGCTGAACATTGAAGTATGTGAACCTATTAACAACGTTTGTCTGATATCTGCATATTTTGTGTATGTATGGATTGTGCAGGTTGTTAATGTTCATCTTATCTATTTAGGTATGCGCGTGATAAGTTGTCTGCCTGAATGTCTTGCACAATTTTTTTTTAAATTTTGTTGATCAGTAGCTTACTGTGTCGTTGGTTCCCACTACCAGAGATGCTATGATTTTTTTTTCAATTTGGCTTGAAATAAATCGTCATTGTTTGCTTTTACATATCTTTATGGGTAAATTAATTGTTACAGAAATAAACAAAGTCATGGGGGTGTTCTCAAGTAATCATGTCTGCAAATGTTGAAACCTCTCGAAGTGCCATATCTGAATTCAGATCCAGTGAAACTGATATTATATGGCAGGAAGACGAAGGATAAGTGATCCTCAAAAGGCAAAACTTAAATAATTATCGACCAATAACAATTTCGATCAGCTCTTCAAAATTTATTCAAAATTAATGAACCACCTTCTTCGAATATTGCCTCAGATTTCAACGTTGCAACCATTTGGAACATAGAAGTAGAAATAAGTTAACAATTTTAGAAATCTTCCTTATGTAAAGCTTCCAGATAATGTTTTTTAAAGTCACCAGACCATTGTCGCTTCTCAATTCCGTCTATATCATTAAGCGACGTAAAACACATCAAAGAATTGAGTTTCTCGGTTAAATGAAGAGCAGTTTCTTTCTGTATGGCTTTTATGTTGTAGCACGTATGCGTGCGAGTACAGATCTTGATTATCTTTGCTGTTCCTCGCTGAAGGAATTTGCTGTTGAACGCTCTACCGGTTGTAATTATTACGACGATAAAACGAAGAAGTTGGCTGACTTAAGATAGCTTAGTTAAGTAAGCAATGTTATCTTTTTATGTCTTGCTCAACTTCTTCAGGATATAATAAAATGGAAACGCTGTACTAAATCGAACGAAATAAATACATATTTACCTTTTTACAATAATAAATAGAAGCATATAATAATTTTGGGTATTTATAAATTTTTAAATCTTTAATCTTTTAAGAAGGCGGCTTTCATCAAAAAAAAAAAGGAAAAGAGAAACGAGAACATATATATTTACAGTTACTTAGCTTATCAGATCCCGCCCAACTCACTAGAATTACATATGAAAGCACTTAGAGGATTTGTAAAAAATATAATCTGGAAAAATTAAACATTTAAAAATAGTGCAGCAGTTACGATAAGTCATTAAAATAAACAGTTAATATCGGAAACGCATGCTAAGTGCACAATATTGAGAGCTGTTCGAATTCTAACACGTTGTAGAAGTAACTTGATGAACTTTATTTGGAACATCCTCTTCGTGTTCTTTCTTGTTGTTAGTTTGGTCCACCATAATAATGGAATTATGTCTATACAGCACATCAAGCCTCTTTAGGAGTTAGTATCGCTGACAGTCAAAATTTTTCCAAAAAGACGGTGCATCTTGGACATTTTCAAATATGATGGAAAAATTCGCGATCTTTCAATTGTTTGCTGATCAATTGGCTGAATAAGAAGGTACAATTTGGTGGTAAAAACATTGCTTGAATGCTCTTGTCTTACGTAGTTCTTCTGCCTTGAGATACTGAGGAGTCCTCCTACGCATTTAACTTAATTACAACGGTTTACTTTTTTGCATTTTTAAGTTTCAAACTAATCGCCGTGTTAACCTGGTTTTTATGTTTATTTGATTTAAAATTTTCCACCAATCACCTTAATTTCAGTCACATATAACCTCTTTATTCAAATATATATTTCAACGATCTTCTCTTTTTTTCCAGGTACATCCACAGCAAAGAGAAACCATTCAAATGCACCGAATGCGGCAAAGGTTTCTGCCAATCTCGAACCTTGGCAGTTCACAAGATTCTACACATGGAGGAATCACCTCACAAGTGTCCAGTCTGCAGTAGATCTTTCAACCAGCGTTCCAACTTGAAAACTCACCTGCTGACCCATACGGATCACAAGCCATACGAATGCAATTCTTGCGGGAAGGTCTTCAGAAGGAACTGCGATTTGAGGAGGCATGCTTTAACCCATGCCGTAGGCGATGTACCTCCGGAAGAAGGATATATGCCTGGGAGCGAGATGGGGGAACCCTTATCGCCGCGCCCTCGTAGTCCATCGGTTGATGGACGCGAAGAACACCTTAGGGTGCACTCGCCGATTCCGGAGAGAACCCAGTGCCATGAACCCTGCTCCTCGCACAGTCCGTATACCATGCGACCCCACCGCGATCATCTAGGTCGAAGGGAGATTTTGCTGGATGACGACGAGCCCGAGGATACAGAGATTGATCCGGGTCAAGAAGTAGGCCCAGAAGTCGTGCAGGAGAAGCTCGAGAAACCCGAGGTGCGTCCGGAGATACCGCACCATCCTCAATTGCAAATCAGAAGAGATTTGTTGCCACCAACTCCTAAACCAGCGACTATAACAAGCGGAGCAATGGAGCCAACATTCCTGGGACCCTTTAGGAAGAGGCCTCACGATGATAGCCGCCTATCAGCCTCGTCTCTGCCTCCATCTATGAGCGGAGGACGGCATAGTCCTCCGTTAAGTTTGAGGATATCGATGCATCATCCTCCGCATTTAGGGATGCTCCCGCAAGGGGTTCCTATTCCCCCAACTTCAATATTAAAGCCGCCTGATTTGATACCGGGTACTTCAGGATTGTTAACCACCGTTTCATCGTTAACAGGACAAAAACTAGACACGGGACCTAGTTGTAGTAACATGGCTAGTGATTTATCAATGAAGAAAGAAGAGATGGTGCCTCCTCAACAACCTCCACCGCCACCGCATAGACCAGTTCAAAATCCGCCGCCTAAGAAACCAGGGTTTACGATAGAGGATATCATGAGAAGATAGTGAACGTTAAACTACGTTTTGTAGTGCCTTTTTTTTGTAAATGTGAATCCATGTACAAAGTTAATAAATAATTTATGCTATTTTATGTTCGTAATAAAGTTAAGGATCAAGCAATGATGCTTGAAACGCGTTATTTAAATGTAATTGTACATATTTTAATGAAATGGAGGGATCAATACTCGCAATCATTTATATTTTAATAAAAAAAAAACAAACTCAAATGTATATATGTAAGTTTGTTTATAGTCTAAGTATTAAATATAATTTTACACGCAGAATAGGAAATCACAATACATATATTTAAGGTTTAATGTAAATAACAAAGTGTATTTTACATAATTTATTTTGTTGAATTCACTGTTTTTATCATTTACATTCCATGTACTAATTTTTTTTTTATTTTTTTTTGTGAATAGAACTGAAATAAGTATATATTTAATAAGTTAAATGTACAGAGTTAAGATCTCATATTGTTCTGTATGTTTTTTTTTTCGTTTATTTAAATTAAATATGTTTTACATTAATAATATTATTCGTTTCTGTTGTATTGCGGTGTGCATGAAATAAAATTACACGAAGGTCATCGATTGAGATTTTATTTTATGTAGCACATTATAAAACGTACAAAGAAAAATTTGTATTGTAGGTTCGATTGTATGTATTATGCCTTGATATTTTTTAAGCATTGCTATTTTTTTATTATTATTGTTTATGTTGAGTAAGTTCTCAATTTATTTTTTTATTGTAATGTTTATCTTGGATTAGTTTGTGATTGAGTTGTATGTAGTTTGTATGATGATCTTTATTTTTTTGAATATGTTTTTTTTTTTGAGAAATAAACTTTGATAGTAAGTGAAAACCTCTGTTGTTTTGTTTTAAAAGAAGAATATCAAAAGCTTCCAACTTTTTCGTCATTTTTTTGGGAATAAAACAAATAGTGTCAAAACGTGCTGTAATATGTTCAGATCTCATTGGAACTCTCAAGGAATTAGTGAGATTTAATACCAAAACTATGGTACCAAGGACCAAGGACAACGGCTATTCTAAGCCACTGCAGTAATATAAAATTACAACAAATAACAAGTTATAGAAAACATAGTTTCTTTAACATTGTTAAATTTTGGATTTTTTGTTGAAAAAGAAGTCTTAAACAAATTTCTTTTACGCAAGTTCATTAATGCAGTTGGTTGAATTAAAAATGAATTTAGGTAAATTTATTCTTTAAATTCACAGAATTACTGGCGCTGTTTTGATTTATTGTTGACTACTTAATTTACAAATAAGAAAATTGTCGTTGCGAAATAATTTGCATGTTATTGCAATTCACTAAGCTATTTGGGCCAATTCAAGGTTATACATTCATGAATATTCAACCTAGTCGATTATGAAAGTTAAAACTACGGATGTTCTATACTAAAAATGTGCTCCGGCTATGACATACATATACAGGCTGTTCCAAAACTTTATCAAGTTATCATAAACAGATAATGTTATACACCAATCTGAAGAAAACGCTCAAACAAGTTATAGTCACCAAGAAATTACGTAGATAGTTGAGTGTAGGCTTTCACGACCGTAATCCATAGTATAAATGTCTTTCGGGTGATGTCGTGTAGTTAATATTTTACTTGACGTTTCGCTGACCAAAAAAAATATTAACTACACGACATCACCCGAAAGACATTTCTACTATAAATTACGTAGATTTTAAATGGAGGTAAATAAGATCGAGCATAAGCACCAAAATATTAAACGAGTAACAAGTAACTACCCTAAATAAGCTCGCAAAACCTGCGGCTGATGTGATTCATGTCCGTACTACGAGGGGTCGTTTTTATATTTCCGGAGTAGGCATGAAAAAAGAAAGATTAGAACAACAATAAAAATTTATTTTTTAGTGGGGCCCCTTTCCTTTTGGATACAAGTATTATGTCTAATTTTATCATAGAAGAAAAATATCTTTTAATAGCCGTTGAAAGCACGTCATCGTCCATAAATTTTGTTCTCTTTAGCGTTTTTTTGAGATTTGGAAACAAAAAATAGCCACCGGGATCTAATTTAGAACTTCAAAGCCAATTTCTATGAAACAACATTTAACAACGGCAGCTTTTGAAAGTCTTGACTTGTGGAGTGGTGGATTGTCGTTGAGCCATTATTTTTGCTGCAGAAGGGGTGACTTTAAACTTTTTTGGGGAGCTGGAGCTCTTAATATGTCACTATTCTTCTGATTCTTCTTTTAACTCTGAGTCAAAATTATGGGCGTAGTTCTCATCTTCGGTGACAAGGCGACTGATAATTAAACCTGGTTCGTTGCCAGAAATCGTCCACGTCACGTTTTTGGAATGGCGTGGAACCTATTAAATGGATAAATCGTGGTTTCTGAAACTCCTAATAAAGTTGCTAATTATCGCTTTTTAAATCTTGCATCCCGCAGTACCAAACATTCAGTTTTTTCAATAACATCAGAAGATCACATCAACAGATCCACCTAGACGGGGAAAACAGATAAGAAAAAGAACAGGTGAAAGCTTTAATATCAAGTTAAGCAGCGCTAAAATATCACTTACCAGGAGAAGCTGAAGATCAATTCTCTGGTCTTATACAAAAACGATCTGAAGACAACAAAACACATGCTACGTAAGTATGCTGTTATCAGTCACAAACGACATGAACATTTCAATAGGCCATTCGTAACACCTTTTGAATTGAAGGAAGAAGATCCTAAAGCATTATTAACGTTCACTAGAAGCCTCATAGATCTGTTCAGATTGCATTGAAGGCACCAATGCAAGGCATAATGATCCCACAAAAGAAGAATAACAATTGTTGGTTTCGCTTAAATTGTTTACATTATTACATTTACATAAATAGAATGCATCGATTTTCTCTTCACAGATTCAAAAATGGTCTCAAACACGCCTCGATGAAATAGAGAGACATATAAATAAATGGATATTGCATGAAATGCATAGATTTAACAATGAATCTATATCAAATTTTACATAGCTGGTTATTGCGTTATAGATTACTTTCTCACCGAAGTTAATTTAAAGAGGCATATCGTAATTTTCCTCGCCTGTGCCAACGTAATGCAAACCGATTCGATTTCGAGATGACGACGTAGGGAAACCTTAAATGGGACGCGGTAAGCTCGTTTTGTGTTGGAAAAAATGAGCAGAACTCAATTATACCTATATTGATAATGGTTATAAATATTGTTCGGTCCGCTGCAGGTGTTTCTTTATGCTTATTTTTTTCAGCCTCGTTCGGGCTGTCGTAATCTCCTGTAACTGTTCTAATGAACACATACATCCATGGAACAAGTATATACAATATAAATCAAAAGAAAAGGAAGGATACTTTCTTTTTTATTCGAGATATGAAAGAGGGCTTTGAGTGGGATACTCTAAATACTCATTATTAATTTGATTATTGCAAAGAATGGTGGAATTTCTAAGCTGATTACATAGACAAAAATACGGTGTTAAATCTAACACCGTCTAGCTGTTTCTTCGGGTCCATTTGCATAAGTAGTTAGAAGCGACGCTGTTAACATTTTACGGTGTCGAAGCAATCGTATATATTCCGTTTTTGGGAGAAACTTTTCCGTTCCGATGAAAAATCTCTCCGTTTCGGAGAAAAACTCTCCATCCAAGATTCCATCGTGGTGTAAAATATTTTTGTTCTAATGTAAAAGAAAAGCCGAATTGCGAGAAACTTTGCTCAGAAATTTCACATCATTAGACGCACATTGTTCGTCAGTGCCCAATGGAAGCTATCTATATTCCTGTACCCTTCCACATTGTTGATTTTTATCGTGCAGCTAATTGACAACGAGTGGTGTTTGTTTTAACTCTGTTTAAGATACGCTTCTCTTAAGAAAGTACACTTTCACGTCGCTGCCAACGTCGAGCAAAGCGATCGGGAGCCAACGTTGCGCTAACCGTCTATGCTACTATGTATGGATGGAATTTTCCCTGTTTTTTTTTTGACAAAATTGCATATCTAGGTTAAAGTTGATGTTAATTTTTGTTTTGTACGTTTTAAACGATTTCAACAAGCAAATAATTAACATCTCGTTCTAGTAAAGCGAAGTATTCTTAAAACAAGAACAATAAAAATATTCAAAATCAGTTCTTATTTCCTTCTGTACAACGACTACATTCCCGGTTTCTTTTTGTTTCGCGCTAATTTACGACCAAATTAAATTCCTCATTCAACCCGTTATTAATTCTATTTCAGCTGGGAAGATGCGAATTTTTCCCTTCATTTTTTTTGCCGCATACTCGCGTTGTGAATTTCCAGTTATTAATACGCTCAGCCTTTATCTTCGCGAAATATCCGTTTCTCCGGTAAATTATCCGGCACCGCCGTTTATTAATAAAAAGAGCCGGGTCTTATCGGCTTGTTTACGTCAGCCGCGGAATGTCTTTCGTTTTAATTGCATGATTTAGGAGCAACTAACCGAACGCCAAGAGAACGCGTGCAGCGAACGAATGCATTCTCCAAATCGCGTCGGAATGTTGGATTCGTTTAGTCTACAGATCGTTTCAAATTCACTGCGCCACTGTAGAGAGGAACTTAGTAATTAATTGCAAGGGCTAGATATTAAATTTAGTTCTGGATCTATTCAGATAGTTGAGCAACGTCGAGATTAGTGCAGAACGAGGTAAATAGAGCATAATGCTGATTTGAGTACCGGAGCATCGAGGGACGTTGAGGGAATGCTAAAGCAGAAGAACTAGCATTAATTGCAGCCCAAAAACGTGATGCCCTTTGAAGGTATACGCTAGTTAAAGCAGCTACTAGATAATGGAATAGGCCTAGACTTACAGCTAACCTATTGGGCAGAGGTAAGGTAGTAATATTTTTACTGAGTTACTTGTTTTTTTGGCAGCAGCAGTAACGGAAGTCCTGAACACATCGGCGTCTGGGAATACGAACTTTCCTTTGTTTGATCGCTTATCAGAACTTAATTTAACAACTTTGTCAAATTTAAATTTCAAGAATCAACATTCCCGCAGCGACCAGTAAATTTGAAACAATCTGTAGGAGCTCCAACCAAACGGCCTTATTCGACGTAACATCAGTCGCAGCACGCGAGAAAAGGACAGTCGCGCGCTAGACGAAGATCGCGAAACGGCCAAGAAGAGATACCACGGAGTGGCCCGGATTGTCAGATCGCTAATGAAAAGTAATGGACCTTCCTTTCAATCCGGCCGTCTATCTCTTTCTATCAATCGCCGGTCGTCCTTCTCTAATCCCGATTATGACTAACGGGTTGACCGCGGCCCATTTGTAATCTGCTCTAGTATCTTTACGGGAAATTTCCTACACGTCCAGCGCGTATTCCTCTCAACGGTCGTATATTGGAAGCGAGCGTTCGAGTTGAGAAAATTATTATTAAAAATCGCGATCGTGGGGAAAATTTTATTTGGACCGTGATATGCGTTAAGTCGTATATGCATCGCAAAGAGCAATTTGTTATTGAGAAGTGGAAACCTTTCTTTCTTGAATAGTAATGTTAAGGTGCGTATGTTAGTAAATATAATTTTGTTTCTATTTTATTAATTCTCATTTAAGTTATCAGCCTTTTAGGTTTGATGTTCCTTTCTTAATGTTAGATTTAAGCCAATTGGGAAAAGACTTGCTGATTTTCTTTTTTTGGTAAACCAAGGGAAAGATCAATGCCGGAAATTGGAGAACTATTATGTAAGGTAATTGTTAGATTTAAGATAAGTGAATTTGCAGGCTAGGGCAATACTCCGAGATTCTTCGACACCTTTAGTAGTGGTACAAAGAAAGAAGACATAACAATGTTACTATTTAAAATTTTTTTTTCTAATTTTAAGCTATTTATTTACCTTCTCCGCCTCATAAATAATGAATTCTTCGGAAAAGTTTACAATAACTTGGCTAGAAGTTCTTCAATGGATTACCTAATCACATGGAAAAGTAGTAGTATCTACTAATAGCTTTAATAAGCAAGTTAAAAAGCTATTATTAATTGACATAAATCCTTTTCTTCAATTTTTTTATGTCGTTGTAGTACTTAAAATAGAACTTTTAGTGTTTTACAGTGAAAAAGTCCGTCAAGGTGCAACAAATTTTCTTTCAGGAAGAGTCTCTTCTAGTAAATATGAGATCACTTTTTGCGATTCGATTTGCGTCCATATTTTTCTCTTTTACAACCACCTACCTCCCTTTACCGCGTCGTCCCCTTTCTTAAACACGTTCGGTTGAAATTGAGGTCACTTTGAATTATCGATTTCAATGAATAAATTAGCACCGGTGCTATTAACTTGGCCCCGCGCTGAACTCGTTCGATTTATTCATACCCAGCGCGTTTCGAAAGGCTGCTTTGCGAACGAAGCTGTGTTGTTCTTAATAATATTCAAGAACGAGCTGCTCGATTTAATTTGGATGGACTATAAGTGCAAAATCGTCAATTCACTTTAGGCGAAAGACCCAGACAAACGACTTTTCCAATGTTATAAAAAATAAATTAATTAAAGTTGGTGTTCGAGTGACGTCATTATAATTTCAATTCAATCAAAACTTCAGGTCAAATTTAAAAGTACCCTGCTTACACAGACACCATTCTTCACTTACCCATCTAAAAATTCTTCCACCATTCAGAACTTGTCTATACCAACATGCGCCTTGTTATTGTCATCAACTTTGCATATAAACTCTCATCTGCGTGCTTTCAAGACCCGATAATTGGACCAAGCCTCGTTTCTTTTTAAAATGTAAATGAGCCTATGCCGTCGCAGACCTCGGCGGCGGTCGTGCATGCGAGAGAATCGTGAGATGGATAAGTGTCTGTCAAGTGGGAGCTATTGTTCCCATATTACATTGTCACCGGATCTTACCCGGTTGACACATGCCCCTCCCACGGTAGCTTAAAATTACAAAAACAAATAGCGCTTATATCGATTTAAATTCAATCGGGGATTGAAATTCTTTTCCTATTGCAGCGTATTATTTGAGGAGAGATTAGTACGTTACATACGTAAATATGTTATCTTTGGGATTGGATGGATTGGAGAGAAGAGGCTTATTTGATGGGAGCATAGAAAGAAATAAATCGTACCCGAGCACTGAGCGTTTCACAATGAAGATGTGGTTTTGTCGCATTGTTTACTAAATGAACCCGGTACTATTATGCCTAATATGTTAGTTTTTTGGTCTTCAACATCTTCTTGTATTTCAATTACATTCGATTACGTCCCGGCATCAAACTGTAGGAATTTATTTTGAACAAGGCAAATATCTTGTCGACTCAAGTCTAGATAGATATACACTGCCGTTCAGAGAAGTTCGGTCGGTTGGTAAAAAACATGAAAAGGTTAGAGAAACAAACGAAACTAAAAACAAAATGCAATTTTATTGTATGTACAGGTAAAAAAGACAAAAATAAATAAATAAAAAGTTATTCTGGCCTAATATAACATACTCAACATTATTTTTTTTTTCATCGAAGAAACCTCCTTTGCTGTTAATCACCGCTCGAACTATTCTAGACATTCTTTCGATAAGTTTTGTTAAAACGGATTGTGGAATATTAATCCATTCATGTTGCAGAATATTCCGTAAATGTTCTTGTGAAGTTGGCCATATTTTTCGAATCCTCTTGTCCAGTTCATCCCACAACAACTCTATAGGGTTCAAATCTGGGCTTTGTGGGGGCCATGTCATTACTTTCAGGGTGTGCTGTTCTTTTTGCTCCTTTAGGTAGTTCTTATACAATAACGCAGTGCGTTTTGGGTCGTTGTCATGCATGATTGTAAAGTTACGGCCTATTATACGCAATCCTGATGGCACTGCATGATTCTGGAGTATTGCAAAATAATTTTCCTTCCTCGTTACACCCTGCACTCTGCATAAATCTCCCGTCCCAGCAAAGGAGAAACATCCCCACACTAACACAGAACAACGCCCTTGCTTCACTGTAGGCACAATGCAGTTCGGGATCACTTTTCGGTTTTAGATCTTCGGACATAAACTCGCCGATTTTGCCCAAAAACCTCAAACTTTGACTCGTCACTCCAAAGCACGTGTTTCCAATCATCTAACGACCAATCTAGATGAGAAGGGGCCCACTGTAGCCGTTTTGCTCTGTTGCCCCGACGTAATAAGGGTTTTCGAATGGCAATGCGTCCATGAAGGTCCGCTTGTTGAAGTCGACGTTTTACCGTACTCGCCGAAACTTGTTCTTCACGGCCGCGATTGACTTCGGCTGCTATTTGTGGCGTTTGCTCAATAATACAATGCTCAAATCTTCAGCGTTTGTTGTTTTCTTAGATGCTCCAGGACGAACACGATTTTCTATAGTTCCAGTTGTCCGATATCGCTTTATGATGTCATTTACTGTTGAACTTCTCATATTTATTTTTTCAGCAATTTGCAGTCCCGAATATCCTTCTTCAAACAGCGTAATAATGCGCGAACGTTTTTCTACACTGGTAGGCTTGCCACGTGCCATTTTGAAGTAAATTTTCTTAAAACTTTCGCGCAAAAACGACAGATGCACACCAACACACGTTTAACAGTAAAACGAAGCAAATTTATATCTTTACGCTTGTGATAAGTGTGATACTGCGGTATATTTCCTAAATGTATTGTTCGTTAATAATCCCCAAACGACCCGTTTCAAAAGATCGGTACTTCCGAGAAATTCTTGGAATGATAATAAAAGGGAGTTTATTGTGGTTGTCGCAATATTTCTACTTTACATAATAATTTATGGCTTTAATCCTTTAGAAAAGAGTGTATGTTTAATATTTTTCTAATTTTATGTATTAATAATTGTATACAGTGTGATATAATAGATTTTTATTGTATGACCGAACTTCACTGAACGGCAGCGTAAATAGATTTGTTCAATGTTCAATAAGTTTTCCATCCAATGTTCCACGCCAATCAATAATCGTGAACATCCGAATTTACAATTATCTCATTTTCGATAAGATTTTAAACGTTTTTCAGATTGGGGGTTATAATTTCGGCAAGTTATATCCAGTTTTTTGTCACCACAACATAAAAATGCATCACTTTACATAATGTCCGTTTCAATAGATTTCTAATTAATAAATATTCAAGAAGGAAACTAAATTCTCATTAACATAAAAGACAGTCCAGAAATATCTATTACAGCAGAGCTGCAGTTCAACCAATATAAATGTGACCATTACTTTTCCCACAGCATTTCAAATACGCTTGTACTACATACCACCATATTGCTACAATCCAGCTACGTATAATTAATAAAATGAGGTCGTAATTCATTAGAATAATGAAGTCACGTTCCGTAGTCAATAAATTAGAACTATGCTTATATACACAGATAAAGCAAAAAAAAAATTGTACGTGGTAGTTATAGATACCTGGTAATCCATCTTAAAAAAAAAAAAAACCAATAAATTCATACTGGCCTGTTCATGTATATGGGATTATTAGTAGAAGATATATAAATACCTACTTGCAGTAACTTAAGCCGGTAAGGTAATTCGTTGCAGCGATTACCATAAAACTGACCTCAGTTTGAAGAAACACGTCAATCGGTAGTCGTTGTCGGCCGTTGTTTATTTCATAGCTGCTTTTTTTTTTCATTTAACATAAAACGCATGTAACTATACATTCGTACGTAGCAACAAGCATGTGCGTCCGAGAGAAGTTGTACGTCAATAAAACTGCAATAAATACTCTTCCGTAAGAGGAAAGAAACCCGTCTTATTCGTCAATGTATTGGTATCTTCGTGATAGACGGAGAAAAGGATATAGGAATAAAATTACGTATTACGCGAAACACACAGAAACGTTGTTGGTAACATGTGAAGAAAATCGAAAGAAATCTAGTATCGGATTCGGATCGATGAATATTAAGAAGTTTACGAAAGAAGCAATTAGCAAAGACTAGACAGACTCGTGCTTTATCGACTCTCGAGGAAACCAGTAGGCAACACGAACCCATTCTCACGAGACGAATAAACACGAGTCTCCCTTGTTTCTGCTAATTTCGTTTCTACAGGCTTAATCATATACCATGTTTTGAATAACTTTCACAAACATTTGACAACGTTCTACACAAAGAAACAGCTTCCATGGATCTAAAAGTTGAACCAAGATAATCTGAAGGACTAGCTAAATATTAGATAAATCCGATCATCGAAAAGAAGATAAAAAAATATAAAGATAATACATAGTCTGTTCCATTTAAAATAAACAAATTTGACAGTTATTTCCGGTATAACCGGATGTTTCCAGATTGTTAAAAATATTTTAGCTCAAACTTCAATGTAGTTTTCAGAATTTTCATGTCTCCATGAGGTATTTTCATGAGAATATAATCCAAATTCTCGACGTTCACGAAAAGTAATTGGTCATAAAATAATTTTAGCACTTTCCTTGGTAATATATAATCTGCACGAATTGAAAAAAAAAGATGATAACAATGATTGAGGTTCCAATTAAAACTACCACATTTCCAACGCGGCTTATCCCGGAAGTCCCTCCTATCTGATATTAATTCCAATCTTCTAAATACCGTGAGAACCTTATTAAAATTTGGGAACCAAATTAAAAGCGCTACCTTATGTTTCTTCTTCAGCTTCCTTTGATACCGTTAATTTCGGTGGCTAACCGTTTTTCCGCTCAATAATTTGACTGTAATAAGTTCATTATTCCGCTCATCCTTTTCGGTGGCGAACAATTGTCCACCCGAAGAAAACATGTAGCGGCCAGTCAGGTAGGTAAATTATGTAAAAATACGCTGTACGCATAACCACCTTGCAGCTCGTCGTTGTAGCGCAGTATAAGAACGTACAACAGGTAAATTAAACATGTGAACGTGCATCAGACAGGAAATATTAATATGATATATTTAGAAAAGCGTGAGCTTACACGTGTTTTACGTCGTCGCTTATCGCTAGCAACATCTAGAAGTCGGTGATCGGCGTTTTGATGTGTATACATGTATTTGGCGTAGAACGTTTTAATTATGTTACGTTTTGTGGCCGGAACGCAACTGTGTGGAAAAATCGTTCATGGTAGCATGTTGGTCTTATTGCTAGTTTTTTCCGAATGTATAAATTATTGTTGGCTCGCTTCATCTTTTTGAAGCTACATAAATCGTTTTCAAACACTTAATATTGTGAGGTATTGCAAACTTCAGCCTTAGAATTTTATCTGATTTTGTCAAAAAACGATTTTATCTTTAGATTTACGTTATCGGTGGCTCATCCGAACCGATCGCGATTGCGATAGAGCAGAACCCTTTAGCTCTTTTGGGAGTGCTTTTGGGGCGCTTCAAAGTTGACAAAGAGCATTTTAATTTTTTCGCCGTAGCGTCGAAACGGTTAGAGCTAGAGCGGAGAGTGAGCATTAAAAAAAAAGCCATTTTAGTAAAGGCCTGATATAACAATAACGTTTGGTAATAAAGTACCATCAGAAAAGATAAAATTTTGTTGTGATCGTGGTTCCGTCAGTGATGAATTTCGTGAAGGTCGACCAAAATCGGATACCGTGAGATAAGCATCTTTAGTGATATCGAAGACTGCAGTACATTTAATTTCGAACAAACATTTAGTTGTGAAAAAGATGGATTCCGCATAATTTGACCAAGGACAAAAAATGAGTTTTGCCAATTATGTTATGGAGATTACACCTTTAGAGCTTAAAGGAGAATTGGTTCGAAAGCATGCAAAAGTGAATAAATCTTAATTACGGATATTTTGAAAAAAATCAAACGATTTGTACTATTTGCTTTTCGTTCGTTGTCTTTGTAAGGCGTACATTTAACATTTCTGACTTAATCTGAATTAATCCCCAAATAAATCATTTGAATAAACAACCCCACATAATGAAGTACCCCGTATAAAATTTACATTGACCAACAGCTTGCGTAAACAGTGTTCTCCAAAACACCTGTACCCCATGCCCCTCCAGCAGAAACAAATAACTAGCATATAACCGGCAGTTAATTTACCGGTAGGACTTTTAAATATAGGGGGTGGATGCATAATACATTTCTACCCTCCAGGCACCCTTCTCGTCAATTAGAATGCACATTTTACGTTACGTATTTCGTAGGCGACGTTCCAGCTAGCAGTTGTCTTGGTTCCGTCGTCTTCTTAGCGTCGAAAGTGCGGTAGGCACACGCAGCACGGTCTAAAGTTTCTGCCAGAGGTGGCAGGTGATTTTCCGCCTTTTGCACCTTTCTTTTATGCAGCATGTATATTCATTCCCCCGTTTTAGTTCTCGTTTATACTTTTTGGTCCTATTACCGGCTCTGATGGTGTGTAACGCTGCTAATTTTGACCGCAAATATTTCCCGTGACCACATCATTGTACTACCTACTCTGCCTACCGTTTTTAAATGTCTCTACCTGTTGCTATTATATGCGGTGGTTGAGTGGATTATTTCCGCTATTAGAAAGGGGGATATGTTAATGTAGGTATTGTGTAGTGCTGATGTAGAATGACATATTGTTATGTAAATGTGATTTAGGATTTATAAAGGCATGCTTTTAAGGATAAACGTGTAGATAATTTATGCCTGCGTTCAGGATGAAACAACCACTAACATTCTTCAATTTTAGCAACCTATACTGAAGGGAAATTTCTTCTCCGGCTTCCCGGGAAATGCCATCAACTTTATTATTATTTATTCTAAATAGATCGTTTCGATAGACAATAAAAAGTAAATTTAAACGTGGCCGAACCGGCTGAGTTGACCACCGATAACATCGGAATTCCTCACCAAATGATGCTAAACCACCATCAAATTAAGAACAGAAAGATGGCAGAGACTTGAAGAAGTATTTCGAAAAATATTAAATATTTATCTACTACAATTACCATAAAATAAAACAATTAAAAAAAAACAGCTGCAATAACAGGAACCAACTTCGTTAAGAATTCATGTAATATTTAAATCAAGCAACATCGCATCCGAGCAACGCCCACACCAATACATTTACTGAAATATTTTCGCATCAATCTTCATTTTCCCGACGAAAAAAACCCATTTCGTATACACAAACGCGCAAGTTAAAGCTAAATAGAAATCTAGTACGGTCCCGCCTACGCGTTGGCGGCCAGATTAAACACTTCCATCAATCAAAATAGCAGGAAGTTAAAGAGTTGGTAATTTGCACACAAAGCCGCCGATTTTTTACAATTTTCCTCGCACCGAAAAGGCAGCCCGCCAAACCGATGAGAAATACATCGCCGTAGCGCCGTTTTCGGTAATAAAACGATTAGAAAATCCCACATGCTTCGCACCATACAATCGATTTATGTTTGTGTTACGTACACGGCTTGTAGTAGACTTCAAGACGTGGCGAATAAAAAGGAGTTTAATAGTAGCTGGAATTATGTGGTTTCCCACGCGTGGAGTGTTTTACATCGAACTTTTATGGGCCCGAGTTTATAATAAAATTTAACAATTTTTGGCTACTGTTTTTATAGGTGGATGTAATCTAGTAAGTTTGCGGTTGGTTTTATTATATGTTCTCGCAGCACAAATATATATTAAGATCGTTATTGGTTTTTCGCGTTTTTAAGACAATCGATTAACATAATTATGGCTATTCCAAAAAACAATCGATATCAGTTTCTGGCCTTTTTCGGAGTCGACACCCTTCCACTGTTTCAATTGTGCCTTGGCGTCGGCAGTGTACTGGTGCATCCATATTTCTACAGATTTACGATGTTAGAACTCCGAGTTATTTCGTTTAAACTGCTCGACGGTGCTTTGGAAATGTTCATTGGAAAGCATTTTTAATCTTGAGTGAGCGAACACTTAAGCCTTAATTTGGCTACTGTCTAGTGCTATTAAGTGAACCTTTACGATGATATTGGTAGTGATTACATCCCGAACGTTCATCGCCAACCAAGCTAGTACGACCACGTTTAGATTTAGCTGACAATTTACTGTCAATTCTAGTTCTTACTAGTCTTCCTAAGAAAATTCACTAAACAGATTTAATTTAACGCCATTGTTTACATTTTCTTATTAATTTATCAAATTTTTGGTAATTTATTTTTGGCTCCTTCAGGGTAATAATGCGAATTTATAAGACCACGAAATTATTTTTAAAATATGTAAAGACTAAGCGGAGCAGACGCAACAGATCTGGGCTAAGCTAAAATTAAATTAACGGGAATTTGGTAAATTTATTAAATAAATTTATTAATATAATTTAATTATTAATATAATATAATTTATTAATTAAATAAAACGATTTAAGCAATGGATTATCGAGTACAAAAGAATTTTGGCGTTAAATTAGAACTCGGTACACCTGGTCTACTCTAAGTTAATTATTGTTCTTCTTAGCTCTTCTATGTAGTTTGCCTCAATATTTTTTCTGCACGATTCGAAAATGTTTTCTCGACTTAGACTTTTTTGCAGATAATGATTTCTTACATCTTTTCAAAGATGTCGATCCTACAATGCAAAGTATGGCACCAACTTCAATGTTGGCGTGAGAGAAGCTGAACATTTGCAAATCTGTAGCCATCGAACATTAGCCTCAAGATGGTAACCATTACGTTGATACTCTTTAATTTTAAAACATTGAGTCAGGCCAATGGATTAATTATGACTAGCTTATTGTACACAGATTAAAGGATTTCTAATTGAAATTATTTATGTCTTTCCTACGATCAACAGAAGCTTCAGTAGAGCGTTTATTTATGAAAACGATCCGTAGAATCGATTTATTGAGCTCTCATCGCGCAATCTTTTTTATTTTTTGAGTTATGTTTCAAAAAGTTCTAAAAACGCAGCGGAAATTTCCAAAACATCTAGCTTTAATGTCTCAATCGTATCAGGCAGAGGGTTACCCTTTTTTTAAATCGATTCAGCTTCTCAAGATCTTCAAAACAGGTCCTAATTTAATCGTTTAACGTTTCTGTTTGGAGAGTTTTGAGCTTATTACGAAATTAAAGGGGTACGAAAATTTTACGAATTTGAAATATTTTTTAAAGTTGTCGTTTTGAGTACCATTTTTGATAGATTTTGACTTGTTAAATATGGAAATCGAGTCGGACTGGTGAATTTTCTAACGGTTTTTGATATATCCCAATTTGCAGTTCCACGTTTTAAAATCGCCTCCATTTCTAGCAATTTTCTAAGCAAGTTCTAAGCGTTTTTCCAAGCAAAGAATATCCATATCTAGCTTCCACAAGAAAATATGACATTGGAAAGTTTCGCCCATTTCATGTTCAATTCCTATGATTAAAAATACGTTTGGAAAATCCCTGCTTGTTTTACTTTTTGCTTTTTCGTCCTTAGCAATTTATGCCCCTTGAAATATGCATATAAAATTACTTTAATGGACAAGAACTGAAAAACAATGAAAGGTTAACCAGTTGTCTGAAATCAAGGACCTCGCAGAAACAATTCATCAAATACCGCATACTCTGCGTACACATACAATGGCACTTGTATATGCAAATGAATTTGTTTAAATTCACCTTTTTTCTTATTTTATTCATTAATGTATTAATACTAGAACCTTCAAGAGTATATTTATACGCACGTGTAACTGTTACTGTAAATGCTGTACTGTTTGTTTATTTCTTGTTCCTCAAAACAGCGGCGTGTCTTTTAGTTTTTAATTATATTTTCTTAGATCCAAAACTTAGCCATCGTACTATTCTCTTATTTTAAAGAATAATTATTTTTTATTGCATAAATTGATGACACGTTTGAACCAATTCTCGAAACATCTTTTCCACTCTGAATGTGATATGTTTTTGAAGGCTTCAACGGTTTCTTGAGCGCAATCGATGCACTTATTTTGTTTGATATTCGGGAACAAAATGAGACATTAATTCGACGTTCGTTTTCTTCAAATAATCGATTACCAAAAAATATAATGCTAAGATAGCTTAGCTTCCTCATGGTGTTAATGGAATAATTCACGGCAAACGCAACAAAAGGAGAGAAAAAAATACACTAACACACGGACATGTTTCTGCCTACCCGGCGTCATCAGCGTGGTTTCGAGAGTAATTTTTTATCTCTACCTTCTATCGCTGTTGCCATCTCGTGTTTAGCAGTCAGAGAACTGCTTGAGGGATGGTTTGGGGAACAGTACCCGGTTTATGTCGTTGCTTCCTGAACGGCAGGCATGCGTTTCTTTAGCACTAGAGGGCGCCAAGAAATGTCGAGTTTGTCGTTTTGAAAGTTGTGGCATTAACTGTGAGGCACCAGCGATAGAAGGTAGAGATAAAAAAAGACTCTCGAAACCACGCTGATGTCGCCGGGTAGGCAGAAACATGTCCGTGTATTAGTGTAATTTTTTTTTCTCCTTTTGTTGCGTTTGCCGTGAATTACTCCATCAATACCATGAGGAAGCTAAGCTATCTTAGCATTATATTTTTTGGTTATTGTTTCTAGGCATTTTCTGATATGTTTTGTTTAAATAATCGATTGTTTAACACCCTGCGTGAACCACTATTTCACGGTAAGTCACCAGTCGCTCCTCTCCAATCATGCTACGCATAGCATCGATGTTTTTTGGTACAACAACCGATTTCGATTGTAATGTCAAATTTCATGATCTACGATTATACCGGCTTCTGAGGATGCATACGTAAAGTTGGTACGCCTATGGTCACGTGTATATCGTACTTAATTAATTAATTTATATATACACTATAAATTTAATATTATTACTCTAAATATAGTCGACATAATACACTACAGGGCGGGGCGGCCTCGTGGGTCGTGAATTGTCTTGAAGTGATTCCCTGTCTTGCTACGGGCAAGGATCCCCGCAAATCGATGATATTTTTTCCAGAGTAGTTCGAGCAGAATCTCCTTGCTTTGTAAGCGCACGAACCTCGATTTTCTCCATATTTTACATTATTTCCCCGATTGAGTTTCTTGGTCGATAATGAGCCGATTATGATAAAACCTGATATTTATACTAATGATGAGTCACTGAACACGCTGCTATCATCCAACCTCGCCATTCCGCGAACTTCAAATCTCACATATTTGTATTTTAAATTCAATAAATAAATGAAAAAACTGATCAACATAAGCAAGCTGGTGAATAAACGTTATTAACTGTTCATACATCATTTATGATCCTTCGAAGGAAGCGCACATCTCATCAACATTTACACAACAGACAGTAATACGATTGCCTTTTGAATCCGATTGTACATTCGAAACGTTTTACATATACATACATGCAATGAATATTGAATAACGGTACCAGGTTAACAACACATAAATTACTATTATCATTGTTATAACCATACGTATAAAGTAAAGATATATTTATAGGGTCGTTGTCTCTAGATCTCGTGTCGAAAGATATTCCTTTGCTAAGAATAGATACACCAGCAACTGAACCTAAACGTATAAAGTATTTATTCTCTGGAACGTGGTGTCCACATCGACACTCTCTGTGTACCACTAGCCGAAGAAAAGGTTAAATATAATTACAAGGTACCGGTAAGGATTTTTACGGCGCGGTCTTTCACTTTTCATATTTAACCGTGGTTGCTTTTAATTAACGAAGAACGGTTCGTTTTGTTTCCCGTAGATTTTACGCGATATTGCGTGATTCGCCGATTGCGTGTTTATTTCTAAAATTCACGTGTTGTATGTGTCTAACGAAATGATAATGTCCTTTATGTAATAGAGGGAAAGGAGCATGATAAATCTTTCAAATTTAATCGGGATTATGCATTCCATACAAAATTATATTTGCAAATTTGGCAACAATTACGCGATATTTCCTTGGTTGGGTTTTTCCATCTGTGATGTATGAAGCAGTCTTTGATATTGGAAATATTTATGGCCATAATTATTTAAAACACTTAATTATAGTTAAACAATACACGCTTCTCTGGACAATTAAATGTAAGACGATAAATCTAATTGGATGTTTTATTTTTGTTCAAGATCAACTTGATTAAAACTATTGGCGGGTCTATAAGATCGTGACGATTAAGTCCGGGAAAATTTAAGGATTCTTTAAATTTTGTTTCATTTGTTACACGTCAGAGGGCAAGAAGCGCAAACGTCATGCCGAAATCGCCTATACAAACCGCTCAAATTCTCATTTTCAGTTGACTCCTGATCGATTTGTTTGTTGCTTTACACGAACGACACCTGCTGAACAAGGTCTCAAGGAGGTTTGGGGTCAGTCAGATTACTCGGACTGATGTTCTGAGAAGTGTCTCGCTGTCCAAAGATTGGGAAACTGTATCCAAGAACAAGGCCATCAATCTTTATAGCTATCTCACATTTTAAAATATTTAACCATCGCTTTTCTTTGTTATGTTATGTTGTTATTTTTAAAGCTGTTGTCGATTTTTTGTGTTGTTGTGAAAGAAATAAATAAAAAAAAAAAATTCAAATTTTTAATGTACCGTATCTTGAAAACAAAAGCCTTGCGGACTATCACGTTGTACTAAGCATTGTAGTTTTTTCAATGTCACCCTGTATAATAATATATATAATATCTAATTATAGACTTCATCTGCATTCTCAACCAAGTTATTTAATACTGATTATATGTGCTAGAAATCTTGTGAACAATTATCTGCCAATTCTGAAAACAATATTTCCGCATTGGAGTTACCATCAACAATGTTACAAAGAAAAGAACAAAGATACTCATTGATCCGTTCACCACTTCCCAAAAGGAATAAAAAAAGAAAAACGGAGATGAAAAATAAAAGAGAAAAACAAAAGAAAACAAAACAAAACTTAATCATACTTATTTCGTACGGTAAAAAAACCAACAATAACAGCAAACATCTATACAACGCGCACCGATGCCCTCGTTGATGCATTCATCCACCCAACGCACAACCAGAGAGACCAGAAGATTCTTCGAAAGCGCGAGATGGCATGGCAGGCGGAGGCTTCGAAAGATGAAATTCAATTCCGTTGCGTATTTATTCAAGTCGACCTGCTCGTTTTGCTTTTGTTCCGTCTTCAATCGGGCGGTTGGACGCAGCGAGCAGCTCACTAATTTTGTAACAGATTGCCTCGCCGATGCCGCCCTGTAATTTTAAATTGTCATATAATGCCAATGAGTTTCTATTGTTTCCGACGTGGCGGCCGTTTCGGATGAGGAATTAAAATTTATTATCGTCGAAGGATAATGCGTATGTGACGTCGAAAAGCGAAGTTATGGTAATTTTAATTAGGTGGAGTGATTTGGTTCGGAACAAAAGAATGGATTAAGCTTTGGATTCCTTCGAAATAAGGGCGGAACACTTTTCAAAATGATAAGTTCAGCTGAATTTTGAATTTGAGGCATGAATTGGGTCAATGCGTTTTTACTCCATCGGCTGAATTAGTTCTGTAAAACGGAAAAGGATCTGTACGATGTAAATGTTGGTATTGCCCGTAATCAGTTACTAATAATGTGTATGGTTGGTAACTCCTCTTATTTAAAATGATAATCTTCAAATTATTACAAGTTACCTGGAAAACAGATAGACTCAAAGTCAATTATAATCCTGAGGATTTAATTTTATTCCTTTTTTAAAGAAGACTCCTTCACTATTCACTATGACAATAGTGAATCGTGAAGGAAATCGCGAAGAAAAATCGATTTTTTCTTGATTTTACTAATCCTGATGTAATGTAATTGAACATGAGGATATGTTTGTCGAGATGTTGCAATACATCTGCAAGTATTCAACATCAAAAGATTTGTTCCTACAGAGATTCGATACATTATCGTTTATTTATCTCTACGATACTCCACTAAAGTCTTAAATCATAAACAGCTTTCACATTATATTCATACGTCTATACGCTAAGCTTCTCAATCTATTCGGATTGTACACATATATACATAAGCACGTATACAGATATTCTTCTGCATCATCCGAGCTCAGGCCGGTCTCCAACGTCTTATCAATGATCTATCGTACCCCGGGATCCTAGGAGGCTGCGGACGTGCGGTACACCTGGCAACGTCTACGGTTAGCGTATAGCCGAACAGTATACCGGTTTCGATTTTTACCACGACTCTCGGCTAACTCACCTGTAGAGTGAGACGGTTGCCGTATGACTTGGGCTATATTAGAAGGAAATAGTATGTTTGCTCGCATTCCTCAGAATGTGAAACTAGACGTACGCAGTACCAGCTCTTACTCACCGTAGATGTGTAGAGTACGTTCACATATGCAAGACTACGAGGTGTGATCGAAATATGTTGTCGGGAAATATACATTTGATTGGCCAACATATTCCGAAAATGAATTTTTAATACCTTGTATGGATTACCATTAATTTAATCGAGCTTCTTCGGGTGATCTCATTGGTGATTGGAAAATTGCTGTATTTCGTGGTTAGCTCAAGAACCACGAAAAAAAGTTCATTTGAGGCGTTTGGTGAATCAATAAGCTTTGAAAGGTGGATTTTACGTTAGTACATTGGTAAACAAATTATTAATTGAAATAAGTCCCTATTAGCCTTAGCACAAGATGTCGTCAAAATTAGACTAAGGTTTAGACAGCTATCATCTTCAACAGTCACGTTATTGATTCCATTTTCTATGCCAACTGAAATTGCTTCCAACTGGAGGCTTATCGAGTAATAGTTTGTATTCTAAACCTTTATTTAATAAATTGATGTCGTTCTCATTCTTCTCTAGTGGCATGTAATTGGGCGTAGAGCATCTGGGGGGCAATGAAGATTCCTACCCAGGAAACAAAAGAAAGTCATTGGGGTCAGCTCTGTTGAATAGAGGGACTGATCTATCAATTCAAACCTCCATTCGTAAAGTTTTACCATCAGGACTACTAAAGTATAAGGCAGTAAGTCGGCTTGGTGGAACAGAACCTTTGCTCAACCTTTCCCTCAAATTCTGCTTTCGGCTTCTTAAGTAACGATGCATAGAATGCCCCAGTTAATGTTTTCTTCTTTTTCAACATTTTTACTTTTTACTTTTTAATTAACACAATTCTATGAGTATCCCAAAAAACAGCTGCCATCTTCATGTTGAGACCCTCGCATTGTTATCCCGTCCTCAATTATCTATACGCCTACCAAAACGTACTTCCACATTCTCCATAAACCAACGCGAATATCTTTATCCTACATTTGCTTATCGTAAAACCCGAAGCATCGTCACAAAATCCTTCGAGTTTAATCTAGAAAAGCGAAATCGTATCACCAATTTTATGTCCGAATTTACAACCTCCAGACCGCTACCATTAAATTCCTTAACGGTATTCCTTCAACATCGCGACAAAAATGATCTTTAGTGCAGGCATTATAGTCTTGAACGCGTTTAAGAGCAACGGTTGCTCTTAAAATCGAATATTACGTCGTTGCTTGCGTACAGAAAAGGCTTTTTACGCGCATCCGAAGCACGTTTACGAGTTTCTTGCCTTTAACGGAGACGTCAACGCGGCGTTAGCTTCAAATGCGCTTTCGCCGAGCTTCGGAATTGGCCGGAGGAGGATTTAATCCGATTTTAGCACCGATCGTCAATGGAAGGGTCAATCAAGCCGTGCAAACAATGCTCAAACATAGCATAAAAGGGATTCCCACTTACTTCCTTTTCCATCCTCTGAGTTGAGGGAGAACCTTAATCAAAAGCAAAATTTACTGTCTGTCTCCAGCGGTTACCCAGGCCTGCCAATAAGAAGCAGGAAATCCACCAATCCGGCCGTTATTTTGTTTGCAGATCGTGCGCCGGGGTAATACGAGCCGATGGGTGGATGGTCTTTCATTAGAGGCGGCTGTCTATGTGTTCGATTTTTTCAGCTATAACATGATGCCGCATAAAGCTTGTTTGCCAGCGTTAATTTTAGGAAGTACTTGGGTGGATATTGGACAAACATACGGGAGATAATAATAGGGGTTAACTGTTGCAAGAGGAAATCGTTTCATTTAGGTCATATAGAACACTGTATATGTACATTGCAGAGTAGTAAAAGTGGTAGTAAAAAGGGTGCTTGTTTAGGGTTTATTAATTTGAGGAAACGTATTATCCAAGCGGCAAAGATAAATGAGAGAAGTATGGGAAAAGCAATTATAATTATGAAATAGTGTTAATTTAATTAATTATAACTCCCTTAATAGTATGGGGGCAAAACAAATTATTTTTTCATTACGTATAATTGCAAGATAATGATTAAAAAAATATGTAGAAATTAAGAGAAAATGAGCTAGAAGGTAACTTGAATAGAACATTTAGGTAAATAGTTGTTGTGTGTTAATTTACCAGCCGACTCTGTAAGGTTTGCCTTTTCATTAATAGATTCCGCTATAATAGATAGATAAATCTATTTATCTGTATATTTAAATTAAATAATTTTCAGTATTGATACTGTTTATGTCCGTAATTAGCTGTGAAAATAAAAAGCCTTGATGAAAGGTGTGCTTTTTAATTGATTTATTAAACATGTATGCGACCAATTTTGGGTAAAACCCTTTTTCATCCGGGTACTAAAATTTAATAATTTAAAAACATGTTAAAATTAAAAATTGTGAAGATTGTCATAAGTTCCACGCGGATATGTCCACTTTAACAAAATAAAAACATTCATAATTTTACAAATTTTATAATGTTCCCAAATTCCCCAATTTTCAATTTTAGACTATTCAATTTTGGAGCCTAAAGATTGCATTTTCAATCGTTCAGTTTAGTTCAAAACTAATATTTTTAAACTATTTCAAGCGATGTATAAGCTATTAGTTAATACCTTAATTCATTAATTTTTATTATTTTCATCAATATTTGCTAATTATCGAATTTAATTGAATATTTGGAGAAAACAAGAAAGAAAAACATTCATATTGCTTTATGGGGAACAATCAAAGCCACAAGTTATTTTCAATAATTTACATCTTGAGGATATTTTTTTGTGAAAAACACACAAAAGTATAATTCGCAAAACAAATTATATAGAACGAGTAAATATACGGAGAGATTTATGATAGCAGAGATTCTTTCGAAAAGAGTATTTAGAAATCCAAATTTAATCAAGAATCAATCAAAGCATCATATTTATTTAAAGCTGTTAGAAGCTATTCTGAAGAAAATCAGCAAGAAAATAAACTCAAAAAATTGAAAAAAAAAAACGGGCGCAGGAGAATTACAAGAAAAGGATCTGGAATATTAGCTTGAAACAACACAAGTATCGGCAACTTCCGCACCACACAAGTTTAATTAATAATATAATAATTAATTCGGGACTGCCGTTTCGAGGACACGCATGATCCACTTCATCAACCGGTAACCGAATTCATTAAACTTGTGTGGTGCGGAGGATGCCGATACTTATATGTTTTTTACCATACTACGCCACAGTCCTTGCTATCATTATTACCTTAAAAGGAGGATTTAAAATAAGGATTTCGAAGGAACCGTTTTCCTCTTTTTCTGTTTGCTTTACTGAAAATCACAGAATATATTATATTAATTAAATTATTTCTATTAAATTGTGATTTTGTTTAGAAAGACCCCCACAGTAGATAATGTCGGATATTTTTAATATTATTTACTTAAAATAAGCAATATAGTTGTAAGCTACAAATTGATAATTTCTGTTTGTCAAAGGCAAATAATAACAACTTATAAATGAAAATAATTCGTTTTATTTGAAGTAAATGAAATAATAAATAAATATTTCAGGTAAAATATTATTAAAATTAATTTATAATATTTATTTAAATAAATGCAAATTTAAACGATAAATCATGCATTTCTACAAAGTATATTCTTTACTTTAGCACAACCAATATTATATTAAAATAAAAGAAAAATAAAATAAAATTATTTATAAGCAAGTTTTTATAAAACGTTAAACCACACCTAGAGCGACATCTATATCACGAATGCCAGAAGTATCTATCCAGGTAATCCAACAAATTAAGGGATCTACCTGGACGGTGTACCCTACTCTTTTATACACAATAAACCTGTTTTTGCACGTACAATTGAAAAACAGGTTACTACCAAACAATCCAATGCACCAAATCTTCCAATACCTTTCACATTCATCACTAGAGAGAGGCAAAATCTCATAAAATTCAACTCGAGTATATACAATCGTCGTGTGTAAATATTACCAACCAACTTTATTAGTTTGTTTTCATTATTGCAGAGGGACGCAATGTATTTGGCGCCCTACTATGATTGTTTTCTTGTTTAAATAATAAATAATAAAATAGAGGGGGTCGATTTTAACGACCTTCTCGCCTCTCAATAACCACCGTAGCCGCTTTCATTCGAAAATAATATATGGATCGTTTTGTAGGAAATCCGAACGTCAAACAAACTTTCGTAAATTATGGGGACACGGGAATTGAAGAATGTAGAGCGTACGGGTGGCGTTTGTTTGTTATGCTTGGCAAACCGGGTGTTAATAATAATTCTTCGCTCGAGTGGAAGGATGAAATAAACTCTTTTCGTATCACGTTTGTTAGTTGCTCCGGTTTTTATTACCCGACGAATGGGGTAATAAAATTTTTCAGGGGGACTTTTATACTTTGTATTCGTTTCTAGATCGTCGGACTTCTTGAAATATCGTCCCTATATATCCAAGATACATTTAACTTCTTATTAGGCGAAACTAACCTGCAGAAAAACCTAAATTTATTAATCTGATTTACGAAGATTAAATTAATAATTATTTCCATTTCCGCTTTAATTAACGTTTGATTTAATAAGCAAAATTCCTCTTTCCCTTAAAATGTATATATATATATATATATTTGCAGAAATAAATTGAACATCAAATTAGATAAAGATACAAAAAATGCATTAATCAGCGATTACATTATTCCTCCTTTAGATTAAGCAAAAGTGGTAACATTTGTCAGTTTTTTGTTTGATAAAAATAATGTAGACATCTGTATACTGGAATACATTGTAAGAGAATAAGTTAAAAAAATAGATAGGTAACAATAATTTAAAAATATACTCCTTTTAGCGGTTTTAAACGATCAAAACCCTTCGCCACATTACAGTCAACGAGAAACTTAATTAAATTTTTTTTAAGATTAGTTAAAGCCGCAGAACAGAAATAACGTTCAAGATATTCTCAAAAAATACAAAAGAAATACTTTAAACGACAGTAAAAAAAAAGAAATGAGGGCAGATACACAATTCCATCAAATTGACGCCATTTTATGTGCGCTACGATGGACGTAAAAAATATTTTACGATCACGACACAGATCTTAACACACCAACTACATATACGCCTGTATATTCGGCAATCCATTATTCTCTCCCAAAAGTTTATTTATGGCAAACGCAACCGGACAACATAAATATTCAGTAAAGTCCACAAAAGATTTATTACCTCAGTCGGTATTGAAGAACGCTTGACTAAACGAGAAAAAGAAGAAAAAAAAATTGAAACTAGTCGCCACATATCGTTTCTAGTGTAAGAATGCTCCCATTTAGACTACCTAAAATGAACAGTTCTAAAGGTTTAAAGACATTAAAAATGTTCTTTTTTTGTTTGGAAGAGATATAAAAAAATATACAGTGGACTTGAAAATTTTTATAATACAGAGTTACGTAAATTCTACTTGTTATCATTACTAGTTTACAATTGCTATTTTGCGGTGTTTATCGGTTATTCCCAGACGCTGAAAAAGATACCGAAAGCATAAAAAACCATGTAAAGGGGACAGCCAGTTTAAAATTAAAAATAATAACTAAGAAGCGGGAACTAAGAAGAAGGAACTTCGTGCTAATACAAACAAAAGCAAAGAGCTTATTTGAGGATTGTAAAGGAAAATTTTCCGGAGGAACGCAATTATTTATTGCAAGTAATTGAAGGTTTCCCCAATTTACGGATCGTGGCGGCTAACACGACGTTCAGATATCAGCAGAAGCTGCAACCGGAGACATGGAGGCTGCTAGAAATTTTATTGGAAGGAATTGTCGACCAATGTTCATACTTACATACTTTCAGAGGTGTTTAATGTGGACGAAACAAGCTTGTATTATTACAAGATGCCCTACATTTCTGTAGAAGCCAGGAGACAAACCCAAGAAAAACAGAAAATACTTTTACTTTGCGGAAATTCGTGTGGAATCTGTAAGCTTATGCATCAGTCAGAAAACCGACGTGCATTAAAATAAATAGACAAGATACACCGCCACTTTATTATCGATATAACAAAAAAGCATGGATAACGATGAAAATTTTTGAAAACTGGTTTCAGCATTGCTTTGTTTTAAATATTGTGAAGAAAATGGTAATCTCTTCACAATCTCACTTAATTTGGATAATGCTGTTAACCATCCTACCTATTTAGAAAAAATCGTACTTTATCTTCCTCTCAACGCTACGTGGATCAAGGGATAATAGCCAATTTTAAAGCGCGTTTTATTTTGTTTTCTTTTTTTTTAACTTTTTTGTCGGTTTATAATTTTTTGTTTAAACATTTGAAATTTTTTTTGGGACCTTGGAACACGGATACATTTCTTTTTACCTGCTAAACGCTGAGAGCCCCCAAACCATAATAATTACAACGTAAGCTTTGTTAAAATTACTTTATACTACCCTGTAGATCAATACCACGTTACGTAACGATTTTTATGTATCTGGGGATCGCAGTAGGTCGGCAAACAAATGGCAATAAACGAAGAACGCCATCAAAGACCATACCAGAATTGGAGCAATAATACCCGGCGATTGAGGCCGACCGGTGTATTTTTAGTGGATGTTTTATTATGAAAAATTTATTTTTATGTGCTTGCAACTTGAGTGATTGCTACTACTACCAAGAAAAGCCAGCGTTTCGAATAAAGGAGGCTTAGCATTTTACGAGTTTTTGAAATTTTATGCGTGTGACGTTCTTCTATTTCTGAAATACGTTTTTGTTTTGTTTTCGTTCTTCAGAGGTAACTGGATTTTTTCTATCGAGAAACGTTGTAGTATGTTATTTACTTATTTGTTTTGGTATTTTAAAAAAAAAGAATCGTTTTTTTTTTTTCTCAAAGATATCTTTCAGGCATCGATAAAAACCATATACTTTCGCTTGTAATTACCGTTTATAGCTTTACGACGACCTCCAAACATCCGAAAAGCATAATTCGTGATGGGTTCACAGAAGTTGAAACTGTCATCTTTACGATGCAATACAATAACTTTGGACTCCCAAAGAACTGCTGTGTTTAGTGATTTTTTCCTTAGTTACTTACAGCTAACTGGCGAAGAGATTTTGGCTGCTGCATTTGCTGCTGGAACTTGGTATACGTCGGCTAGCCTTGGCCCCGATCGAAAATGTTTATGCCGTTTATATTTTTATTACTCTTACTTTCCTTTTATTACTTTATGACTGGGACACGCGACTCAGATGGTGCAAGGGATGAGACGATTTGACGTTGATCCATTGCCCGTGAAGAAAGAAGGATATATGTAGCCTGTTGTTTATAATTGAAAAAATCATGGAAATACAGTAGAGGAAAAATAAAATTAATATGAATATACAATACTCGTCATCAATTTTATTATTTGACAAAATATTGCTTAGTTATTGTCGACTTTAATTTCGTCACTTTCACCCTCTGTTCGCATATGAGTAATAATTTCTCCGGGTTCTTTCCGATCATTCTCATAATCCTATCCCACCATTTCTCTATTAACTTCAACGTATCTGCGTGCTCTAAAATTAATATACTTGGCTATAGTCCGTCTAGAAAGTATCCGGAATTTATTATTTTTCTTAATCTTAATATATTTCTTTTTGGTTACATCCTAAGACAAAAGTAATGCGTCAAGTAGGTTGGGCCGACTGTAGGCCTTGGCAAAAATCATACAACAACACCAGCTGCCAAATATTGTTGATTATCAACAGGCTTAATATTTGTGAAATAATGTCGCAAGTAGAAAGAGAAAAGTTGGTGGAATATTTGTATAGAAAAGGTGTTCAAAACGTTAACAAATTAGTGCAATTGACTGAACTCGGAAAAAGTGCAGTATATGAGACAAGAGGATAAAAAATAGGAGAGATATGAGCCATGGACCAGTTTCTGGAAGACCGCGTAAGATTAGCGGAAACAATCTAAACGCTTTAGTGACTTTAGGACGACAAAACCCGCGCCTTGGGTTTCGAAAACTGGCTAACAGATTTGGAAATCAACGTCAAATAAGAGTGTGTCCAGAAACTGTCCGCATTTCACTGAGAAGACAAGGTTACTTATCAAAGAAACAAAAAAAAATCCCTGCGATGACACCTCTACAAAAGCAACGAAGAATAGATTTTTGCCAACAATTTCGAGACGATAATTTTAGTGATCTTTCTATATCTGACGAAAGTTGTTTTCAGCTTGGTGCAAATGATTTAAAAATCCTATCAAGAGAAAATTTTACCGTTCAAATCTCCAAATTTCTCACAAAAATAATGGCTTGGGGAGCAATCTCTCAGCGTGGTGCTACACCTCTCTGTATAATTGATGGCACCGTTAATAGTGCAAAGTATTGTGAAATTCTTCTTGAAACGGCTCGTGCTTTATATCCCGAAGGGTGGCGTTTTCAACAGGATAATACAAGATGCCATACTTCTGCCTACGCTAAAGCTTGGATGCTAGAACAAAACTTGGCAACAATTCCATGGCCAGCAGCTTCCCCAGATCTTAATCCCATCGTAAACATATGAAGACTAATGAAAATTGAAGTAGAACGAGCAGCACCACGAAATAAAGAAGATTTGATTCGGTCAGTTTTACAAGCCTGAACCACTATTACAGAAAAGTATAGCGCTGGCCTTGTTTCGGGATTACTTGAACGTTTAGTTAAGTGTTTGCAGTTAAATCGAGATTGTATTACTAAATGAGATGAATTATTTGTTGTGATTTTATTATTGAAGTAATAAAAATATATACCGTGAAATTATAGCTTTGCTTTTTGTTTTCCGGATACTTTCTAGACGGACTATACTATGTTATTAACCATTTAACAAGTAAAATTGCTATTCCACAACATACTAATACCGGGGAGATAACACTAACGTTATCGATGATGTTTACCCAATTGTTGCAACTTTCAATGCTTACTTTGTTAATACTCCTCACAAAATATCTGCAGCTATTCTTAAGATTAACAATGTTCCTAATAATCCTAATCAGCATCACTATACGAACAGTACGATACTCTCGACCAATTTGGCTGTGTATCAGTTCATAACTGCATCTTGACACTTATTGATGAAAAACATCACCTTCTTGGAGTATACCTTTTGACTGCGTTCTCAACCTTTATTGGATATGCTGGAGAAGTGTGGAATTAGGAATACATCTCTTAAATAGTTTCTCTATTACTTGCAAAACCGCTCAAAATTTGTGCAAATTAAACTTTAGGAAAGCTGTAATAGTTATTCATCTTGCTGTTTACCGGTTACTTTGGATGTTGTTCAGGAATCCGTTTTGGTTATAAATTAATGATACTTTTTCATAGATTTCTTCATTGTTATGCCTCCTGATGATATTTCGGCTATCTTCCACATAAGGGCAACTTATCTTTTAACGACTGTACCTGTGGTTCTTATCCAACGGATTCCATTTAAATTGTGTTAAAACCACAAGCAGAGTTTGATAAGCAACGCTAACATCAATGTGAGTTGCAAGTTTAGCCAAGGATCATTTTAAATCTCTCTTAGGAATATTCTAATATGATCTTTTGGGGAAATTCCCACCGTGCATTACGTGTCTTTTTAATGCGGAAATGTGCCATCCAATGCATGATGAATCGAAGACTTAGGAAATCTTGCAGGTCTTTCCCACAAAAATTATCGCATCAGCCACATACCTCTGGCAAGCAGCATCTCCCTTTGTAGCAATCCAGCAGTGCAGTGGCGAGTACGGAACGCAAAGAAAGCGATGTCACCCTTGTCCTGGCGCTATGCCAACACTCCCAGTTTCTTGATGTTTTTGTGCGAGTTTAACAATGCACCACACACTCGATTGTATGTTTTGTGTTGAAGCAACGCTATTTTATTTTGATCCAACACTTAATGTGTTTTTCTGAACATTAGAGTGGTTCTAAATCTAGAGTTGCTGCAGCGCAAAACAATGTTGACGCAACACTAAATGTGAACATGGTTTTATGTATTGAATCAACACGTTAGTTTCGTTGCTTATTTACACCATTAAAAATGTGTTGAACCAACGCATTATGCGTTCACTGAACGCAACTTTTTCTCAGTGTGGCTCCATCGTGAAGAAAACCTAATGCTCGGAATGGTAACTAACACGTTGAGGAACAATTGTTATGGCAAATCTAATCGCACAAATGACACATCCAGAACACAACGCAATTACTAACAAACTGGGGAAAATGACTATATGCGACTTTTTCATACATTATTGGTACCAATGCGATGTTACCTCCGCGTACTTTTGTCTCGGAAAAACACCGATTTTTCAGGGTGGTGCGATAGTTTTTATGTGAAGTGTACTTCACTAATACGATATAATTTTCTTTTATCAAAGAAGTTCCTGAAAACTATCCTACATTATTAGGCGCTAGGTTGTACAACAAACTACCAATAGAGTTGGCAACATTGTAGTCAAATTGGTTTAAGCATGGATTGAAAAATTTATTATATTACCACAATTTTTATACTCTAGGTAAATATTGTTTCCCTACATTTAAAGTGAGAATACAAAAACTACTCTCCATAGCAAGGTCTTCCTTGGCAAATTACCTAAACGGTAAGCGACCTCGAATTCTGTAAATAATGTCGATACGCTACTTACCCCATTCGAAGTACTCTAACCTACATAAAACCCAACATATGGCCAAGGATTTTTTTGCCGTCAAATTCCGTACTTTACCTCGAGGCCGTTTCTGTGACGGATTTCACGCTTGGTCCCTTATTATAGACCTATTCGTAGCGAAACAAATTCATAGAAAGTAAAATGTATTCCTCTCATTTCAATACATCCATGCGTATAGACTTACAAATAAAAATATTAAGATTGAAACGTGTAAAATATAACTCTTAATAACCTCAAGTACTTTTTCAAAGCGTTTTTTTTTTCGCCCTTCCCAGAAGAAGAATCGAGCTTTTTAAAACAAACGTACCGTTTTTATCTGTATAAGACCAATATACCTTTCGTCCTTAATTTTTTTCACAACTTATCGCCAACTAACACGTGAGAATCCCGAAAGTTGGTCGAATTATCTCGAAAGCAGAGCTCCCACAACAAAAAACATACGGCAGATACGCTGCACCCTATATTCCGCCGTTATTGCTGTTATAGATTTCAAGTGTGGAAGGTTGGTTAACCCCATGTATGGTGTGACAAGTCTATGGTGTTAGAAGTTGAAGTGCTTCTGGCTGGGTGTGATGATTTTAGATTAATTATCTTGAGGATTGCTACGAATGCAGCTCTGTTTTGTGGTTATAGTAACGATGAATAGGTATAAGTTAGGGAGCTGCAAATGTATCTGAGTTAACATAAAAAGATGTTTACGTTTGTTTACGCAAATTATTAATATTGATGATAGCAGCAGATAATTGTTGAACCGCAGTACAGTGAAATTAAATTACATTTTCCGAAGCAGATTTTTCATAAAGATTCCTTTCTTTAGCACATCTTCCTTATCTAAACTTGATTTCTTTGAATGAAACATGCTATATACAGGATGTCCACCCTGCCTATGGATGACTTCTTTGTTTCTAAAGATTTAAGGACTCCTATTTTGTTTTTTTTTTAACGAAACACTTCGTATATTTTTGCATTTTCGGAATCTACGAGTCATTCCGCATCTGAATGCATCATTAAAGGGCAAAAAAATAAAATACTCTAGGAAACACCTCAAAGAAGGAAGATGTAGAAACCTTCATTTCTAAAGGGCAAAAGACTATTTGTGAATGGTGAAATTAATTTTTTTTTTTTTTTATTTATTTGGTTGAAAAAGACAAGTATTGAATATTGTGTGGAACAACATAAGAAATATTGATATTGATGAGTTCACGTCCTCCCTACACAGAGAACATCAAATCAAAGTAAGGGAGGTTGACACCAAGAAGTTCACCGAACTTACTCCAATAAGAACCCAGCTAAAGGCTAAAGACAGGAGGAGGAGCGAACTGGAGATGCTCAATGTTTATAAGCCGTCTACTACGGAAAGTGCTTTGATGGGGCAGGTTTCGGGTAAAGCTACAAGAGAAAAAAAACTAAAATAAATTTGCAACAACATCAAAATACGAAATATTACTCCAAACGATGTAACCATTCGTCATACCTTCAAAATGACGAAGAACAAGCCCAGCAATTCATTTGCAGATTGAATCAACACGTCCGTTTTGTTATTTTCCTTCGTCTTACGAATCAGAAAAAGATACTGAGCCCTATCATGTTAAACATCGATTAAAACACCTCAGCAGATGCAATAAGAAACGTCAGCATCAAAATATCGTGTTATAAAAATTAATATCTTCTTTCTGACGCATGCAAAATGCAAAATTCTCCCTTGGCCAACTGTAAGGGACATCCCGTTCGATACCGAAACAGTATGCCGTGCATATTTATTCCGAGGCGGCGAATATTGAGTTGTATTTCATAAATATCGATGCCCAACACGTATAAACGCACGTACACACCCCTGGATACGGGATCGGATATCGCATTCGGCAGCAAAAGCGTCGGACACGTTATACTTTCGAAGATGTTTAATTGGCGACGATCACGAACGCGGCTCCTGGTGCATGACGCCGGCCAATAAATTCGAAATCGCCTGGTGATGTTGCGCCGAAGAAACACGACTCACTGATGTTCGACACTCAGTTTTTGTGGTAGAGTTTATATGCACAGCTTGAGTCGTCACAACAGTATCTACAATTAAGTATCGATATTGTGGCCGTTACTATATGAATGTGCGACATGATTTAACCGCAGATATGGGTGTACCTATGGAATATACAATCTTGGACATCTTATTATCAACAATTGTATTAAACGAGATCCAATGGTCGAAGGACTCACACTTTTTCTAGCCTAAAGGAAAAACGAATTCATTTAATTAATCAATTAAATCTAGTTACATAAATTTAGAATTTAATATCTAACGAAGGAAGGAAACAATTGTAACTTGTATGAATTAAAAAAAAATAAACTAATAAGAGAGGTATGAAGAAACAAAAAAGGATGTAAGATCAATAGAAGAACAGTTGAAATTGTTTGAAACAACCTTGGGTCTTAGACAGGGGTATATCTTAAGTCCTCTACTATTTGCGATAGCATTGGACAAAGCCGTGAAGGAGGCAAAAATAAAAATTAAAGCATTTGCAGCAACATAATCAAAGAAGAACACCCCAGCAGACAAGATGTTCCATTCAAAAAGGACATAATTCTAGATTGTGCTAATAATGTATTATCAATGATTCTCTTACAGCATGGTTCTTCCTATTACCAATGGTAAAGGTGGTACCGAAAAATCTCGCGGTGTTGCTGCACCTTCTGTGTTAGTAGTTGGGACAAGCGAAAAATTGGTAAATCTATGTTTTATTTGAATCAAATCCACTCTGCGTAGGAGTGCTTCCTTATTTTAGGATATTATTATTATTACTATAATCGGGTCATGGCACAGATGTCTTTGATTACTGCGACTAGGAGGTACCAGGACACTTCTTTTGCTTTGAGGGTCACCGGATATAAGACTGACTAAAATTGTATTGCTGTCTTTTGCAATATACAAGAAATAATTTATGTTGGGGTTTCCCTTCATTCTGTAATGTTAAGGCACGCAAGTCTCAGAATTTGTTAACGCTGTTGTTGTACAGTGTTCTGAATTGTTTTTGGCGTAGGTGATCATAGGTCTGATTATTGCTATATGTGACCGGAAAGTTTTTTCTGTAAGTTGGACATGTTCCATGCTAGTTTCTTGTCGAACGTAACTCTCCCTTTTTTTCCTCTTCGGTGAAGGGTGTTTCTTAGGATATAGTTTGCCTATCTTTGTTTAAATGTAATACTTACATCATGACAATTCAATTCTAACAAAGAATTATCAAGCAGCTGGTTGCTCAAAATAATTTCGACATTCACAATTTATAATCTTGCACGACTTCTGATGAACTCAATTATACCTTGTCAACCTTTAAGTTATTACCGAATGATTGTTTTCATTTTTAGAAAATAAAATGATTGGAATGAACCAAAATACTCCAAACTGTAAAAATCATTATTTCTTTTGATCTTACTTTTGATCCCACCTTACACTACGTTACACTAACAACGTAGAATGGGTATTTTTAGATATTGATAACTATCTCGTTTCATCGCATAATAAAATTCAAAAGTAATTTAAGACCTGTTCACGAGCACAAAGAACGAAAATATACCTCCGCCAACAACCGTTATTGAAACGCCGAATATCAAAGGACGAACGAACGATGAAAGATCGCAATCTACCCTACCAACAACGCTCACCAACCTGCCGATATTTGCATATCCATTATCCTCCAGAACGGTATCTGGAAATCTCCTTCGGAAACCTAATTTCGCATCTACGGAGAGCCGGTAAACTCCGTTACCAGCGGATACCTTTGATTTCCCGTTGCGAACGTTAGAATGCTCCACCGGGATGCTGAACCCGAACGGCAGACGATCACATTCTAATCTCTAATACGGTTGATCGCGTAGGCGGTGCTTTGGCAGCCATTTGCATGCGGAGCGGCAGCCATTACACCTCGAATCAAAGCGCGACCCCCTTGGCGGCGGAAACAAAAACGACGCGTCGCATTATCCCCGGCTAACTAAATTTCGGACCGGTGAATGCCTTTTCGGCGTCAACGCCCGGAGGTGTGCACGTACCGGTCGCTGTGTGTATTGCGAAAATTAGCGTCGGGTAATGGAATTCCATTTAGTCGGTCGGGTGTGCCGCAGGGGACTTAGTTACGACCCTATTAATTGTTGATGGAACGGGAACAAATGCGCGGATGTAATAGCAAACAAAGCCAACTACACGAACTAAACGGTATGTTGATTTTCTAGTCAGATTGTAGGGCTTTAGTATTAACTTTATGTGATTAGTAAGAATAATAATTAGCAAATTTAAAAAAAAGCATGCACACTTGGAATGAATATCAAATCATTAATGATAATAATGATAGCAAGAACTGTGGCATAGTTGACAAGCAACATAAAAGCATCGGCAACCTCCGCACCACACAAGTTGAATTAATCAATCCGGGACGGTTGTTTCGAGGGTACGAGGGATCCTCATTCTCAACCAATCAAATCATTATTTATTAACGTAGTTTCAAAATTTTTGATTCACAAAAAAGAAGACAGATATGATTAACGTAGATGTTGACAAATTGATATCGGTTATGATCAAATTACTGCTGACAACGTGCGGGTTTCCAGTTGTCCAGTAGGTACATTTGAAAATTTTCACGTGCTGCTTGAACTTGGATTTTGAGCGAAATTTTCTACCACCTCTTAGTCTCATAATGTAATGATAAGTCGCGTAGGTGGATCGGTTTCTAAATTGTCTTTGTACTTCAGTTACGTTCTCGTCCTTCCAGCAGCAGAATGAATTTTCTTTGTGCAAAAAATTACTTATATACTTATTTGTATTGCTCCATAAGAAAAAAAGAAGTTTCGAATGAAACCAAGTAACAGTGTATATATAGGCACTGTACTAATCTATCAAGAATAAATTTAAGAATGACTAATCAATGGAGGTGAAACATGGACATTAAATGAACGATTAAAAAGGAAAATACAAGCAAATGAAATATGGTACCTTAGAGCAGTAACGGAAGTAACCAGAAGAGACCGAATTAGAAACGAAACTTTGCGCGATCGATTTAAAGTAATGATGGTAAACAAAAGGGTGTATAACTCGTATGAATAATGATAGAAAGTGAAACATATCTAGACTGTGGAAATGGATAAGAAGAGAAGCAAAGAAGATGGTTTTTCCTTCTTGGGTACCAAAATTTAATAAAATAATAATTTTCTGTTTGTGAAATAAAACAAATACATTGAAATATATTTTCTTACAAAGTAACATACCTCCAAATACACATTCAGAAAATACAAGCATTTAAACACTTGAAAACAACTCAAATTTCGAAGCCAAGCATCTGCCAGTCGTGTATAACATATCGGTAAATGTATTCATCTATTTATTATATAATGTCCAGGACACGGGGCGCTAGTACCGTCATAACAATAAAGATTAAGTTTTAAGTAGCGCCAATGGGGCAAACGGTTAATGCACATGGATTTTAATGAACTTACTTAAATCTCAATAAACATAAAGATTATGTTACCCCGTCTTGTCCCAACATTGATGAGTTGGGTCAGGAACTGATTACGATGATGTAGTTTTCAAGAAACCACATGTTAATATTAATTTTAATAATATAATTAAGACTAGAAGTAGAGAAAAAAAAGGTTTGAGGCAGAAGTAACAGAAGGTTTTTCGTGTGATTTAGTTGCTCGTCGAAGAGGTACAGTTGCTTGTAAAATTGAAGCTCCCACAAAGCAAAAAGAAATCTATATGAATCATATTTATGAATAATACTTGCTTCTTACAATTGGCCAAAGATAAATTTATACATAAGATAAAACTTATTTTAAAACGAGCATTTAATAGATAAGGGAATCAGACGCGTAAGGTTTATATCTGACATATTTTTGAAGATACATATAATTTAAAGATAAAAATAATATTCGTTAATAGTTATTCCCAAAATGTTACTGTTATTAATGGAGGAAACATTTCGAACATTAACATTGTTTGTAACTGGAAGGATTAAACGTTGGTTCATACATAGCTAAAACGTGGTTTTTGAACGCTTAAGCAACTTCTTGCGGCGCGCAACGTTGTATATTGTTTTTCTTGATTCCATCAATGATTTTTGGCAAACAAATTGATTTGTACTATTCACCATTAACTGCCCTTCGATCCTTCAAACCAGTACTTGCAACAAATCCAATACGACGAAAGAAACAAGCAATCATGTTCTTCAAAATGAACATGTTAAACAAAAACAAACTTATTTTAGGCATGATTATGAGCTTCTATAATTACATATCTATGTTGAGAATCATTCAGTTCGTCTCTGGGGTCTCTCGGGTCATGAGCCCATCCCAAATTTCAAAGATTATTTTAACCGCCTTCCAAATTTTGTTCGTCGTCTAAAAAATCATCATCATTATCCGACCAAGACTTCATTCCTGGAAAGAAACATTGTGGGTCGCATAAGTCGAATTCCAGATATTCAGCATTTTCCGAAACAAAGCAATACGATACATAACAACGTTCTGTTTCCAGAGATTAGAGAAGTTATCAATTTGTACATGAAAAATTGCATCCGATTACGCCATTACTTTGAGCACCGTTAAAGACCAGAAAAATCGAAAAGGTATTGAAAAACAGCGTGGTGTTGTCGCTGATCTCCTGTAAAACCTAGAAATTTAGCGACCATGAAAACGTTGATAATGCTCTCTATTTGTGATTCACCCAGCAACGTGAGTGTTGTATTCCTTTGTCGTGACGCTTCTAAAAGGATTATGAAAGAAGACTGTACACCTTGAAAGTCTGTAATGCAGATGAAATAAGCCTTAATTTTGAAATCTTAACAGCGGCATCCAAAACAAAATTTGGCGCTCCAAGATATAAGGGAAGCAAAGAGCGAGGGACCATCTTACCTTGCAGTAATTCTTTTGGAAAACCTGATGTGTCCGCCCAAACCAAGAGCTTTCAAATGTATTTACCTTTACCTTTGTTTTGGAGAAACCAGTGGTGGATGCTACCCTGTTTAGAGACTGGTTTGTGCTAAGGGTTGAAAAAAGCCCTAAGAGATGCCGGATTTCCACGAAAAGACTTGTTTGATAATGGACAACGCATCTTCACACCTTAATCATCAATTGCCTGAAGGCGGTGATGTTTTTCCTACTCAATTTCACATTCGTTCTTCGATCTATGGATCAGGATGTATTGGAATGTTTTAAAAGGAACTACGCAAGTTTTTATGAGGACACATTTTAGAGCAAATGGATAATGAAGATACTAACCTGATCACAAGCATGTTATCTGTTGGGCAGTTTCAACATTGAATAAAATTAAAAGAAGAGAAGAGAGAGTAAAACCTCTCACTATTATGAGACAAATTCAAGGATACAAAGAAGTCGTTTTAGAAGACATGCAGAATTGGATGGTTAGTGATCTACAGCCAGAATTGATAGATGGAAGACCTAATTCAAATTGTCAATGAATATAATGAAAAGAACTAGTGGCGAGGAAATCCCGTCTAATATATCACAGGCAGATGGAAGGAAAGTTTTCGAAATAGCACTTTTCTAGTACGCAGTTAGTAACATTATCAAAAATAATATTTAACGTAAATAACATGAAAAAAGCTTCTTATTAGTTGTTCTTTTCGATTATCCGACAGGTCTGGTCCATATTAAGTCGGATAATCGGGCGTCTATTGTATTAATATTAGATGGCCCTTCAATAGTAACAAAATCTACAGATCATTTTGTAAATTTTTATAAAAGATTTCGATCATAATTCAAAAATTCGAGACACTGCTGAAGAGTCTAAGAAACATTTAAAACCAAACAAAACTTGAATCACCGCGTTCAAGATATTAGCCGCTAAAAACAAAAACAATGTACTCATAAAGAACGAACATCTTTAGAGCTAAAAACGGATCTTCCGTCTCTATTTATGTTAAAAAAAAGACAAGTTTTTTTTTTTTTGCAACATATATCGATACCAACGTCATACAAAAGCATTACATCCACATGGACGTCGTCGAGCTGTCCCGATGCTTTTTTCAATAGTGAGATATACACAGCACAATAACGACGTATTAATAACGGAGATAAAAAACTACGGCACACACATTAAATATACATTGTATAAATATTAACTGCCAAAGTGACGGCGTTATCAGATAATACCCGCCGTACCCTATTCGCTAAATTACATAATTACAAAAACAAGTAGTGCCAACCGGTCGGGGGTCTACAACGTGGATGGGTGGCTTGTTGTTCTTGTATCGAGGGTATGGAGTAGCTTTGAGGTGTTTAGTGACGTATACAGTATGATTATTGCATAGAATGTATATACAGGGATCAAAAATTTGGAAGTTTTTAACGAGAAAATAAATTCACTCAAAGAACGACATGGAAAAATTATATGTTACCGGCTATAAGTAACATAAAACCTTTTAATATAATTTATTATATTTTTTTTTATACAGCGACGGCTTATGTGTTAGTTCAATTGATTTATCTGCGACCTCCCTAGGATAATTCCAAACTGATAACATTTTAAAATAATGCAAATTTTAGGGGGGCGCTGTATCCCGAAATGGAGATTCAGTCGTTGAAAAAATTTTGTTCTTATACCGCAATACCGTTTCAGTCTTTGATTTGTTGAAATACAGCTTTAAAATGGATCATTAAAAGTTATTAAGTTAAAATTAAGTTAGACGTTAATTTCTGTTTGACAGATAAGAAATGTAAACAGGGGTAATAATAAAAAAAATTATTATTATAATAAATAAAAATAATAAACACTTTATAATTTGCTTCATTTCTTTTCCTCAATTATAAAGTCACTGTTTACATTTTATAAACGCAAATTCTATTTTTATTTAACTTTATAATATATATCTGAGCAAAATGTTGCCCCCTCCCCCTATTTGCTGACAATAAATGAAATAAAAGAATAAAATCTATCAGAAGTTTCTTTTCTTTCTTTGATAAGGCTGTTAGGGACGAACGTCTATTAGCCTTTAACGCAATTGTTGAAAAGGTTCAAGTCGCGCTATCCATCTTCCTAGATACGCATTATTTACGTAATCTTACACGTTTTCCTTAAAGTACGCAGGGGTGCCATCTTCGTGAAGGATAACCTTCCTACTAAATTCCAGAAGATTACATTCAAAATATTTGATTCTGCAACATATTTAATTACAGTCCAATCAAAAAATTCCTGCCTATAATTTCCGAGGTAATTGCATATGTCCAGCGCATGGTTTTTCATATGTCTGGTATCTCCCATTTTGAGTGTTTTTCTCCCAATTTAAAGAAAAATCTTAACTCAAACTGAAGTGCTTCATGCCATCTGTGTTACCAGTCGCGGTGAACTTATCGCAAAGATCACTGAAATATTTCTAGTTAATAGGTCTACCAGGATAGCGGTCGTTAAATATCCTCTTGATTTTGTGGTAATTTTTACCAGGTTCACCAGATTAATAACAAGATTTTTATATAAAAATTGATAATATATACAATATATCCAATTTACTAATTAAAAAAAAAAAAAATCGAAACCCACCCTGTATATCTAAAGTGATATTGAAACAAAAGATAACCTATATACGCTCTCGTTTATCGTCAATCGTATAACGAAACAATCGCAACGCGCAACCACATCGAGTAGGCCATGCAAAACGCGCACATGCTGCAGCTTCGATCGAGGGAAGCCGTGCGAAGGAGGCAAAATAAAAAAGAGCGACGCCGATGCACGGCCCACTCGAAAAACTGACATACTACTGACGGGTTCGAGTTTTTTGAAAGCAAAACCCGATGAGCGCAAATTGCCAAGCAGTGTTTAACATTGCTGAACATCTGGCTCCGTCTATCGATAAACTGAAGGGGTTTAGGAGTTAATTCGTCAGCGAATTAACTCGATAGATAGAACATGTACATATCTGGAAACGTTTAATTCTCGCGTTGAGGTATGCCCGTACAATATTGACGGGATTACGTTAATCCGTCCCGGAGAATGAATGATTGTTTTCGACGGATCATCTCCGTCGAAAAACTGTTTATGTATACGGTTTATTAAGTAAGGTAAATGATAACAGATATTCGGTGATAAATACGAATATGGGTTTTTGCGTACTGACATCGATGAGACATACATGATTATTGGAGACTGCTAATTGATATTTGTTGTTTTTCTATTCAAAACATTGATAATGATGCGTGAGAATTAAATAATAAACCAGTTACACATGATTATGGTTTAGTTGTAAGGATATCCACGTGTGCAAAGAATATCAACAAAATTATGTAAAGCGAATTTCCTATGGCAACCATATTTTAGAGAAAATTTGCATCAGAGAAAAGTAGAAATTTCTGCGTGCACTGACGTGTTTATAAACTCACAAGGGAACACCGGCAACCCGCAAAATTAAGATTTCGATGAAACTGTTGAGATTGAATGTATATCATGGTATAAGAACAATACAATTTTTTTAAGCGGCTGAATCTCCCGATTTTAAGGTACAGCGCCCCCAATAAATTTGCACGATTTTTAGATTTTTGTAAATATTTCGAAAATTAAGCAGATGTTTAGGAGATAGTTTCAAATGATTTTCGGAAAAAATAAATAACGAGGGACCAGGGTACCTCCAATTTTTTATATGAAGATAATTTGAAGTATATTACATAGTTTCAAAAATTACGTAAATTATAATAATAAGTATAATAAGTAATAATAATAAATATAATAATAAGTAATAATAATAATAATAATAATAATAATAATAATAGTAATAATAAGTATCATATATTAATGGGACGTTAAGCATTGTTTTTATTATTTTTCTATATAAAAAAAAGTTATGGTGGTGCTGCATCCCAAAATCGGTGAATTCAGCAGCTAAAAGAAACATGCTGTTCTTTCTTATACTATGATACTCCTTCGGTTTCATTGAAATCTGAATTTGGGGGTTATCGATGTTTTCTTGTTAATTTGATCAATTTGTCGCCGGTTCGTAACTTTAATAAATATCTCGGAAACATGCAGAAACCTTCATTTCATCGAAATCTGGATTTTTGGGTTACCGGTTCGATGATGTTCGACGAATAAAAGATATAACTTTTATTTAAAGAAAGGATGTTGATGACGTAGAAGCTGTATAGATTATTGGTTAAATATTACTCCCTCCTAAACAATTCTTTATAATTCTGGGCTTTCCATCGCAACCTACCTCGCTCAGATTTTACATACGTGCAACGTTCCATTAACGATCTTAAACACGTTTTAAACTCTTGCAGCCAATTTAATAGCACTTTATATAGCTTTCATTGAGGTTGTAAAATGAATTTTGTTTACGATCTAGTTGGTTGCGTTTTATGTGTTGCCTACACCGTCTGATATTTGAGTATTTCACGCCAATACACCTTAATCGTCAATTATTAAGGACCTGAAAGAATCTAAATTCATAGCTTACCTCATGGACAAGCAGTCTGATTTTTCTAGATGAGCAGTCGAAGATAGGTTCGCTATTTTTATTGAATTATTGCTTTATGGTGGATTTTTTTATTGTAGAAGCTCGATTAGATAGTATTTGCGATATTGCAAAAAATATTTTTTGCGGTAAATTTTCTCCGATTCTCTTAAATGTTATTTCAAGCGCAATATTTCAATAAAGTGTAGTTTTATTCCTCCAATAAAAAAATAAACTGAGTAACAGTAAGGGAAGCAACTGTAATCCTTCCTATGCCGTAAAGAAATCACCAACAATTCGACAAAAAATATTTCCAGAGATTATTCACCCTTTTTTTTTGGTAGAAAACGCGTTTTTAAAACCCTTTAAAACTTGTACCTATTTATAGATATAGATATAGGCTACTAGCAACTCAATTACAGTCCGTTGTCGTTTTAAAAAAAGGGGGACACTATTCGGTTAACTGTTTCAACCCTTAACTTTAAAAAACATCCATAAAATGTTATCCTTTACCGTTTGAAGAGTGCCGCTTGTAGTCGGCGGTTATTAGTGAAAACGGAAGGGTGAGTGGTATAAAATGCATCGGCAAACGTGAAATTTGCAAATTTTTATGGTAACAGAAAAGCCTACAATATAAATACAGAATACCTCATCTCTTTCGGTTTTAACATCATCTGTTGTACTCTCCAACAGATACAGTGCGTTGTAGAGGTGCAAAATCTATGAAGTGGGAACTTTGATAAAAGAACCGATTTATTGTTTGACCCAGACCTACAAATTCGTTCCAAACAATTTTGGAGCAATGGCTATAATCATTATCCTTGCTTTTAAAAATTATTCGTCAACCAACATAGTTGCAAAACCAATAACATTTTTCATTAATGACTTTTGAATTTGGAATATTTCCCGATACACGTACATTTTCATCAATTACACCACTTGACACTTATTAAACAAGTATAGATCTATTGCATTAACTTCAAGCATTTCCAAATCATATAAATATGCTTTTTTTGCAACGATTTTAGTCCCATTTAGATAGATATAAAATCGTGGCTCAACAACAGAGCAGAATTACCAGAAGCAAGTCTATTTAATTTGTTGTAATCTCTCTCAACATTGAAATCGAACGTAAAGCAACACCGTAGCAAGTTATATTCTGTGATTTGAGTAATTCTTTCGATTGTATTAACCATACGCTTCCTGTTCAAACTTATGGAATCAGAGAAAACACCTTGAATCGATTGTTGATGTAATACTTACAGAGACAGCGACTTGAAGCCGAAGCCGAGAAATCCGATTTAATTAAAATAATCAAAATTAATCTTGTGGAAGATGTGTGTTGAGATAGCGAGCAATCAATAATGTATGGATACATAATAATAATTAGCTAATTATTTGCCTACTTTAGTAGATTTGATAACAATATAAAATCGAAATGCTAATGCGGTGTTTTGAATAACTTTTATTATTGTTATCGTTCTATAGATAATTATTTCCTCGTGATAGATAACATCATTTATGTTTCCTCGAAAACACATCGCTACCGCAAGCCTTTTAATAGCGTTGTCTATACGTTAACTTTAATCGGAAGAAATCATAGGCCGTGCATTAAGCATGAGACCTGGGATAGAGAAGAACCTTAAATCAAGATAGAAAGGTCCATGTCACATAATATCTTAGGGCCAAATTGATTTGAATTCTCAGGCTCTTGAGAAAAACTTAAAATAGGAAGAAAATATAAACAATCTCACTAGCAAATTGAATAAAATTCTATTCCAAATAAGAGGATTAAAAGACATTCATCGGTTTTCCAATTAGGGCATCAGAACATTAAACATGTTTGCTTGGCCGAATAATTTCGGGTGTTATGAGAAGCTTACGGTCAACATAATCGAAACAACCGAACGATCTTTTTATCGTTTAATTCAAAAGTTTGGATAAAATGGCTCACGAGTTACAGATAACTCAACATTAGTGGGTCATCGAGGCACCCGATTGGACTTCAATATTGCTACTGTGACTCAAAGTGAAAGATATGATCCGAACCTCTGTATATCAAGAACTTGGCCTATCTCAAACGACTACGTGAAGAATTTTGTATGCAGATCTTCATTTGAGGGCTCATAAAGTTAAAATAAATCAAGATTTGAAGCCAAAAAGTTTTGCTCTTCAACAATTGGAAACCAATCCACATTTTGTGAGGACAAGATATTGTTTTACGATGAAGCCCATTTCTGACGCGATGGGTTTGTAATGTAGGATTTGGGCCGATGAAAATCGTCGAGGGATTTACTTCTTAGCACTTCTTTATCCGGAGAAGGTCATCGTGTGGTACGGTTTATCAGTGATCGGGTTCTATTTTCCTGAAGATGATGATGGAAATCGAATTTTTGTTAAAGATCAGCGGTACAGAAATACACAAACGGAATATCTTTGGCGCAAGCTGAGAAATGTTGACATAAACCAAACGGTCACACATCTCGTCAGACGATTGTTTTATTGTAGTAGCAGTTTCCTGGATGCGTTATTTCGATGCAACTGGCTACCAAAAACATGCGATCTCACACCCTCGGATCTTTTGTTATAGGATCACGTGAAATATTTAATTAAAAAAAATAAGACCACCAGAAAAGTGCCACGCGTAATGTGCGCGGCCACTCGAAATTAGAAAGGAACTAGACTTTGATGAATAAGTTTATTAAACAATAAACAAACATTATGGTTCAAGCTTGGTTTAAAATTTTAGCACTTAAAAAAAGGTAAAAACCTTCAAAATTTGTTTTATAATCAATTGCAACCAACACGTATAGACCCCCAAATAAATGACAACTCTTGTCAGATAAATTCCAATTCCAAACAAGCCTGAAGTGCTCAAATAATTGAAATTAATACCAGCATGGAAAGAGGTACGTGTAGCGAATTAAGTTTATTATTAATAAAAATATCCTAGATTAGTAAAAATCACGTTTTTATTTACCCGTAAGCGCTACGTATTTGTTTTGTACTGGATAAAGCGGGATCACCATCGAACCCCGAAGGAAAACATCCGAAGCCGGTTATCAATTGGAAAAGCTGATTATATCGAAATTGATTTCAACATATGTACGTTGTTGTATGGATGTCGACGATACCAACATGGAATCCTGACTTCTGGATTCAATTAGTTTCGATAATTATTTGTTTTGTGGAGAACAGACTGCCTACGTTAATAATCTACAACTGTTATGAGGATTCTAGCCACTAAATACGCTGATTATGTGAATTTAGCTTGATTTTCGCAAAGTTTGTTTAATTCTGATTTTTTTTTTTACTGCGTTTACAAGCGCAGATATTTGTGAGGGAGTGGATTAAGTGTTTAGAAAAACTGGAATTATACCACAAAATACGAGGTGAATGACCTAAGCATTTTGGAATCCCAAAACGATGTTATATCAATGGCTCAATATTATCGACAGGACATAAAAAAAGAGTGCGAAAGAAGAGAGGAAATCAACCTTGTCCTTTATAAAACAACACAATGTCACAGATTAGTGATTTGGCAGAAAGAAAATTTTTGAAAAGAATCACTGGCGATCCTTGATTATATTTTTAAGAATTCCATTCCAGAAGATGTATTATTTGCAAGAGCTCTGAAAACATATACGGCATGAGATATCATTTTTAATTTCATTAATGGCTATTTTTAAAAAGATTTTATAAACTATTTTTTTCTTTGGGCCACCACCTCCATGCTTCACAGTAAGTGCTAAATTTGTCGACCATTCGATCTGAAAATATTCTCGTTTTCGTCCGGGAATAACACTTTTCGTCAAAACTCCTTCAAAACTTTTATTAAGATTTTTTAACAATTTAAAGAAAAAAACTCCGTCAAAACTTTTTGCTCTATTTCGCTAATAGATGACTTTCCTAATACTTTCCGAACTGTTTCTGCACACACAATCTCTCCCGATGATGAGCGGCCAACCTTCTCGCAGTAATTCTTGGATTCTTCTTCATCTCGCTCAAAATTTGCCTTTCGGTTGCTTAAAATCTCCGAACAATCACTACGAACTTTTTTATCGACACTATTATTTTCTTTGTATTTTTAAACATATAATGGACGTTTTACAGTTTTTTTTTACATCTGCAGCTATTTGCCGTAAACTTTTGCCCTGTTTATGAAGTACAACAACCACTCAATTCTTCTGTTTTTCCGATCCACGTTACGGATTGTACGTGCGACTGTGGTTCTTTTCCTGGTGTGGTTTTAGAAACAAACACATTGGAGTTTTCCCGTTTCTAGTTCAACTACGCTTGTTGCCCCCCTATTTTTTTACCAGAATTTTTGTTTTAATTTAACGAAAGGTTTGTAATTTTACATGTTTTTAACGCTAAGAATTTCTTTCATTGTATCTGTATGTAAAAAATGCAAGGTGCTCAAATTGACCCACTGTAGATGGCGTCTTTTCGAAAACAAGCATTTCGAAGATCCGTAAGTGTAAGGCTATTATCCTTTCTGTGTATGTATTTTCCCATTTTAAATAAGTGAGTCAAGGGAAGACCACACGCCATCGTCTATCAACAGAAACTCCCAGAAACGGATTGTTCAAACAAGACTTTCTCTCTTTCTCTGTCCCTCCGAATAGATAAAAGCACATTAAACACTTGAACCAGCATAGGATCCATGTAGAACTCTCATACATTAAATACGCATTGTAGATATAGCGAGGTACTATGAGCATTGTATAACAAGAGCAAGGTGTGTAAGGTTCTTATCAAAGCTACTATTATCCCGCATCGGACGCAGATAGCGGCGCCTTTGATCTAGCGTTTAATGTCGCCGACTTTCCAGTGAAAATTACCAATAGTCGCGTTTAATATTCCGGCTATTTACCGGGAAAATTACGATTTTTTTTGCCGGTCGTAAATTACGCATAGCAAGCCTCGCATGCTGTATACCACATATACGAACGCGTAACCATCATCGACATCGCGCCATTTTATTATTATTGTTTATTGTCTCTGCGTGGCCCGTGATATTATAGACTGACGGTCCCCTCTTTGATGCACACTTTTTTCTGTTATTTCTGTCGTGATTTTTACGGAAAAAAACGTTACACTCTTCGCGCGGTGTTTGATGTACGGCGTGTCGTAGTTTGAACAAGAAATTTTATGACGTCCTTCTTTAAATAAACGCGAGAGGTACAATATCGCTCCGTTTACTCGTACGGTTATCGATACGTTAGCGAGCCGGTAATTTTACATTTATTGCATGCCGGATGGTGTAGATAAGCTGCGGAGGACGATTTGTTCCTTTTGTGATGGCGGAAGTTAGTAATTCTTTAAACAGTACAATATTCAATTTTGTTACTAAGTGTACTCCGCAGTATGATTGAGGAGGAAACAATAACTATGTAGTTCTCTCTATCGAGAATGAGCAAAACCTTGTTTTCTTCACTAAGTTTAGCATATTTTGCAAAGTATTTGATAAATATTGCTGCTCCTACATAGCATGAAGGACCATCCCTCACGAATAGTTCATGACAACGTTGTAATGGAAAGATAAATATCGGAGGCAGAATCACAAGTCTCCCTTTTTCTTGAGATGTAATAACACACAACATGTTTAACGTCCTTCTTTGAAATTATTTTATTTGATTTTTGCACAATAGCGCAACCACTTTCATCTACATTATACGCAGATGTTTGGTCCAAACCGATATATCTGTCCAAGACATCTTCTAAGTTATCAAAAAATTTGTTGAAAGTTGGAATTTCGTCTCAAATATGCCGTTAACCAGTCTTGACTTACATATGCAGTTTCCTACTGTTGAGGAAACTTGTATGCTTTGTATACTGGTACATATGAATACTTTTGGAGGTCTCTTGGTGAAACGCCGAAGTAGAGTTTTGTTGTTTGTTCTTGCACTTCTGTTTATGATGAGGACGTTACCCAACTTGAAGAGTTTCATTATTTTAACGAAACGAAAAACCTAACGAAACGATTAGGCGATACATGACATATTCCATATTGCTTAGCTACAGCTTCTTACAGATTGATTTTTCATCAGTCGCCGCTGTGCCAATTGTAAGATTTTATAATCGCCGCATCTGTTTGTCACAATCAGTGATTGAATATATTCCGCGCTACTTCCATTAATTTAACTTTAAAATAATAAACTTTCAAATTCTCTCAAATCTAGTAAAATACGTGCAGTTTTTAATAAAACTTATAACTAAGCTTTTATATTGAATGCGATTCGACTATTTTAAAATTACTTTTACAGAAACTACTTAAATCACCGTTATTTTTTTTTTTCCCTTAACCAATATAAACAACTGCTGCATATATTTGCCGTATTAATCTATTAACGTGATGTAGAGGTTCTTAAATAATTAAATAGATGGCAAAAATATAAGCTATGTTACAATTGGTACAAGTCCCCTCTACCAGGAGATCCTGAAAGAAGAATGGTTTTCCAATATTTTGGATAATTTCTTATCGTTTAAGCTTGCAAAATATCATTTCATCATAAACAGCATGTGGGATTAGGTTGGTAACATGCATCCGCCGGAAACAAGCACGCTCTTACACGGTGTCAAGCGTGTGGTATATTTCCTCTCCACGGGGGCGAAGTCTTCGTGTAGACGGGTCGTGTTAGTCACTTTGCGTGGTGCCTTACATCGCTACCCCCAAAAGTGTCCGGCGCCACCACGAGGAGGTACCGTGCGGAACTTGGTGAACACTCCACATGGGTGGACCTTCGGACCTTGCAGAAGGCAAGGTGGAGCACCCTTGGCCTCTGCTCTCCAACAAGCAGAGAGTCATAATTACCTTCGCCGTACATCGCAACTATTGAGAAACTGGTTGTCTTCTAGAACGGTAGATAGATTGGAAGATCACTTGATTTGGCCCCATTCGATTTTTTCTTATGGAGGTAGCTTGAAAATCGTATTTATTCGAGACGTTATGGTTTTCAAAAGTGCAGTTCGAGAAGAACTACAGCAGATAGATGGCAGGATTTTATTGAAAAATATTCGGATTGTCTTGAAGTGAACCGAAAAATGCTTTGAGGGGTTTCCGTGCATCTCCTGCAGAATTAGCGGCTTTAAAACGAATACATTTTTATGTTCTATGTTCTCTAAAAAAATAGTTTTTACGTTTTAAGACGAAGTTAGTTTCACATTAATTTAGGTCCTTATAACTGCGTTATTTTTTATTCTAAATTCCAACATCTTTCATGGCATAGGGTATTCATGAAAGATGTTGGAATTTAGAATAAAAAATAACGCAGTTATAAGGACCCATTTAAGCAATCGTTACTTTGTCTACAAACTCAAAAACGCGTTGTTTACTTCTTTTTTCGATTTCACCATTGCAATCGGCGATAACGTAGCTTCAAAAATAAAGGAACCACCAATGGTACACACTTAATTAAGATCGCCCGTGGAACCATCATCAATTACAAAAATTATTTGTGCTTTAAATAAAAATTAATAACCGGCGTAAATCAGATAATAGTTTTAAATAATTAGCTCACATTTTAACGAAAAATGCGGTAGAAGTAACGAAACAAATTCAATGTCACGATCTTGAAAGATAAGTCCGAATGTCTAAATGGAAGTCAATATGCAATTAAGATAAAATAGCCAGTCACAAGTCTACGATCGATGACAAATTATTACATACAGAAATCGGCTGCAATCTAATGTACGCCAAGCAATACCATGATAATTGTAAAATTGTTGTACTTACAACATAAATAAACCACTTATGTGAAGCTGTTTAATTTTTCCTATTTATTGGTAAATACTTCAAAACGTTATATTTCAAAGCATTTTACAATGAGTCATTATGAAAATTGTACTTGTTTCTTATTTATACAAGTATACATTGGCACCGTTTATAAGGTATATAAATCACAAATTTATACCGCCAAATTCAGACGAGTTGCAAGTAAAACAATAACATAATAAATACTGTGAATTAGTTTATCGGGAGTTATCTCAATTAACGTTAATAGCGCAGCCAATATCCGATGGAAAAAAATTCCTGAGCGATACCAATTCACGGTGTAGGTGATTGCGACAAAGTCTCAATGATACCCCAAATAAGATCTTTATCGCCTTTTACAATATTCGGTAGCGATTATGTTTAATGTACGAATAATACTATACATGGTGAATACCGTTTATATGATTTGTTCTGCAGGCAGAGAATGTAACACGTTGAATTGATCAAAATCACCTTGTTAAGTTCAACGGCATTAAGTATTGTTAGAATAACGAAATTTGTTTTTTCGCTTTTGTTTTCAGTTGCCCAACTGGGTTGTTAATGTAACAAATTGCTCTAGGTTGATGTTACATAACACCTTCCTTCAACAAAAGCGCTTTCGATCGGAAAAGAGTGATTTGTCAATTCAATACTTGCAAAGCAATTATATTAACCAACAAATAGCAACAAAATTAACTTCGTTAATTCAAGAGGAATTCTTCTTTGATTGTATTACAATACAGCAGACAACAGTGAGCCATTTTTCAAGGACTGTTCGTTAAAGGTCGGTGCACGACAAAAGTTATTTCGCCCAAAGAACAAGTAAATATACGAGAACGTTGGGAGTCAATTTTCGCCCAAAAGTGTAAAAATGTTCCCACTTTCACGTAATGCCGACATCGTTGCCAACGTCGAGTCTAGCGATCCGTTCCATTGGCTGGGAAGGTGATGGAGACTCTTCTTTGGGATAGTGTGCATGGATTATCTTAAAAAAAAACAAAAACAATAATGGGGCATACGACGCATTTTTACTCGATAAGTTGAAGGAGGAAATTATGGGAAAACGCCTGTCCTTGAAGAAAAACCTAATTTTGCTTCGCCGAGACAACGCCGTCTCATAGCTTTAATGGTCACCATGCTAAAAATTCATACACCACCCTATTCACCAGGCGACTCTTCTGTTTTCTAGGCTCAAATTTTCGCCTAAAGGACAGATATTTTCATCAAATGAGGAGGCCAACACATTTGTAACAGCTGTGCCAACAGCTGTTTGGAAACGCATCGATAAATGAATATAAATAAACAACAAATTCTGCAAAAGATTCTAGAAAATATACAGAGTATTCCATTAAAAAAAATTGAGATAGCATGGATTAAACATGGCAACAATTTCGATGACCATCTTGTAGACATTATCTGTTGTAAAAAAAAATCCATGTATTGCTCAATCACATAAAATTTGGATCACCGCTCTAGCGTGTAAAGCAAGATATATCGACCGTTAATGAAACAGTGCAATTCTCAGATTATCTCAATTATCTTGAAAACTAAGACAGGTACAGGGAAAATTGAAGAAAGGTGACAATAATAAATAATATGTTCCATTAAAAAAAAAAACTAAACTTATATCGAAATCTGGAAACTGAATAATTTTATGTTGTATCATAATTATCTTCCACCCACTAACTAAGCGAATACGCTGTATAACGCCATACCTAATTTTCAAGATATAAGCGAGAAAGCAAGAAATAGCGATAAATTAAAAATGTATCAAAACTACCAATAAATTGGTTTATTCAACGTTTAAAAACTTCTTAAATTAAATAGGAATAAGTCGGCATATTATACACATCTTTGCTACTTAATATCTTTGTGTTAACAAAAACCATACCTTACTCTTGCATCTTCTCCGGTCATTTTCGGATACTTTTGAGCAATTTAGGTTACAACCAGGGGGGTCCTTTATGAATTTATAGCAAGTAGGCGCATATTTCAAAAAGAGGTACCACGTTTTGCGCTACCGATCCTAGTCCGTCGGCATTTTTCTTTGATCTTGTCGTGTGCCTCAGTTTGAACGTGAGAGTGAAGCTTCTACGCTAGATATTTAAGATGAGTTGATGCAGTTTGATTTTTAAATACAGAAAAGCGTCACTCAGAGAAGTAAATAATATAGAATTACGTAGATCACACCGTATATATGCATATGAACGTTACTGGCATAGATTAAATATAAGTAACATGTATTAGGTTTTTTTCCAGGCGTTATCTTAAAAGCAAATCAATTAATGATAGTTTTTTGCTACCTGCTTAATGCGTTAAGTGCTTGCGTTTGATAAATAGAATATGATGAAAGGGGAAAATCAACAACCTTTATAATATTGTATGTAGTATCAATATCTAGGCGATGATCAGCTGGAAACACGTCAGTGCTTTTTAAATAATTTTTATGGTTTAAATGCAATAAATGCATTAAAATATTTTCTGGTTTTACATATTGCTTAAGAGCAAAATTTTTAATAGGAATACAATTTAGAGGATTCTTATTGGTAATAGCCAATAAATTAATTAAATTAAGTAATTATGAATGATAAGTAGTACTAATTCAGATTAATCGTTAAGTAGCAATTTGCCTTTTAACGATGGGAAAAAATGACACATGTCCTAATGTTAAATTCACTATTTAATCATGAAAAGATTTTAATATTTTTCTAAACACGAGAGCTTTGTAAATTCCGACATGTCTGAGTTTAGCTGATATGTTTAGAGCTGTTATCATAACGCAGTTTCTATGATTCTAATCGACGATTTGGTTAAATAAAATTTGGTCTGCCATCCACGGAACAAAGAATCCAGGACCAACCCCGGCTTTCTCGTGTTAAAATCCGATTAGAATGTAACCAAATTCGATGAAACATTTATTGTGTATTAATTAACATTTGTAAACGCAAAAAAATGCTTATTTTAAGTAAAAACTAAAATTATCCTGAAGAGGTAGGTAGGGCACGGTCCTAATTAACTCGTTTTTTTTTTCTCCATTCCTGGTTTATTAGCAATACAGAAAGAATACTCTACCTAGATAAGTATAATTTTTTTGACAATTGCCTGCTTCACTTTCGACCCTCACTATGGACTTACTTATTATTTATTTATTATTTATTATATTATTTATTATATTATCACTTATTATTGAAGATAAGTGAAAAATTTAGCAAAGTTGTTAAATTTTGTGTTTGTTATGAACGCGAAGGGAAAATGCACATGTAAGAGTTAACGTTCAAGATAAAAAAAAGTTTTTTTCTTCATTTACCTCTTGACTTGAAAACTTGAAACACATTCTCGAGAGCTTCTATTCAACTTTTAAATATACTCAATGTATCTACCTTTTAAGTGAACTAGTAACACATCTTATTTTTAAGCAAGCTTTAAGCAAGGCAAATAAGATGCTCTTCGTTATTTGAAAAATCTTACTTAACAACATTTTCACACTGATTTCAAAAATAAAAATTGGTTAATTGCCTATGGTACACTAGAATCTGATAGATTCATATTTCTATTACAAGCAACGAATAGAATGTAACCATCGAATTTTTTTTTCCCCACTTTTAAGCACATTTCGAAGCAGTTTTTGAAAGTACATTGACTTGTTTACGAACACGACGACTATCAAAATATGAGTGTACTTGATCATGAATGCAACACATTAAATGTTTAATTTAATGTAATAATTATTTAATGTAATAATAAAAATAATAATAAATAATAATTTAAATTAAACGGATACAGATAACCAGAAAAGCCAAAATCTTGATTTTATTATTCAATGTAAATAGCGTAAATAGCATGTAAAGGTAATATTTATCACTGAATATTATATTTACATCCTGCCGAGGAAATCAAGCAGAGACTTCTCTCCTAACCTTAATTTTCGATTTTATTGTGACAATAAACAAATGTAATAAAAGCTCCCGATACAGTTAGGAACAAATTTGCAATTGTAAAATTTTACTTGCAACCTTATCTGTAACAGTATTTCCGAATAACCGGTATATTCCTCCGGATACTGTTATATATGCACGGAGAGGGCCTTGAGAAATTAACCCACTTTTGCAAGTATTTTACGAGTACCGACGGCAATTTTTGTCCAAGTTCCCGTTCGGTCTCGCGTCGAAAAATGCAGCATATATAGCCTACAATACGGTAACGTACCAACGCTGGCGGGTCAACTATTGCATTTGAGATCCTAATACTTTGTGTTCTGCCCTGAAAATGACTCGAAACTAATTCGGTGCAAGGCGCCCATAAAACCCTAGTCAATAAAGGAAATTGTAAACATCGAAAGTTGTAAAAGGTGCCGACCATTGTCCTCTTTATTGACACAATTAGGGTCTGTGTAAACAGGACAGGGTGAAAGTGACGCTGTGATATGGTAGGGCTTCGAAATTGCTGGAGATCTTCGAGTTTGTTTTAGCGCGCTTAAATTTAACAATTGATTGAGTCTTTGGTGATTTATCACAGCTTAAATTTAATTAAATAAAGTATGAAGGTACTTGCAGATGATTAAGTTGGTGATATTCTGCATAAATTATTAATAATTTTATTATCAAAGCGGTTTCATCGTTCATTTCCATATGCGGTAGCCTTGCATGAAATGATGCTGTAAGAATCCTATGATTTTATTGGACTTTTGTTGGATTAATGTCTAGTAAAATTAACAGAATATTGCAAATAAGGCTCGAAGCCAGCCTTAAGAATTTTTTACTCCTATAATAAAAACTCACGCACAAATGATAAGCTACAGCTACAAATTTCAATGAGAAATTGATTTTTAAATGAATTTTCTAACAAGGGCCACGTTGGTAGAAAGGTGAAAGAAAGCAATTAACTTGGTAGCTGCATGCAGGTAATCCTCGAAACAAAGGACTTTAAGTAATTAATCCTTTCAAATACCTGATTCTTGGGGCTCGAAATTCGTAAATATTTAAATAATAAAATCCAAGAAGTAATGAATTACACGTATACACGTGTCTATTCTTTTATCTCTTCTTACTCATCCTTATCTATTTTCTCAGTAAAATCTAACGTACCAAACAAGACACATACGAACAAAAAAAAAACAACTCGACACATTCCCCGTATTTAATTTAAACAAACAAATACACGTTATTCCACGAAAAATACCCTAGCTACGTGTAGCCAGAATGTCTGGTTTATTTTACGCGTTTCGGAACACGAATATCCGAAGAAACAGGACGAAGACGGAGGATTTTGTTTATGTTTGTATTTGTTGGCCACACTAGAATATAGGCTCTCGAATATTGGATTTCAATAGTCTTGATAATGTGAGTATACCCGTATACTCACATTCGGTCGTCTCACTTCGTACTTCAGCGACGGAATCGGCCCATCTCTTAGCGCCAGAAAACAGAATAATAAAGTTCTGTTTAATTTCTATTCCGGACCAAGAGGAATTTGTACGACGAAAGCTTACACCTTTATGTTTATGTGTGCGTGTATATATGTAAATGCTAAGAAGGTCCGTTTTTACCGCAATAATCAGTCCCTTACGGCTGGAAGGTGATAAGTCATTGAAAAGATTTGTCATCTCTTCGGGCCCTTGAAGGTTTTGTTTCTGATATTTTGGATTTAGTTACCTCGTTGAAAGATTAGCGGAAAGTTTGTATAAATAGTGTACTATATTATAAACAAGCGATGTGTTGGAGGTTTCCCAAAGGTTTCTTGATAGGATCTGTCTTTAAGAATTATTTTTTGCATTTTTTCCAATTTGGAAGGGTTTTAGATGATTGATTAAACAAATATTTACTATGAAAATAAGAAGTAAAATTGTTTTAAATATAACATAGGGAGCCCCATAATTAAGGGGATCAATGCATGGAAAAGTACAATGCTAAACACATCGAAAATATTCGAAAAGGCTTCGTGTACGTCCAATAAGGCAAAAAAAAAACTGAAAGGATCGTTCAACAACTGGGATAATGGCTAATCCAATGTCCGTAAGGTACCCTTATTTTTTCCCACAATTTACAACATATTATAAGCATGCCGTAGCATTATGTACAATCATCTTATTACAACAATATCGTTTGGTATTAATTACTTTCTATTATGTAATCCGTAAACGGTAGCTAAAAATATTTGAAAAGATGATTAGGAAAGACGTTTCGATCAAATCCTATATCTCGAAGGGACTATCAATTCACTACAACGCCTTATTCAAACGCCATTACATTTTTTTTTCACATCCGCTTTAGTATTAGGCGTCCTATTAATAAAATAACAAACAAATAAAAAGGCGAATTCGAATCAAGAACGCGTCTCGAACATGGATCTTCCATACAGATTACGAAATCGTACCTTTCGAACGCATAGCGAAAACCTATAAACTGCTACTGTAAATCAATAAAAGCCCGATAACGAAACTCGTACACGATCTATCTTGATCAAACATTCAATAGGTGACGAATGTCGGCGATTATCGCATTTACGCACGTGCGAGATACGGGCTAAATTCGCCCAGAGTGACTTTGAAGCCTAACGGCAATAGCGATTACTCATTACTTAAGCAGATCAAAGACGCCGTTACCTTTGGCGGCAGACATTTTTTCTCCTCTTCGAATTGCATTATATGTATACATACAAATCGGTTTTTTGAAGTTTCTAAGTATGCATATCGTTCTAATAGCGTCTCATAATCGCGTCTATTCATCCAAATAGTTTGCGTTCTCATCGTTTGCTTATTGCCACATTAGTTGTAATATCGTATTTGTGTACACTAGTTTTCGAGTGTGTTTTGTTGGAATTATTAGAAGAGGATGGGACGAGCTGTTTACTGAAGCCAGCAGAATGAGTACTAATAAGAATAAGTAATGGATACCTTCATAGATCCGTCTTTTTCTAATTGATAGATAAATACTGTTATGGTTAATAATAGAGTTAATAATAGAGTATTAGACTTAGTAATGAAATTTCATAGAAACGTGTTAATTATGTAAATTCAAGCTGGATTCACATATACGGCTCCGTGTCGCAGCTATGTCGCGCAACTGTATAACTATGGGTATAATAAAATGCTGTGTAGTGATGGTCAATTTCGTCACTGCCTTACTTTAGAGACCAGAATACGTTAGAGCGCGTTTCCGTTACCGAAATGCGTTCGTCAAGTGTAGACGATCGTCTCCAACGAATTAATTCGAATGCATAGCAGTACGAACAAACGCTTTCTTTCCATCGACTATTGGTAAAAATAAAAAGGTCAATATGGAAAATATGAACGACGAATGCTAGGAAAGGTTTATATATTAAAAATCATTTGTCGAGAAAGGTTGATTCTGCTCTATAAAGAGACTGATATATAAATATCATTGAAAAGAAAAAATTGTTTGAGTGAATGGCTTATTCGGCTTGAATGATTTTTTAAAAGCTTCACCAGAGTGGCCCGACAAGATTTTGTTATTGTTCTGGAAATTATTAATCCAAGTACGTAAGGTTTTTGAGCTTTGCTAGCTCGCCTCTCTGAAGACTTCAGCAGCAGTCCTCAAGCATGCTTTCGTTCCATTTTCTCCTGTAGCATCTCTCACCATGTTCATCGCTCGCATTTTGTCTGGAAAACGTCCAGATGTGAATGAATGAAATGAAACGTTATCAAGCAGCTGTTTACAGTTTTTTCAGCTTTTTATTTTCGAGGATGTTTGTTACCAATTTTAAAGGGTTGTCACCCAGGTATCCTTCTTCCATCTAAGGTATCGTCGAATGTGGTATTTTTCCCTGATTTGGAGCCAAACAATATTCTCTCTTTTAATTTAGCTTCTTCGTGCATCGGTTTTACGAGATGGCAGCAACATTTTGTCAGAATTAACGGAATAACGCAGTCAGTGAAATTAAATTGGTCGGCGCAGTCCAAGGATCAATGATAAAGGGCAGTCTTCTTCTTCCCACTAATAGTAACTCGTTCAATGAGTTTGACAGAGTCATCATTTAACATTTCTTACAACCGTCTTTCGCAAAATGAACAATGAATTCAGTAGTCTTGACTTTGAATTAATCTTTCTGGTGTTATATTCCGAACAGCTTGAATCTCAGATGGACGATGAATCTCCTCATTCCTTAAGCTACAGTCCAATAAATGTTCTCAGGGTCTTTAATTATCTTGATTGATAATCGGCGGTAATCTGGAGATTATTGGAAAGCCGCAGGCTTATACAAAGGAACACTAAGGTTACTTCTGGTTCTTGTTTTTGTTGTTCAACACGAACAAGACATTCTTCAGAACGCTCGAAAAATTTATTATTTATGTTGCAGAAACACTGGATGGCGCAAGTGAAATTTCAAATTAAATATTACCTTCGGCAACTTTTCTTGTTCTACGAACATACGGTTCATATTAGATCCCGATAAGATGTAAATATGCTGCACCAAAAGACATTTCTAGCAACTATTGGGTGTTCAGGTGTTCTAAGTTTTAACAGCGTGCCGAATACGCTATTATACTTCTCTTTCGTGCTTCGTCCTAGAGAGATTAAGATCTAAAACAACTTCTAAAGATAGTTGAGTGTAGGCTTTCACGATCGTAATCCATAGTAGAAATGTCTTGCGGGTGATGTCGTGTAGTTAATATTTTACTTGACGTTTCGCTGATCATACTGTCAGCTTCTTCAGAAGATTTCTAAAGACTGTCTTTAGAAATCTTCTGAAGAAGCTGACAGCAGGGTCAGCGAAACGTCAAGTAAAATAGTAACTACACGACATCACCCGAAAGAAACTTCTAAAGATGTTTGTAGTCATGTCTTCTTTGTCTTACTTTGTGAAGCATTTTCTGAAACGTATAAATTAACCTAAGCTCATCTGATCTCCATACAATGATTCATCTACTCTTTGAGAAGAGAAATATTAACAAAAAATAGTATCCCTTCGCGGAATAATATAGTAGCCACCAATATATATTTTTTTAATATTACTTTGCTTCATTGTATTGTCATACCGGTTGCCAACCAAATCTAATTTAATAGTTTCATACATAACTATTAAAAAAAACAGCTAAATAAACAATATCCACCAGTCCAAATCTGCATAAAGATCATTTAACAACATACACTTGAAAGCATCTTTCTCCGATAACATAACCATCTGTTAGTTTAGCTGAATTCTAGGAAACATAATTTATTGCCTACAATTTACAAAATACTGCTTTTTTATCATCCTTTGATGAAGCGGTTCAGCTTTCCTCGAAAAAATAATTACCTACATGAAACTCAATTAACGTGGATGTTGACAATTCAATTATTGTTACTGACAACCTAAGCGTGCGTAAGTATTAAAAGATCATTGTTTAAATACGCGAAACATATACACGGTCTATTTCTCTCCAATATTAATAATAAAAAGTCGATTTGTTGTCAACTTTATCGCGAAGGACAATTATTTATTCTACATTTACAACGGCTAGCGGTGTGGTTTAAAGATGATTTTCCGGAATACTTCTGGGAAAGTATTACGGAAAGTCCATTAAGCCTTAGGTTAAGCAAATAACAATAAAACGTGTAGACGCGCTAACTGAACGGTGTTATTAGAAAATCACGTATAGAACCGTGCGATTTATCATAGGTGACTGTCATAGGTGGAAATTTCCTGATACATTCATTAGTTATTAGTATCGTTCCTCTGGGGTTCTTTTCCAGATTAAGTTCTTTGGAAATTCAATATGTACTGGGAAAAAATTAAGCAATGTATGACAAATTCTACACAATTTCTCTTATTTGTGTAGAAGTTTTTTGTTCGTGGGTTTAAACGTTTCATAAGATGATGCTGGACACCAAACCACTTGTTGTCACCAATGGAAGCAACTACTTCACTCAGCATGTTCAAATATTCTGTTTTACAGTGAAGGATCTTTCAACATTCAACAGGAGCAACCACAATACGTAGAATCCCCTCTTTGCCCTAGATGGGATATTTATCAACATCTCCTTAATTTTACAATTGCTTTGTAAATATAGATATTCATCGATCTTAATTATTTTTGAAGAAATCATTTCATCAGGAAATACACAAAGGAGTTTGAAAAATGAACTTCTGGGTTCATTTCTGTACGTGTTATAGAATTAAAGACTTGGAGCGACGATATTTTCATCTTTTAACCTTGCATCGCTTTCTTGAGATTTAAAAACTTCTCAGCGATCAGTATTACGTGTACTAAAAATTGAAAAAATACCAACCTTACAGGAACTCAATGAAGATGATCCAGATCCCGGAATGCAACCGTAATCCACGCTTTACTCGTCAAATTTTCTTTCCGGAGGAAGTCTTGTTTTGCCCAAATGCAATAGTAAATCGACAAATTTGCAGGTACTGGAGTAGAGAGAATCCTCATTGGATTACTGAAACATCCTCGTAAAGCTAATGTGTGGGCAAGGATGGGTCCGAATTTGTCGAGAGATGCACTTGTATCTGTTCTTACAGAAACTTTCCCAAAGGAGGATAATTCTGATTCAAGCAATGGTGTTATTTGTACGTCTTGTTCGTGCCTTCCTGGGATAACTAGTAAAATGGCTCTCCAGGCACGCTAGCTGATTTCTCTTATGCAGGTATTTAAAATCAAAAATTTTGATGATGATGAAAATGAACGTCTCCACAGATTTGCTTTTTTCTCAAGAGGCCGGTGAATGGTTTGATTTAAAGGAAGCATTTCATTTCTCGAATAACAGCATTTATCTTTGCTTTTTGTTACGAGTAAAAATTTTTTTTTTTCACTCTTTAAGTGACTTTTATTCGAAAATTTTGTTATATGAGGTATTAACATTTTTTATTTATTAAATAAAATACCCCATAAGTTAGAAGAATTCAGGAAACACAATGCGGTGTCTTTCTGTAGGTTTTCGATCGCCTAAGGCTTAAGAACCAAAAAAAGAACAAGGTTCTCTAATTACAATATAAACCACATAACTCCTAAAACGAAACCAATAAATCAAAATCACTCGCAAAGTACAGCTTTTGTAAAGTTAATTTAACATTTACATAGCAACATAATTCACACCCGTTCATCAACCACTTACGTCCGGAGCATAAACATTTCCATCCGAAACGAGACGGTGTGGTCTACCGGAACAGGTGCGCAGTAGTAAGTAATTCGAACTAATGAATTATTCAAAATTCGGCAAGGTGTTCCCTTGGTTTCTTCGGAAATTCGCCAGAGGTAATCGCAAGCCCATATAGAAGCACTACCACCTTTAAATCCTCCGTTTCCTTCAAGAAAAAAGCGGCGTATAAGGCGAGGACCCCTCTAATTTAAACCCAACTACCAATTGGAGCTTGTTCGAGATATTTTCGTAAGGATCACGGCATACACCACCTGTTACCCTAGGGCTTCTACGTCGTTTTTCGAGATCCTAGATTTAAATTTTTTTCGGTGAAATAAAAGGTTCGCCGTATTGTTTTGAGGCGTTTTACTGGTATAGAGATTGTTTGGTAAAGGGAATTGTGGTGAACCTGCAACAAATGAAAAACAAAGTCGTATTAAGTAAGTTTTCTCATTTACATAGCTTTCAATAAATTCTCAGTTATTTGTCTAAGATGACTTGCTATGTATGCAAATGTAGTAGTAAGAAAGTATACATAAGGAGATATATTGGATGGTATTTTTTAGCAAGCTGTACATGGATATCGTTTGGTCGTTTCTGTAGGTTAAACAAGCGACGGCCTAATTTTATGTTGCCTCTAAGAAAAGCGTTCAAATGATAATAAAGATTGCTTGTTTTAAGAAAAGACATGAAATAAATGGTTTACGACTTTATGCACGTAACCAAAATATTAGCTCGTTGATCCATATCTTTCTAGTTAGCGAAAAATAAAAGATTATCTTGGCTTTATTTGACTAGAAGAACCTGCACAACATATTCGAGGGTAGTTGCATAATTTCCCTGTGAGGCTGTAGATTCTTTCCATCGATACTTCCATCTCTTACTCCTCATCCCATGAAAATATCTATCCTTCGAGCGAAACTTTGGGAGTAGGAAACAGAAGAAAATCTGTTTTTTTGTAATTTCTGCTTTAATATTGAGTTGGCTTCAGGGGTGTACCGATGCATCGAAGTCCCACTTAGAGTTATTAATTGACGCCAAAATTCTGACTTATTTAGCTTAAACTGCTTCAACGGGGCTTTGGGGATGTTGTTTTTATTCCTGAAAACGCAGTTAGCGTTTTCATGCGCAAATCTTCAGTCACTAGATCCTTTCGAGATGCCCTGCCATTCCTCTATACTTAATTCGACGCCCATCTAGCACTAGCACACTAGCTTTTGGAGTTAGGCAACATCAAATAAATTGTTTCCTGCACTGCTTTTTCTTAACATCTTTGACGAGCTCTCAATAATTGAGGAGTCTGTAACTAATTCTTTCTTGAACAAGCAATTAAAGTTCAAAAACAAAGTAATCAACATTCATTACAGACAACTGAAAAATTCACCTATGTAGATGCTTGGTCATATCATGGGTAGTAATAATTCATGCGCTTCACGAGAAGCATTACCAAAAAAATGTAAACACGAAAAAAATTGTATTTCGTAATAAACTAAATAATCAAGCTCATAAAATTACAAACAAGCGAACCCCTTCGTTTACAATAATAAATCCGCAATCATCAACAAACAGCTCGTAATAATGGCGTCCAATAAAAGCAAAAGAAAAAAAAAGACTATCGCATCAATATACTCATCCGCTGCTGCGATCATTAAATTACAATAAAAGCTTGCAAGAGGCTACCAAAGCTTCGCTTCGCTGCGATATCCACTGTATCGTTATTAATCCCTCACCTCAATCCCAACCAACCCCAAAATGCCCCCAAACTATACATTATTCCGGGGGACACAACCGCAGATAATGCGCCCGCGCTAACCGCCGACCACTCAGAACGTTGGGAGTCGTATTAGGGCGGAGCTTGCTACTTTAGTAGACCGTTCGAGATAACCCCACTACCCACCGAAGTAATACGTAGTAGCGCCAGGAAGGCCAGTATACATTTACGTCTAGTGAAAAACAGTTGAACAAGTACCTGCTTGCATGGCCAACTAGTTTTTTTTTTTGTTTCAATGCTTTTCATGTAGGATTTAAGTGGTTAACAAGCGACTAGCTTATTTAATTTATAAAGTGTTGTTTTTGACTTGCTCGGGTTGGAGGAATTTTACATACCTTAAATGTCTACTGTGGGTGAATATATAGATCCTAGATTGGTGAATATACAGGCAGGTGAGTTCTTTTTATCGTATTGTTTTTCCCGTTTCGGAACAAGCAAGAAAAGACCGTAGCACATGTTTTACGACTCCTAGCCTTAAATTGCATCGATTTTTGCAGCGGGATTTCAACGGAACTACTCGAGAGCGCATGTCACGGAAGTGAAACAAGAAGCGGACAGCACTTCTCCACTTCTGACACCGCCGCACACCCCGACGTACCCTACGACGTCTCCATCACCTGTTAGATACACCTGCGACCCCATTTATAGGCCGATGGAACAGATCGAAGCCCATTACCATGGATATCCGATTCCGCCCAACCATCCGGCAGCGTTTCCTTATCCGAATTATAATATGGTGATGATGAATCAATGGTTGAGGAACGCTGCGTTGTTTCACGCAAGGAACCAAATGCAGCAGGATTTTAGGGCACCCGGTAGGGCTCCGATACAGATGAAGTTAAGTGGAGGATCGGCGCGGCCCAAGAAGCAGTTCATATGCAAATATTGCAATAGGCACTTCACCAAAAGCTATAATCTGTTGATCCACGAAAGGACGCATACTGACGAGAGACCCTATTCCTGTGATATCTGCGGGAAGGCTTTCAGAAGGCAGGATCATCTAAGGGATCACAGGTAATTGTGTTGATTTTACTTTTTTTTTTGTTTTGATCCAATTCGGGGTATATTGTGGGCTATTTGTTCAAGGCAGGGGTATCACAAAACATTTTAAAATCAAAATATGTTATTATGAAGTACATAATCTGTTTATTTAAACAAAAATTGTTAAACTTGACTATTCTTTTAAGTCATAATTTTATTCAATGGCCAAATTTAATGCCATCACGCTGTCAAAATAAGATGTTTGAGAGCTCTTGCACATTGCCTAATTTATCATTATAATGTTTACTTAATTTTAAGAAAAAACAAATGCTTTTTAATAATTATTAAATATAAAAAACATAAAAGGAGATCCGATATTTTTCCTTACCTAATTTTCTAAGATTACTACATTTTATTATAAACCAGGTTTACCAAGACTGTAATTTTATCTCCCAAGCGAATGTAAACCCATAAAGTCTGAGTAAATAGAAGATATAGCTTGTTTTTCGCATTGTATGTGATCTGTTTTGTTCCAAATGCACACACCGAAGTAGCAATATCTGCGTATTCAAACAAGAAAAATTAGGCCTAAAAAATCAAGCTAGAAATGAGTAGCTGACGCAATGTTATTTGAGATTGTTTACCTTAAACATGCTCCGTAAAGTCTCAAAATTCAACGGTATTTTCACAATTTCCAGGTATATCCATAGCAAGGAGAAGCCGTTCAAATGCTCAGAATGCGGTAAAGGCTTCTGCCAATCGAGAACGCTAGCCGTACATAAAATCCTTCACATGGAAGAATCTCCTCACAAATGCCCCGTTTGCAGCCGCTCCTTCAATCAAAGATCGAACCTCAAGACCCACCTTTTAACCCACACGGAGAGATCATTCGAATGCTTGATGTGCTCGCAATTTTTTACCTCCTATGCCGATCTCAAAACGCACGAATTAACGCATTGTCAAGTAGCGACGTCCGGGACGCCGTCAGGTGCTAATTTAGTGCCGCAAGGGAGGACTATCGAAGATGTCCAGGTGGATTCGACGTGTTTGGATTTAACGACCAAGCGGGAGGACTTCAGGAAGACTGATACATCGACTAAAGTATTAACAAACGTTAAAAAACCGTTGGGATTTTCGATAGAAGATATTATGAAGCGATAGGAAGCAATATTTAATTTAATTTAATTTAATTTAAATGTGAAAATTGGAGATAAGTATACAAAGAGTGTAGGTTACCATTATTTTCTTTTCTATTAGTGTTATTTTTGTTTTTTGCACCAAAAAGGAAAATTCAAAACATATGAAATTTATTTTTTTATTATTATTGTAAAATATTCATTTAAGGATAGGAAGAAGCCAAAGATTTATGTTATTTTTTTAAAATTAGCTACGAACTTATTCTACCTCTTCGAGTTTCCCGTTTTGTTTCTTTTTAAGTAATGTATTTTTGAAGACTGATTTAAGTTACCACAACCTTGAAGCTGTACCCTATAAATATTTAATAATTTAAATATTTAAAAATATTAATAATTTGACCCCCTATTACGAATTGTTTTTGCTTAATTTTCTTCACTAAACTATATCCTAGAAACATTTCAATATTCGTGTGTAAAAAAAGGTACAAAAGTATGCACAATTCCCATATTGAACTACACCAGTAAATACCTTGTAGTTATTCCTTTGTAATTAGTATTAATTATTATTCTCCTGTAAATAAATATGTATATAATTTATTTATAGTTAAAAAATTGTATGTATTAAGTTTGTATTACTATTAAGAATAAATATTTATTTAAAAAATTTAGTTAAAAGAGATATCATTTGTTTCTTTTGTACCGTTTAATAAATAGAATATTCGTATCGCAGTTGCTATAAACCCTTATCTAACCCGTTTCAACACTTCATAATTGCACTTAATATCAGACACTACATATAAAAAAAAATGCATCAAGTCAAATATAGAATGAATTACATTTACTTATTTTTCTTCGACACCTTATCCAGATAAATAAACAAAAATATCCTATCTTGCCACTTTATTTACATTTGCGTCCCGTAATAAGTCGCTTTTCTGTTTGTAAAAAAAACATTCCTACACAAAGAATCCGACGATTTTTCGTTATTTTTCTGAGAAATCACACAGAAAGGATCTCGTGCTATAAATTATTTCAAATTATTTAATTCCAAAATTAAACTATTAATAATAAATTTATTTTAAGCGTTTTGAAAATCAAGTGTGGCGCCATCTAGTACCGAATGATCGAAATTCCCGATTTAAATAATTATGTCTATTTAATTACTGGAAGTATTAAGATTAGTATGTCTAAGATAAGCGAACAAAATAAATTATTTCGATTTGTTTAAAATAATCGTTTAATATAAGCTTTCTTCGTATCAAACTGAATTTTTTGCGATAACTTAGTCTGAAACTGTACAAACCGTCATCCAATAACTTGCGGCATCTCGTGGTGTTAAACGTAATTATTAAATGCATTTTTTTTCTTCTAATTTCTTCATGTTTTTGGAATTTGTAAATTATGTGAGGCTTTGTTAAAATTTAAATAAACAAAATGAATTAATTATTTATTGTGTATTCTAGACGAAATAATAATTAATGTACAGTATGATCCATTTGAGAGGGACGGATCCTTGTAAAAGCTGTGTTTTAACCACCAACATTTTTGAATAAAAGCTTATTTTCTTTGATAATTTTTCGAATTTGAAAATAGGAAAATTTTAAAATTTAAAAAAAATTGTCTACTCACACATTAAATTAAAAAAAAATAAGAAGGTGCTAAAATGGTTTTAACCAATCAAAATTTGTATAATAAAAATGTTATGAGCGAATCAGTCTTTAAACTATATCGAGCATTATTTTACAAATCTATCCTTGAAAATTTAGATGAATTTCTGAAATTTTTAAATTTTTTTTGATCTACTAGGTATTAAAACAGGGGCCCTTCCATTTTAAATGGTTTACGCTGTATAATAGATGTAATTGTGAATGTTTCACTTAGTTCGAAAGTGAAAAGAATATTTTTTTGTTTAACAACTGGTTTAAATCAAAACCTTGTTGGGCGGTACACATCAAATAAACTAAAAGATCAATGTAATTTATATAGAAAAATGGGCGTGGCCTGTCTGTTTGTTATCTGAAGTGCGATTTATTGAAAGTAATGTACAGGCCATCATTGTCTAAATATCTATTGAAAATAATTTTTTTTCCATTGTTGCCACTACAAAAAAAATATTTATAACGAAGATAGCCGCGGACATTTTCTTTTTGATGAATAACACGTGTTAACGTGTTGTGCAATTGTTGTTGATGCTTGTTTTCGAATTTATACCTAGCCCGATAATTTTAATAATACAAATAAGGACTCATGGATTCCACAGACGCACAATTGCACAATTACAAACAGCAGAACTTTTTATCTTTTGGGTGTAACAGTTTCCTAGAACTATAAATAGGCTTTGAAAGCACATTTGTACATTTGATTATTTGTGAATGTAATGTTTCATATTAGGCATTGAATGTTACGGACTATGACAAAGAGCTCATTTATAACATGTAAGAATCAATGTTTGGTAAATGAGAAAGTACATATGTTGTTGAATATTTGATTGACTTTATAAACTATGGAAATTAAATTTAAAAACCGATTATCTTCAGACTTACTTTGAACAATACATTTTATCGATTGATAATACGTGACATTGTCTTGATTTATCAGTCTAATTGAGGTAATTATAAAGCATTATTACAACAGAAAACTGTCTAGTCTAAATGGAAAATCACGAAATAGATTAAATTATTTTCCGTTTGTAAACATGTGTAATATTTTACTTTTAACACACTTTGCTTATTGCACACTCCAAGAAATTTTAGAAATTCATTTATCAAAACATAGATATTCGTTCTGTGTATTTTACAAGAAGCCTCTTTCCAGAAATAACATAAACGTAGCTTGCCCAGTATTTTATTTCACAAAAAAAACTGTTAGAAAAACATTCCTATTTGTAAAGAATGAAATCTTGCCATCACCTTTCCATCCTGTATAAATTTTTAAATCAGGTAAAACAAATTTTGTTTTTATACAGCACTGAGAAAAATGGCAGTGTTTTACAGCCGACACTTTCGAGGTTTCACGTTTTTTTTTTTACATATTGATTTAAGCAATAAAATATTCAGAAAAAAAATAAATTAATTCATGTCACCGCCATGAAATGAATCATTTCTAGAATCTGTTGGTTACGTTATGAGATATTTTGACCTTAAATTATTACTAGAAATGCAAGGCAATTAGCAGACATCCCAAATATATGCACTGACGAACAATGATATGCCGTTAACGTATATAAGCGCATTTTAAAATTCCAGATTTTCCATAAAATGTCGTTAATTTAAAGGTTACAAAGCGTGAAAAAAGTGATTCGGAAATTCGTCCAATGTTTTCTATTTTCCTCGACTTTATTGCTCCGAAACCGGTTTCTAACCTTTCTCTTCTTACGAACCCCTTTTAAATACAGGATTAAATTGGCGAACCCCCATTTAGTCGTTAATAGCTGTAAATAAAATAATTGGTTGTTTGTTATTAAAATTAATTTTTTATGTTCAATAACGAAAGATCATAAAACATTTACAGCTAAACAATAATAAAACAATTGCAATCGTCTAGTTTACAAACAAAATAAATACAATAAAACAGAACATTCATTCTAGTAAACCTGAAAACAAAATAGAATTTATATCTCTGAATTTATCCGCAATAAAGGACCTCGACGTAAACGTATTCAGTGACAGTGAAAAGCTATTAAGGTCTACACCTCCGAATCTGATCTGATACAAAATTTTGGGCAACTCGGACGCAAAAACTACATTACTTTGCGGTGGGTCACAAACCACCAGGGAATTGAAGGCGATAAAAAGGCAGATAAATTTGCTAAAAAAAAAACGAGCGAGCATGCCATTTATTGGTCCCAACGCCTTCTGCGGACTCCAAAAGAACCACATAAAACAAGCAATGAAGACATGGGAGGACAATCAAAGGATCTCGTATTGGGAAAGTGTTCCAGCACAAAAACAGACAAAAGTGCTTATATCAGGGTTGCCAAAGATAAAGCAAAAACAGCGCTATCTTTCAGCAAAGGGGCTACTGGCAGGATTTCTGATAGTTCATGTAGCTCTAAAATATCATTTATTCAAACTAGGAGAAGCTGAAGACCAAATCTGTCGTCTATACCAAGAAGATCGAGACGGCAGAACTCGTACACGACACCATTGTTTCAGCAGACCAATCCTTGCGTCTACTGAGCTGAATGTAGAAGATCCTTGATTTACAATAGATCTATTTAGGTCGCAGTAACCAATGGCATCTGTACCATCTGTGGCCCGACTATAATAATACTTAATGTCACTAAATACTAACTGATTCTTAGCTAAACTTAGGTTAAACTTGAAGAAAGACTCAATGGAATATTTATGCTTGTTTGGCGAATCAAAAAAAGATCAAAACTTGGTTGGATGTCTGAAAATTTCTTCTTAAAAACTTAGATGAGGTTCTATGTTTAACCACTTTTGTTTTTATCTTTCCGTTGTACAAAGATTGACAAAACAGGGTGTTCATTTCTTACATTACCCATAAAATTTAATCAAAACGTCAAAGTAAAAATTAATGAACCTTTCTTTTTCCGCAGTAAAGTGAAGGACTTTTAAACTTATGTCCCCCTGAAAAGGAGATTCAGTTCGCTGCAGATGTATTAAGTCCATTAGGAAAATAGTCCTTGAAAGTTAGTTGAAGATGTTTGGGATGTTCATCCACTTCAATATTTTCCTTAAATTAAATTCTGATAAAATGCTGCTAAGGGAACAAAAACATTCGTACCTGTTCATGTCCAGGAATTTCAATATATTATAATATTAAGGAATATTGGGGGGGGGGGGGGTAAAGGAATATTCAGGAATTTGCATGAAGTAGTGAATGGAGCTGAATGATTGGGATTTAAAATTTCCCCAATACAATATTTTTTTTATGTAGTTTTGGAGATACAATTTTTTACTTCTGATGGAAGAAAAAATTGTGCTCATTTAAGCTGTTAATGTTGTAGAAGCAGAATTGGTCTTGAAACTAAAGCCGATTTCGTTTCTCTGAATTAATGCCACAATTTTGTCGTAGAAGAGTAGAAATATCATTTAGAAAAGACAGGCCTTTTTTAATTTAGCACGATTTATTTTATTTACTACAAAAGACTTGTTTCTACGAACATTCATGAAAAGAAATAAAAAAGAGAAATCATTATAATCCAGAGCAATTCCAATAATAACAATCACCCTTGAGCTAAATTCCTTTGAAGCCGCATGGTTTAATTGCACCCGTGTGAAGCCCAACAATCGAGGATCAAGCTTTAACAATCGACCCAATTATATAAATCAAGCGGACGTGGAGGAGATTGATTAAAAACAAAAAAAAAGAAATAGGGAAAAGAATTCCTCTTTCTGATTCCTCCTTCGATCTATCATTGGAATTGACAGCGGATGCATAGGTAACCATATAATACCGCTTACCGAAAAATCAAAATGATTGCCCGAAAATCGTCGAAATCAGATCTCTCGCATTATAATTGTTGCTATATGGCCGCTTGTACAGCAATTAGAAGAGACGAACGATCGAACCGGAGAACAATACCTTCGTTCGGGGCGCTATTAAACAATTAAATGCAATTTTCAAAGCGAAGAAAATAAGACGCACGCGATTTTCGAAGTTGTCAGTCGCGTAGTGATTGATGTATTCCACCCGGGACCCTAATGTTCGAATTACCCTTAATAAGCCGGTAGTGTGGCCGTTTTTTTTTCCGTTTTCGTGCGCCTTTTTTTTGGAAGAGTGTAAATAACCGGGCTTCAAACATTGATTGACAGCTTCTGATCTTTTATGATTATTATTTATTAGTGATATTTATCTGTGAAATATTGGAGTGGATCTGTCAGACGGTGACTGCATGAGTGCGATTTGTGGTTTTTCGCCGAAACGAAATTCGTTAAATTATAGGCGTGTGTTCGGTGGGTATTCGTTTTGATACTCTTCTTTTTCGTTTTCCGGACCTGGATTCATAGAAAAGAAACTTTCGATTCAAAGAAAGTGTTACATTTATGTTTTACCTGCTTTATTAGGAAGCGTTGTTCTTTTCAGAGCATACAGTGAAAAATCCGAAGATTCGACTTAGTTTTCTTTAAAATTCTCGAATATATAATTTAATATTAAAGATATTTAGTGTCCGGGCGAAAAGGGAATGCCAGCATTGAAAATTACGAATGTTTTTAGAGAGTTATCTCTCACTAATTCATTCGATCAACCATCAAACACGTTAAAAGAATCATATTATCTTTCCCGTATTTTTCCTAGCTCTAAACCCAGATGGTATTGGTTAGTCAGCAACAGATGTCACAACGAAAAATCTTCATTCTTTTCTAATAAACGCTCGTTGGTGACACCGGTTTTGTAATGTCTAGTTCAACAAGATATAGGTCTCGAATCGCGGCCCGAGCTCGCAACTTTCTCAGAGTACGGTTTTACGTAGCTTACTTTACACCTCCAAATTTGCCGAATGCTTGGAGGGGTGAACACATACTTACTCGTGGTCGGGCAATGCTATCCTGTAAATTACGAGAACGCGGTATAGTTATTGTAGAATGTTATAATTATTCAAATAATTGTTGCAATTTGTTGGTAACTGATAAAATCCGTTTTATTAACATTTCAATAAGTACCGCACGTACTCTTGCACAAACGTTGAAAAATATGCAAGTTTATTGCAGCAAACGTTGCAGGTCTTGTACTAGTTTTACTTCCCACAATATTGTTTCACTAATTGTTACAAATTGTCCGCGTTATGGACGATATAGGTATTAATAGCCTTTTTGTAAATGTTTGAATGTTAACAAAAGTTAAAAGGGAAGTTGTTGGCATTTAACAACGAATGCAGGCACAGTATCCTTTTCAATTAATTTTTGCGGAAACCGTCCGATTGGTTTGCTTTCTTTACTTTCGTTAAGTCTAGAAAAAAAATTAAATACACGAGGCATAGACGCTCAAGAATTGGGGACCTACTCACAATTAGAATAACAATCCCATAAAATTTCTAGATGTCATCGTTGAGGATAATCTGGTCTAAGATGAGCATTGTTACGTATCACCTGACAGACTTTTCGGTAAATTCTGTGCTTTGCTGCTTACGATGCATAGGTAATGGTGGAGTGCCTTCTGGCGCCGGGTCGCCAAATTGGAACACTCTTGTGGGGCTCACCGACTCCAGTTGTTAAAGTACTCTTGGTCCAGAAAGCTGTAGCGAGATCGTTAGTGGGCGCTCTTTTCACCCAATCTTGTAGAAATTTAATTTATTACGGCTTGTTTACATTTAGATAATGGATGTAATTGTTTATGTGTATCAGAACAAAGACACCTTCATATTTTGAATACCACAAATACCTTATAAGAAGCAATCTGGGGGTTCACCTTCTGCTACTAGCGTAGGATTAAAAGACGTGGGGATCAGGGTTTACGATCATTTGCTCAAAAAAGTTAAACAAAACCACAAAGTTCGTAGTTTCCGCAACGCTACTGAAGAGGGATG
>LR736871.1:2880188-2894901 GCA_902654985.2 Oryctes borbonicus | reverse complement strand
TATTATTATTGTTGTTATTATTATCATTCATTAAAAAAAAAATGTTTAGCACTCGACAACTAATATATGTATCTTAATAATCTTGATAGCAAAAGCATATCGACGCATTCTTGCCGATCAAAACGTAAGATCTAATTAGACCAACTTAATCTAAAAAAAAAAAAAACTAATCTAATAACAGCGTCCGTATTATTACATTACATCTTTTCTAATTTCCGATTTTCTTCCAAGGATTATTATTAAATTCCCGATGCCTATAATATGATATTTCGTTTCGGGGTACACCCATGGCGCCGTATTCGGTTGCCCCCGCGTACCGTAACCCCTAATTAGTATCTCCGAATCCTAGCAGGCCGCGACACAGTTTTATATACATTTTAGTAAATTACCGGGTAGTTGCGGCGGTCAACCCGGTCCGCCCTAACTAGAGAGCTTTGCTTCGGCGTTCCCTAGACGCGATTTTAATTTGCGAAATTATATAGCGTGGGGGATGGTCGAGATGACGCGGGTTCCTTGGGTGTGTACGTCCCGCTTATCCGTGTAGTGCGTAGCTGGGGAAATGTTACATTGTACCCGGTGTAGTATTATCCGTGGAGGAGATAAGACATCACAAAGAAGGCGGAAATCGTCGGCTTTAAAGGTATGATTTTAACGGTGCAAGATTGCTGCGTTCGTCGAGGAGGAGTATGTACATAGGTGAAATTATGTTTTGAAAGGTAGGAAATGCTATAATAATGGTAATTGTCTATTTAGATGAATATGCAGTTAATAGGGTTCAAGATCATGGGATAAAAAAGATATTTAAAAATATATTTCGTTAGGACGTGATTGGTCATTTTGATACCTTCTCCTCGTGCCCTCATTTGATAAAAAAAATCTGCAAGGCAAGCTCATTAATTATCTATGGATAGCAGCATTTATTAAAGTTATTTTAATTATTTATTTACTTAATTTTGAAGCTTGAGCATTTTCGAATTGGGGCATCTTGTAACTGATGTGCTGATGCAATGTTTTAAGTACTTTTTGTCCCAAGTAGGTATTGTTCGTCAGTTCTTTGAGGATATTTTTCATCCTACGACGATCGTATTCCTCGTTGAGTTGCCCAAACTCGATATTTGTTGTTTGTTTGAGATAAATGAAGAAACGTTTACGCCAAAATGAACTGCGATGTGAAGCACTGTTCGCTAAATTAGCCTGGCATGTTCTCAAGACTTATTCATCGTTAATTACATGAACACAACGTAATAATTATTTTTACCACCGATTGAGTTTTCCCACCGTTATATTCCATCCATCGGAAATGCCATAACTCGTCTTGTTATTTTCTAACAACGTTCGCACACGCAAAATCCTGTTGCCGCTAGGAGTCCTCCAGACACATACATACAGATTCTCACACGCGTCCAATAACGAGAAAAATAACAAGTATGAGAAACGGAATTCGGACGATGAGACGTTTACAACTTAAACGCCGGCTTTGTATGGCCCCTGTATAATACATAGTCATTGCGTCGATCACGTCAGCGGGCCTTGAGTTCAATCGTTTGACGGCGTTCGACTGGTCGGTATCGGCCAACCGATTTATGGATATTCGGTCAACGGCGTTGGTTCACTCCCGCTCCTTAAAATATCGTACCCCGCAGGAGATTCCATTCGGAGAGCGATGCCGTGTTTAAAAATAACCACCTGTTCGTTATAGGAACTATGACCTTACACGTGGCGGTTGAAGTTCTTAGATTGTGGAGATTTTTCTTGTTTTTTTCTTTGAAGTAATTTTCGCATTTTAGTTCTCCGATTTACTAATGGCCAGTCTCACTGATATGTCTTATGTCTTTGTTATTCTGTATAGTGCATATGTAACGATCAGATTGAGCAAAAAAATGAAGCATTTTTGATATTTAAGTGCTACTTACTCAAGTTCAAAATTAAGTTGTGTTGATGAGATTGGCCATGAAAGGCTCATTTAATCGAGGCAAGTTCCAATTATATTTTTGTTCAATTTTTGGTTCGATTGTCCTCAAAATACGTTTTGCTAACTTAAACAAACTTATTTTTTCATTTAAGCATAAAATATTGTCGCGAATAAACGCCTTGCTGTTACTTTTACTTTTAGAAAAGACGCTAACTGGACTTCCGCTGGTTTTGTATTGTCTATGTTATTGTTACGTCGCAACAACTACCTACAATAATCAAAATAATTAATAATTTTCTTGACCTAACTACATACATTTGTTTATAACAATTACTTAAACACATTCTCAAAGCCATTTTCGGTTCTTTCTGGTCATCATCAGCTTTCTTACTTCTTATCGGCACCATATGGACGTTGAAATCATCAGAAAAAGTCTTATTCTTCTGATTTCAGCCATGTACAACATTCTGACAAAGGTTTTTGTTTAATAGCTATTGTTAATCGAGTTCGTTAATTTTTTTTAATTGCTCATTTATTTAACAAAAGCTTGTCGACGCGTATTCAACATATTCTAGTAAGTTGGTATAGTTTGGATCGTCTTGCAGTTGCCCCGCTTGCTAAGAAAATTCTTAAGCTAAAATAAAAACGTGGTGCAAACCAGTCGTAAGCAACACCCCTAATACCGTAGTTGTAGAGCTTGCTTAGTAGGATCCCGAGTCAAAAATCTTGGCTAAATCCAAGAACAATCCCGCTGTAAGGTAATTATTTTTAAAAACATATTCCACATTCCATAAAAAAGGCTAAAAGTAAATTTAATAAATTCTTTTTGAAAGAAAAAACAGACAACCTCTTCAAGAGGAGGTTATCGCACTTATTCTTCGAGTTATTCCTTACATCGGTTCGATACACAAAATCGATTTAGTAAGGACTCTACGGGGCATTACAATTAGCGAGTAGTGCGAAGATAACGATGCGCAATGTGACAATAAAACGAGCGAAAAGGCGTCAAAATAGCGACTAAGAAAGGCAATTAGCTGAAATCTGCTTGGTTATGGAGACATAATCTGCCGGCTGGGCAATATTATGCGAAAAAAACGGGCTGGTTCGTTAATAAACAACACGTTCTTTGCCACACCGCATTATTTTAGTGCGACGCCAAGATTTGCTTTTTATTTAATTAATTACGAAATTGGTCGTAAAATATCCTCGTAACAAAATATGCATTAAACAAATAAACATGAAATGATGTACGTAGGTAGGCGAGAAGTTTTACAAGAGACTCTATGTTGCTGAAAAGCATTGCCCAACAGTATTTTTAAGGCTGAATACACGTTTACATGACTTTTTACTTGTGTTAAAGATGAATGAGTAACTGGTTCAAAAGAAAAAAAAAATAAAACAAAGAACGGTTAGAAAGATAAGCACCTCAACCGTACTCGCTGAGAAGGAACATGTCACAAGTGAAACGATAGAATTGATCTCCAATTCGGGTTGGAAGTGGAAACAAGCGATAATATTGTTTTTTTGGATACAAATACGATCACTGAACGTTGTCATCATTTTAGATTGGTATCAAAAACCAACTGCGTCAGGCAGATTTATTAATTTCAAAAGCCGAATGCTGTGATCAGCAATTTTTACATTGAAACTTAAGAAAACTGTTTGGTGTTTTCGCCAATAATGGCTACCCTCAACAAATTGATTTTCTGTACGAATTTCTATCAATGCCCAACTGAGGATGTGGCGAACGAAATTAAATTTAGGCGTTTACCGTTCATTAACAGTCTAGCTGTTTAAACCGTTTACTAAACAAAAGAAACAAAATTTCCCCAATTTCCCCAAAATTAATTCTGTTTACAAGATTCCGTGTTTGGGTTGTTGGCAGTGATATTGGTCAGACAGGTCGTAATGTTGCTGTTCTGGACGTTCAAGAGAGATATGAGAATCGTCTTTTTCTGGAAAATTTCCAGAAAAAGACGATTCTCGATTACATCACTGTCGCAACTAGCATAATTAACTTTAAAATTGATATTGATCAACTTAGTAACATTTGTTGCAACATTTATAGATTTTCAGAAGTAAATAGTCTATTTAAAACTTGACTGTATTCTTCCAGCTTTCCAGCTTTCTTCGTATTACATTTTCAATATCAAATCGGTTTCGTTTTATTTGATCATGTAGCTAGGCTGTTGAAGAAGTCCTGAACAAAGAACGAAATATTGAATTTCTAACTAAATCTGAGCTCTAGCAGCACGCAGGTTGGCGTAGCGTTGCCTCCCGATTACGGATCCCTTAGCTCGACTTTGGCAGCGATGTCGGCATTACGTAAAAGTGTGAACATTTTACACTTTTGACCGAACATTGGCTCGCAACGTTCTCGCATATTTATTTGATCTTTAGGCGAACTATCTACTTTTGTCGGGTGCCGACATTTAATGAACATTCTTTGAAAATTAGCTCACTGTTGTCTGTCGACCATGACATCGCATGTTTTCTATTGTCTTACTGACACTCTTCAAAAATTAATCATGTTTTTCGCATTATTCAAATGTTTGCCCGTCTAGGTCTTATCAGTATGGATTTTTGCGTCAAATTGTTTATCTACGTGACAAAATTGTTGGAAGCGAAAGGTATGATATCTTGAAGGCGGAGCTTGGTTTAGGAACAGAGTGTTATCTAATTTACAAGATAGGAATTAACTTACCGACCAATGGGAATGCTGTCATTCCCTGTGATTTGTGGCCTAATATACGCAAAAAAATTTGTACGTGTTGAAGTAGGCCTCCATGTTATAATCTGCATTTGATTATTAACGAATCAATTCTTGGAAGTTGCGATTGTTTGTTCAAAGAGAACTTTGTTTATATTGTACTGATAAAAATCGTTCAATTAAACTGCGTTGCTAATACTACTAATCGCATTTCAGTCTTGACCATGCAAAGGCATTAATATTGTCATAAATAATGTAAATATAAAATTATAAAATATGTAAATCAATAAATAATTGAATAATTGTGTGTTTATTACAAACAGGACATGAAAAGATGAATAGATGTACTGTTCCGTTTAATAAATAAGTAGGACGTGGATTGCGTGTTGTAAACTTGTTTGTAAAAAAAAACTTAAAGCTTTCTTCAAATGGGTGCAAATAGAACAATAATTTACATCAAATTTCCTCCTAAGTAACATTGGTGGGTAACTAAATCTAGCTGTTTACGCAGAAAAAAATTGTGAGACAGTAACGCTTGTACTTTTAAAACAAGAACAATTAATACCAAGAATTACAATACGTTTATTTAATCTAACAAAATATATAGTTGCCCTAACAAAAATTATAGTCCAATTTAAGATGAAATCTTACTGCTGTCAATTTAAAAAATTAAATTAAAAAATATAAGGACTGTTGTCCCAAATTTTTTCTCTGTGTATAAGTTAATATTTAGTAACGGTTCCATTTTGCCGTACAACTTTATTCAGTCTATTAGCTGCTCGACAAATGCAGAGTTCTTATTAAATTAGGATCAACACTTAGTTCGTTCTATTTATATTCTAATAACATAACTGATTCATCTCTGTTCATTGGTGGAAAATTTATAAAATTTACATTTTTCTTGCCATTAAATCCCACACATTATTATTATATTAGCGTCGAGGTTTGTCGATAAGCACATTATTTCGTTCGAACCGTTCTCTAATTATAGCTGCATTGTGAACTGGACTTACCTTGCAGTTAAATGAAATTATGGCCGGGAAAGTGTTGTGAAACATTTGATAACATAATATTTTCTAAAATACGCCCACGTATTAACTGGAAATCGTCCAGATCTTTCGGAATTATTGGCAAAATTTCCATTAAATCTCGCTTTGGGAGGTCTACATACCTTAACATGTCCGTAATTAGTTGATTGAAGATCACCATCGCCCGTAAAATTTTATTCAAAGCAAAAATCTCTTAACTCGTTCCTGTTCGCAACATAATTTCTTAAAGGTGAATCCTTTCTACGATTTCTACGATAGGCCGTAGGTCTCGACCCAGGAAAATTTGATTGGTGAATAGCTGCTCGCATTGTATGAAAAGGATTATGTTCTAAATATTGCACAAGAACATTATCCTCTTCTTGTGTCGTAATCCTGATTCTTCCGGTTGCTCTTCTTTTATCTCATCAGACGGGAGAATGATAGAACTGAGATTGAAAGTACGAGATTGCTGAGGCTGTGGGCATTTAATTTGCCTGGGTGCACACTAAGTCATAATAGTAAGAAAATTTTCCGCAAGATGGGTGCCGTGAATGCTGAAAATTGACCACGACAGACACGACTTCGAAGCAATGTTTGGCCATGTTAAGCGCAGTCCGAATGATTTTCTGCGTCGATTCGTAACTGTTGACGGAACATGGATTCATTACAGCACACCAGAGACCAAAGAACAGTCCAAACAGTGGGTTTCTCGTGACATACCGGCGTTAAAGAAGGCTAAAGCCAATTTAGTGACCAACAGGACGATGTTTTAGAACGCAGCATTATCCACGTTGATTACCTCCAAATTTACGCACCCTGTAGAGTGCCCTAGGGAAGTGGATTTTTTTGTTTACTTTTAATTTCATCAGAGAAAAATTGTACCAATAAAAATTATTTAGATTAATGGCACGCTCAACCTAAAAATTATTACAATTATACTCAAAGCCCATCGTATTATTTGTTCGGAATATACACCGCACCCTGACAAAGGTTCAATGTCATCATTCTCCCGTCTATATTTAATCTCGTTCTAATCGATAAACAATCTTGCAGATAAATAATTCTTTGCGCCTTTTCAACGTGATTAAATTTGATTTGACAACTTTTTAAAAGGCTAGATTACATTAAACGAGAGTCTATCTCCCACAGAATAATTAATACAATTGCACATAAAAGAGCATATAATAAAAAAATTATATCAGTGTATTTATGTAGTACTCGTCGATAATAATAAATAAAATAATAATAAAATTCGTGTTGCAGCAATTACATTTATTTTCATTAAATAACTAATCTAGGGGGCAGATAATAACACATTTTAACGGTGGAAATTGCGATATTTTTAATCGATGGTACCGTGTTATGATATAGTTGTTTCTACTCTGCATATGCTAATAAGAATTACAACACGTTTATTTAATTTAACACAATTGAAGTAGTAGAATTTGGGCTATATTCGTATAAGATCCGGCTGGTAGAAGAACTAAAGCCACGAGACCATCTGGAAACTGACCCACTATTTTATCGCAAAATTGTGTTCAGCGGTAAGGCTAATTTTTTACCTAACGGGTTTATAAATCCATAAGAGACTCGATAAACTCCATTACATCAAGAAAATCTTCTGTTGGATACGATTTTCACACCGATGGCGTTATTGGCTCTTATTTCTTCAAAAATGAGATCGTTACCGCTTCATGATTAATGATTTTTTCGCTTTAAAATGTAAACGACTGATCCGGATGAGCTACGGCGACGGCAACTATCGACTTGAAATCAAAATTTGACGATAAGTTACCTGTCTCGATTATTTTCTGCGGGGCTACGTGATGTCAATAAATCAGCTCCTTGGAAGCCAACATTGTTCGTGTTGTACGGGACATACGGCCAGCAATATTAGACAAAGTTATCCAAAATTGGACGTCCAGAATTGGCTTCGTCAAGAGTAGCCCTGGTGGCCAAATGTTAATGCCATCAATAAGTCTTTCGAATCATACCAACAATTTGACCAGAATTTAATTTTTTATAATTTTAGGTTCTATCGGGTTTAAAAGATAACACTTAATTGGCTGGCACTTGTTTATACATCTTATTAGAATAGCTATTTGCATTAAGTGAATAAAATGTGCTACTTTTCGTTCGTACATCTGATCTGTTATTATAACTCCTACCGATCGGTGACCACAAAAATTATTCAATTATGGTTACTTCTGCATTCTCCGACTGACAAACTACCTAAGAGTAAAATAAATAAAATACCAAAAATAACAGCGATACGATAACATCTCCCACTAGCAGTCCCAATTGATTCTTTTAGACTTCTTATTATCTTATTTCTTTTCGGGCATGTTGACAATGCACGCGAAATATGGACGGGTTCCTACACGGCGTTTTTATTAAATGTTTGTTTTCACGTTGTAAAATTCCGCCTAATTTCTCGTAATTTTTCATCGTTCTTAGGAGCGAGCTCGGTTCCCCTACATTGAGATTGCGGTTGTTGTCGTCATATTTTCTTCTTGGTGGATAGAGCGCATCTCGTATCCGATATTTATGCGGACCCCAACGGCGCGTTAAAAGAGACGTCTTGAGGTTCGACTCCGTCGCGACATGCCACGAATATTTTCCGAAATATTTCAGAGTTGGTAGCTTGTACGCGGAGACGGCAATCGGTCAGAATGTCATCTGCAGCGAGATTACGGTCAGTTGGAAGTTGCTGCGTGGATATCTGTTTGGAATAATTTGAATTCTGAATAAATTTTAGTTGTGTTTTTAGTTACAAATTATACACTGTCACGGTCACAATGTTGTCCAAGAAATATGGATCTAATAAGGAGTATCTGCGTAGCGCATTTTATTTTATTTACTGCTGAAGAATCTACCTTTACGAATGTGGTGAATAATATTCAATACAATTACATCCTGCTATTTGTTTGATAGAAATACGTTCATGTTTCTTCCGAATTTTAAGCCACACGCGTGTACTTCTTATGCGGGTCAAGCATCGGTTTTTCAGTATGTAAAGACTCAATTTTTCGAAAATTTTGAGCCCTAAAGTGGTAACGAAATCTAACCGTGTTTAATGAATATTTGGGGCTTGTCGAAGACATGCTGCGTGTAAGTCGAAATCACCAACCAGAACAATTGCTTCTTTTTCTTAACATTTAAATGCAGCTATTATACGTTTTGTAGTCAAGTGCTTACCGTCAGTTGGAGAATCAAATCAATCGAAGCATGCATTTAATGGGCAAACAATACGTTAATTATGGTGTTCGCTATCGTTAAGAGACTTGACAGGCTGTGGTGCCAGCGTGGGAACACCTAATGAAGAACAGATGTTAACGAAGAGGTGTCTTCCCTAAGAAATATGTGTCGGAATTAAACGGGAATTTTTCAAATTGTCATCTTCAGTGTTGCGCAGAGCTGTGTTTGTAACACTAAAGTCTTGGCCAAGTGGTATTTGTGTTTTTAAGCTTCATTAATTAAAGGCGGGGTACACTTATGTTTCTGCTGGATTTGAAAAATATCCAATAATGGTTCTTTTTAGAACACCGAACACGACTATTATGTCTTCAGCAAGTTACTTTGAATAGAGGCAATACATCGAACAGAGGTTGATGTTTTTACTATTGTTAATTATAGAGAATGGCTGAAAAACGGTTGAATTCCAAGGTGCTTAATGTTCTGGCATATTTTGAGAGGGAAAAAGAAAAAGGAGGCCCTTTGAGTGCTGCTTGCGAGGTAGATATTGTAGTATCCTCACTATTATGTGTATTGTCGCAAAGGGTAAGCGAAGCACTTGGTGTGACTAGACGCTATCAAAAAGAGGAAATTGCAAATTTCTGTTCTATCTCATGGAACTCGTACTAAACCGAAAACAAGGAATCTGCGAGAGAGTAGCACCATATTGCATTGTTCCGAAGTATTTTTTTTTTTAATCATTTAATTTAAAACGCAAAAATAATTTACATTAAAACAAATGCAATTTATGCTAAATTTATTTTCATGTTAACTGCTTAATTTGACCCAGTTGTATGAATTTGTTTCAGGTAAAAAGTGAAAATAAACAAACTCCACGAATACAAAGTTTTCAATAATTTAATCTCGTTACAACCGATTTATTTTCGAAATCCCATCATCCGTAGGAGAAGGACATGGTCTTCGGTTGAGCTCTTTCCGAAAGGGAAAACTATCGAAGTGTGAAACGGCCCCACGTGCCCTTATCAGACGGCGACGTCATTTAAAACGTTTTCGAGTTAGCGCCCTCTACGTGATTTAGCTATCAACACCGGTCGATCGGGCTGCGATCATCGGAGAAGCGTTAAACTGGCCAAAGTAGACCTGACATTATCTACGAGAAGCATCTAGACGGAATAATTAAATAAAGAGAATTGTGCATGTGGTGTGCCGTGTATATAGGATATGTTGCACATTCGTGTATGTGGATTTTTGTTTAAATTAAAACTGTACGATCGTACGTTGTTTTTTAAGTATTTAGCAAATAGAACAGAGAATTAATTGAAGGAGATTATCTTGTTGTAGATATTTTGGGATAGTTTGGACTTCAATCAGTTAACAATTCTTTTTAGTTTAAATCCCATTCTCCACCTAAAGATTCCTTGAACGAGCTAAAATCTAGACCGATATAACGATAACCTGCATATTAAAAGATATAAGACCGAAAAAGGGGAACCAATAAATAAAAAATCTACGTAAAAAAAAACCCTAAAAACCGGCGAAAAAGTGCATACCGCGCCGCATTCCACGAAAAATTCGTAACGCTAATGGTACTACGCGCGTACCCTTTTTCGGAACCACAATTATATATTTAGAAGGATATAATGCGCTGGGAAAGTCCCGACCCGCCGCGTGCAGCATCGGGGTGTTCTCCACCCACATAAACAGTGAAATTATCGGTTAGAACGTCACACAGGGCGCCCTAGCGTTCGCTAGGGGGCACCGCCTCTACGGCATGCTTTGGGGTAACGCCTTCGGAGACGCTTAAGTATAGGCTCATCGTACCGACACTTCTTCCCCGCTTTATTTTCTTCGTTTTGTTGTTGTTGTTCTCTTCTTCGACGACGGTTGTTCTTATGCCGGGTTTCCACCAAACAGACTAGTCGAGTTTCTGTTTTGTTCTTGTTTTAAAAAGACTCACCAAATCTGAAACCCTGTTTCCACCAAGTCGACTAGTTTTGTTTTTGTTTTCAGTACGTTTCAACTAGTGAGTTGATGAAGTTGAACACTGGCGTTTAAAAGTTGTTTTTGTGTTTTTGTTGCAATTTCTTCTTTTCCGGTGGTATTGAGAAATTTCTCGATTTTCTTTCAATCTCGTCGCAGTTGATGCCTAAAAGGACTGCAATTTCTTCGTAGACATCCATTTTTTTAACTCGATTTTGGTTTTGAGACTGTGATCTCACAAATTCTTATGTTCTCTGAAAGCATCTATTATCTCCTAAAGTCTTTTTTTCTTTCGCCGTAAAGAGCTTCTTTTTTTTATGATTTCCTTCTTATTTTTGTATATTTTACACTTGTTTCTTTTCACTGTAAAACTCACTCCTCTCCAGATATCGGTAGCTACCTTTCTTGGTAGACCAGTTAATTAGCATAAATTCAAAAATCTTCCTATTACAAATTAAAAGTCAAAACAAATTCTTCAAAAAAAAAAACATCAAATTCCCCATTGTTTTTTCGACTCTCCATTGTCTTCAACCATACACAAGTATTAATTCGATAAAGCCCTAAATATAGCCTGGCTATTCTATAGCTTATATGACGAGGGTGGCCGTGAGAAAAGCGCTCTAAAGCGGCGCACATTTGGCCAAAACTGGCGTTTATCGAAATTAAAACGTCTAGTTGGCCAGCATTTCGAGTGTCTCGAAAAACAGACAAATGACTACTGTACCGGTGGAGCAGTCGTCTTTAACGAGCGTCGAGGTACTTATTATAATGTAATCAGAGCGGCAGTCATGCTTAAAACAGCTCGATTTTATTCTTTTTCTCCTTCTTTTTCCATTTCTCGAAATTGTTTCCCGTCTTCGGATCATGGGAACATCGAGTCGAATTATGTACTGTGCTTTTGTTGCTTATATAATAATATAATGTACTGATATACAATTACTCATTATTCTTTCGTTGTTGTTCTACGCATCAGTTTCTTTGTCTATCTTGTTTTATTACCTCGATTAGAAGAAGGAACACAGCGGTAACACGCAAGAAACTACTTTATAGAATATTTTGGAAATAAAAGGAGATATATTTAAGATTAAAATGTCAAAAAGGAACTTCCTACAACAATCATTTTAGTTAAGGTGTTAATAATAAGTTCACATTCTATAGGCCACATATCATTTAAAGATTTTTAACCATATTTTCGCGAAGCAGTGAAGACGCATGGTTTAAATCGGCGAAGTTAACAGAAAGACACCCGCTGTGAACCCAACGAAAAATCATCAATGTTTTTAATTGGCGCAGTCTTTCTAGTCAAAGTGACCTTTGGAAAAAAAACACAATTAGGCCGAAATGTTGAGATTGACTCGCGTGTAATCCGCATTGTTATATCCCCAAAAAAAAAAGAACTTCGAAATGGTTTGGAATTTATTAATCAAGTAAATGGCAGCTCTTGATTGGTTTCAAGGGAGAGGAAAACAAGGCGAAAGAAGAAGAAGAAGAGGATTCCAACAGAGTCCAAAACTAATAGTAATTGTTTTGGATTCGACCGAAACGTTAGGCTTTGTATTATGCCCGTGCGCTGCTACTCATACTGAGCGCTTATTTACCGTCATTAATTTCAATAAAAGGCAGGTTTTACTGATTTTTCACTCTAAAGGTTGGATATGTTCGAAGAAATTCAATTTAGGAGATTATCTTGCTTTCGTGGGATGAATTAATTTTAGCCGGTATTCCTAGATGTAGTTGTTACTGGCTCAGAGATATTTCTGCTTTGAATATAATTTTCTTTATGAATTCCTTATGGACGGACCGAACTGTAACAATAGCTAAAATATATGTAAATCTTGTTTTCTAGATAAATAATAATTAATGCGCCGCATCTATACACGAAGTAACGAATCAACGCGAGGAAAATATCTACAAAATAGACACAAAAGTTCAAAACATAATATTAATGTTAACGCGAATCAATATAACCACTGGCACAGATGAATCCTTTATTGATTTATCTTCCAATCTCCAATAATACCATGTCGAAACATCCAACCTAACCTCCTAACAACTTCACCGTATATAAAATCTATGTACGCACGATTATACGATTATATTCTAATTACCTCGCAGCTATTTCACAAATTTGTCCGGTAAAACAAATCGTTCTGAACATTTAAAGTGGTGTAAAACTAATTGCAAACTCTCCGAAACGTGGCGAAGACACGTATCGACCATAGCAAAGCTAGCCATGGACGTTCCCAGAGGCTACAAGGTCCGCTATAAAAAATTAAAGATTCCCAAAACTAAATCTACCGTGTAGCTGAGAGATGGCGTGCTATAGACACTTTGCGTTTGCTTATAATCAGCGTTTGTATCTGTATGTAATTAACTTACGAAGTGAAGCAGATCAAAGGATCTATTTGCACATAATAAATATTGTGTTACACTTAAAATAAAGAATAGGCAGGCGCTGCGAGAAAAGCTTTCTTAATTTAGCGTCATCTTCCTCGTATTTTCAAATATATTTTCCAACACAAAGGCGAATTTATCTGTTTTTCCTCCTTATTGCGTCTAGATGAATATATCTCACATCCGACACATGCCTTACCATAAGCACGTGATATAGAGATATAAACTCCACCACAAAAGCGCTAGAAATCGCGCAGAAACTTAATGCTGCGCGCAAAATACTAGACATTCCGTTAGCCTGCACGGTCGTAGAGCGCCCATAAGTAAAATAAATATGAGGACTTTATTGTAAACGCGAGTTTACAGCCCAGGCCTCGGATGCAATACTGAAATATGATTCGCAATAAATACGACGGGCCAATACGTAGTTCCCGCACTAACTAATGGCACAAAGATATCTCGCAAGAAGTAATAATAATATTACAATGAACGGAGTACCACATAATACCTAAGGAGGTATGTACGTATGTGTGTGTATTCGCTACACACGTATCCCAGCAACAACTAGGCATTGTTACTAAGGCTACTTTGATCACGGGTCAAGGGTCGACGCTGGGTCATGTACCTGCCCAGAGGGGTCACGAATCGCGGCCGACGAAATAACGCGAGGATACACACCTACAATACGTCTCGGATGGAGTTAGTTTGGGTGTAGGTATCGATATCGCTACATCAAGGGAATCACAGATATTTTGTTTTATGCAAAAGGTTCCTTACTAGTTCCAATCTATTTGTTAATAAATGGAAGGCAAAAACAGACCTATTTGTTGCATTTTTTCTATCTGATAAAGTAAAAACACAAGCCCTAGAATTGATAATTAGCCATTCAAGCCTTAGAAACCAGAAAAATATGACTCCAAAGAATTTCACGCCAATTCAATCATATCTACAGTGCGGGATCTTAAATATCCGATCGATGTGTGCCTTTCACCGCATGCATTCAGATCATTCCTAGCATCGTACTGAAACATACATTTTTTCGCATTTCCCGCAAACAACAAGCGGTTAGACACTAACATAACATAAAATCTAATTTTTTTTCTTCTCTTCTATAAGCTCCAATGACGTACGGTCCCATCAGGAAACACGAGATCTCCGGTCGAACGAACGATCGATTTCATCTCTTCGAAGATCATCTAGAACGTGCTCGATAATTGTCTTAAGTCACGTTAATGTCCCCCTACCATTTACGGAACTCTCTAGAGTGAAGGTACTATGTATATACCACGAAAAGGCCGTATCGTAATGTAACCAACAAGTCGGCTAATAACACTTAACATTAACTGTACCTCTTCTTCTCGTATCTGACTACGGTACGTTTTCTGGAAAGAAGGAAGGGTACATAAAATTAAATTATTATTTCATAGAACGGAGACCGTGCGGCGATATCGAAAGGCAAATAACTTAAAGCCAGGCGTACACTGAATAGAATAA
>LR736871.1:2647040-2874281 GCA_902654985.2 Oryctes borbonicus | reverse complement strand
TAGTTCTGTGTTAGTGTGGGGATGTTTCTTCTTTGCTGGGACGGGAGATTTATGCAGAGTGCAGGGTGTATTGAGGAAGGAAAATTATTTTGCAATACTCTAGAATCATGCAGTGCCATCAGGATTGCGTGTAATATGCCGTAACTTTACATTCATGCATGACAACGACCCAAAACACACTGCGTTAGTGTGTAAGAACTATCTAAAGGAGCAAGAAGAACAGCACACCCCGAAAGTAATGACATGGCCCCCACAAAGCCCAGATTTGAACCCTATAGAGTTGTTGTGAGATGAACTGGACAGGAGGATCCGAAAAATATGCCCAACTTCACAAAAACATTTACGGAATATTCTGCAACATGAATGATGATTAATATTCCACAATCCATTTTAACAAAACTTATCGAGAGAATGTCTAGAATAGTTCGAGCGGTGATTAACAGCGAAGGAGGTTTTTTCGATGAAACAAAAATATAATGTTCAGTATGTTATATTAGGCCAGAATAACTTTTTATTTATTTATTTTTGTCTTTTTTACCTGTACATACAATAAAATTGCATTTTGTTTTTAGTTTCGTTTGTTTCTGTAACCTTTTCATGTTTTTTACCAACCGACCGAACTTCTCTGAACGGCAGTGTACATCACCAAAGAAACCTCTGCTCATACTTACTTAATGTATAACATTAATATAAACGTAATCTAGAATGTTACGCCAAGAAAGACATTAATTCTTGTATTTGCAACCTACTTTTCATAATTGATCCTTGGTCTTAACTAAGTAATTAATGCGAAGTGAGCGTAACCTTAAATTAAATCGCTAAAATCCCCATTAACGAGTGTTAACGGATACCCTCAAATTAACTCCTCTTCATACGATAGAAAACGACCAGGAAAACAAATGAAGAGGTAAAGATATACGACGCAGCCATAGGATATTTGATTTTTCCTTAAGCGTATAATACACCCAACTTACGTACCTATTCATCGGAAGCCTTACTCTCTTAATAGCCTAGCATTTAATGATATGAGTCCGCAATTAAAAGCCGGTAATCGAATAGCTAATAGACAGTTTCGAGATAATTGCCTAGCAATTAAAGCCTTCAAACGCTGATATTTAGATCAGTAGGATCAGATATTACTATCATTATCATCTGCTCGATGGTCGTGTGTGAAAACAAGATGGGTTTACGTGGAGTTTCTTTGGCTGAAGGGCTTGAATTTAAAACAGCTAGTTGGATCGCGGTAGCAGCGAAGAAATTGTAGGTTTGCCGCTATACTTAAAGATACGAGTTGGTTGTGTGTGGTTTTATTTTTGTCACTACTATCTATAGGACTGTACAAGTTCACGTTTGTGCGTTGTTTTTGCATAATTGTCGTCTATTCACTTCTTAAATTATTAAATAGAAGGCTTTGAAACACTTCATGGTTTTCCGGGACAAACATAACACTTTCAGCAATGTAAAAGCTGGCCAAAGTGAGAATGTTGGGAAAACATTGTTTTTGCTTGTTTAAAGTGATCATTAAGATGTATAAAAAAAATAGAAGAGGGCCCGGTAAAGAACCTTGGGAAATTCCATATTATATCGTTAATCATTCGGAAGGTTTATCAGATTTTTGATCCACCGCACATCATTTAGATAAGACTTTGTTAGCTCTAGTGATTTTTAGGAAATTAATTTTTTTTAATCCAACAAATTATTCCCAGCGTTGCTAAATTTCGTATAACTTTACAGATAATGAAACTTGAATATTTTGATAACCCTGTAATAGATCTTCCGCCACGTTCTCCTGATCTACAATTTTAAATTATTTTATTTGTCAACGCTTACATAAGATATTAAGCAAAAGTATCTTAAATACCCAGTATACTAAACCTGGATTACAAGATAAACAAGGCAACAGTGCGATAAAAATCCGCGAACCTCGAGGAACGTATCTTTCCCGCATAGGAAGTCGACACGTCAATCCAGAACGATCATCTTTCGAAAATATATTTATAAATTTATGTATACGTGCATGGGGTAATTTATCTACGGGACGCCGTAGGGTATGAACTGTCAGTCGGGTGATTGAAAATCGTTTCTGGGTCCCACTATGTAATTAACCGGTGGCCAGGTATGCCTAAAACTATTTCACGAGAAGAAGTAGATTGCGTTTTTACCGATATTCCTCTTCGGACGAACGACTGGGCGACGGCTGTCGATGATGATGATTTCTCTTCTTCGGTGTGTTCTTATTGTTTTTCAGTTATTAGATCATTAAGGTGGTTTAGAGATAATCGACGTGGAAAGTGGTCCAGCATTGTAACGTGTAGATGATGCGCTAGAGTTGATGGGAGTCTAAGGTGGTAACTCGGAGCCAATTGGAGGAATACAAAAATTGAGATTGAAAAGCTAATAATTGAGCGTACGTAAAGGAATGTTGGTGAAATTTCTTGCTGTTATGCGTGATATTGATTGGAATAGCTTTAAAGCGCTCAATTTGCTCACATATTGTTGAAAATAATCTTACGTACCTTAACCTATTTATTCATTGCTGGCTTGTTAAACAAGTTTTACTATTTCATGATTGTTTCGACTTTTATCTTATTCCTATTCTTTCTTCTTTCTACTCTTCATTTAAAATTATTTTGTTTTGCGGTCTCTGGACCTTCGTTATCGATCATAACATATTGGACGGCCGAAATTATCATTTTTGGTGAAGAACGTCCAAACGAGGTCACCACATTAGAAATGATTGGGAAAATTCACAATACGATGGCGAACGATCGAAATTAAAGGTGCCTGAAATTGCTGGAGTTGTGAGGATATTAACTAACCGGATCCATAACATTTTAACAACTCATTTGATGCGGAAGCTTTCCGCAAGATGGGTGCCGCGATTGCTCACAATAGGCCATAAACGCGCACGTGTATCAACTTCTTTTTTTTTTTTTGGTGTTGAATCATAACTGTTGACGAAGCATGGATTTATTACACTATACCAGAAACAAAAGGGAAGTGTAGAAAGTTGGTTTCTCATGGCCAATCGGCCAAAGCCATCTTATCGCCTTACAAGATCATAGCCACAGTGTTTTATCTAGACATGCTTTGAAAATTGATTGAACACAAAATTTTCCAAAATTCAAACATTAGCAACATCCTTCAAGATTGATTTATAATTTGGTAAAATTGTTTGTTTGTTTTATGTTCTTTAAAAGAGCTCTATTGCCATATTTTCAAAAGTTGAAATTGTCAACGTATCTTGTTAACAAAGCAGCAAAAGTCGACGCATTTGTTTTGAAGAAATCCTGGTTTTTATGGGCCAGAAGTCCCAATTCCTATAAATAGAAAGCAGCCGAATGCATCAATCGTAAACGCGTACAAAGAGGTCGACAACACGCTCGAAATAATATTTCAACCATAGTAACGAAAGATTCTCTTTTTGGAGGAACAAGAATAGGACTTACATTAGATATAATGTCTTCATTTCTTTTAATGAACTCTTTTTTGAATCTTATTTCCAATAATTTCAATCATATACGGCATCAACTACAAACTACAATAATGCAATAAAGAAAACAGAAGACCAACTAACGAAATCAAAAAACAAAACAAATAATCGTTGTTGCTTAAGCTTAAAAAAGAAGATACTGGAATGAAAAAAAGAACTACAACCATGAACTGAGCTTTGTTACTGCTTATATACGGACTGCCGTTATTATTATTATAATGCTTTATATTTGTAATTTTTGTATTTTGATGGGGTATGACGTATGGGATAGGAGGTCTACACGAAACGGGGATATTTTAATTGTGCACTATTAATGTTGGCCAGCCCGTTGCTCATATATTACAGGTAGCCCGAGGCGCGGTTTGCTCCCCCGCTGGGATTTTCAATGACTTTACCATTCGCCTCGGTTTGCTTTTATTTCCACCGATGATGATGATGATGATGGTGATGGTGGTATTTGTACGTATGCGTGGTGGTGGAGTCCGCCGCGTATATCTGGCGTTTATAATCCTTTGCGTTCCATTCTTTACTGCACCTTTACGAAAATTAAAAAACCCTAAAACAATAACCTTTCTTGCTATATAAAACGTATACATATATACAGTGCGTTTAAAAAATCAATTTTTTTATATTTGTTTGCAATGTAATTTATTTTCTTCTTTCTTTCTTAATGCTTGGTTGCGGTTAAATAATAAATATTACTAATTTCATAGAAAGAATATTCAAAATCCCTGCCATTATTTGCGTTATCTACTTAATTTTCTCCGTACTTGTTATATAAGCGGACATTTCTTTTAAATAAAGCGTGAGAACAACAGATTTCGAAATATCCCGAAAGGTCCGCTATAATTACAGGTTTACGAACACGTGTTCTAGACGCTAAGTATATCCCGATCGCCGCGCTAAAGTATCTCCGGTCGGATCGCGGTAGTCCGTGACCGCCGATCCACCCACTGCTTCATCGAACTGGTCCGTCTAGCTCCGGTAATAGTTCCTACATGCTTACACATTGATCAAAAACAATGGTAGATACGATGATTATTGGGTTGTTAATCGAGGTAGGTCGTGAAAATATGGTAAAATTTTCGGGAATGCGCACAAAAAATAATAATAGACGACTCACACTCGCGCACACAGACGCGGGTCTCGATTTCTCGGTCCCGATCGTACGTTGTTTTTCATGTTTTTTTTTCGGGGCGCTTTTGTTTTTGTTTCATTGTTTCCTCACCCGCGCCTTTGTTGTTGTTGTTTGCCTTTGATTATCCTGTTTCCACGGCTCGCTTCTATCGAGCGATCGTCTGTATTTATCGTCGTACGAAGGATCTCTAACGATAAGATTCTCGGAATTGTTTGCCTTCTAATGTCTTATTTAATTTATTGAATTATTAAAAAAAAATTAAAAAATTAATTAATAGCATACGTAGCATATAAGATTCAAATTTAAATTTGAAATAATATAAATATGCAGCATATCCATCTAATTTATAGATCCAAGTTTGCTTTGGCATTTTTATTTTTCCAAGCTGCTCTTCTTCTGTTAATTGTTAAGCGGTTAATATATTTTGCTGCAAATTAATTGAAAGTAAAAAGATCTCGCCCTAGTAGGGAATCGAGCCTGGCATCTTCCGTTTACCGGACAAGGTGGCTTACTTAGCTCTCCCTGGTGGTTAGTTAGCTTCTCCAGGAGGTTAATTGAATTTTCCAGGTGGTTTGGAATCATCATAAAATAATAAAAAAAAAAAATGTGTTTAATAAAAAAAATCAGATAGAAAGCTGATGTCATCAGCATGAATAACGATGCAATATAAACGCCGGAAAACCATTAACAAAGGTAATGAATAAAAATTGTCCGACGGTCTTGGAATCCCTCGAAATCTCGCACTTCTTTCGACAAATTCCAACGCATCGCAACCGCACGTCTTTATGCATATGGAACGCGTGAGATGCGCGACACCCCGTCGTCCCTCACGGATTATTACAAATGGGGACGCGATGGGGGTCCATCGGTGCCCCGTTTCCCGGTAGTCCCAAGCTGGCCCCATCACTCAGGGGCCTCCGGTAATGAATTGCTCAATTACACCAACGGCTGCCACCGCGGTGAACTCATTAACTTTCATGAACGAGATCATACGGCACCTTCTTTAGCGCTTTTTACACCACCAACAGTTGGTAACTCCGTAAAACTGAAGCGGAGCGTGTATAATAGCTAGCGTAAGAGATTACGACGCCATATGTCGTAAATATATATTTAAAAATGCGCGTGTCTTCGCTCAGTTTCCCCCTTTGCGCCTCATCTCCTCTTCCCAGAGAAGGGTCAAAAGGCGCAGTGGCGTATGTCAAACGCTCCGTGAAGAAGATGATGATAGCCGAGCGTCCCTTAGCGGGAGATTCATCGTGACGGCGAGAGCGAGAGCGCGGCCATTTCCCCAAATCGATTTGATATTTCTCTGGGTGAAATTCGAGTGTGAAAACCTTTAAATTAAATAGGATTGTACGGCTATTCATCATTTGGGAGGAACTACCGCTGGTTTTAATGAAATATTTATTTGTTTCGATTTATTTTCCATGAAAGGTTAGGAGTTTCACGTTCTCGAGGTGGATACGGAGTCATTCAATAGTTTTATAACGCTTACCGTAAGGTGAATATAATTACAACTTTTTGAAGGTTAAATTTTTTTTGGTTGCTGTAGCATAGCTAAGTTGTAATCTATTAGGTGGCATCTGTTACAATTATACTTAAAAAAGAACATTAATATTTTACACTATTACCAAAATTATATTAAAATCGTAAATGAGAATTTAATTGAAGGCACTTACTCAGTTACTCAACTTAAGGGAATCAACCTCAATTAGATTCCATCTATCATTTCAATCATTCTGAAATTTTAGAAGGATCTACGTATAACATCATATCACATTTGCAATTAAATTAAAAATTCCACCACCTCCCGACCATCTAGAGCGGACCATAAATCTAATAAACAATCGGAGATCCAAACCGTACTCCTGCTAAAGGATTCGTAAACGGTACGTAACACCGGGGTGCCTTTTTGGGCGGGTCCCAATCTCTTTTAGAGAATGACTCTTTAACGATTCCCCTGTTTTTATAACAAAGCGGCTGCCTCCTATATGGTAACTGTGACTTCGTAAATTTCGCACAAAGGACTAGGGAAACTACCAGAAACTGATTTGAAGGAAGGAGATAGAAATAGTTAACTAATAGGAGATTTAATGTGAACTGAGACTTATCTCGCTATGCATATACAGGGGATACGGGTTTTACGCCCTCTAGGGCTTTGAAAAATTACTTAAACTACCTACCAAATGTCACTAACCGATCATTAATTTTGCGGGAAGTTAAATTTGCTTGTTTTTGCTGGCGTTCTACTGTTTCTTTTATTGTTTGTGCCGACTGAGTTGAATATGTTTTTGAGGAAACATTAAGCTTCTGCTAACCGCTAAGTTTTTAAACAACACATAAGTAGGTTCAGCTAGGCTAGGGTTCAGCTAAGTTTTTGACAAATAAGCGATGGTGTTTCTTCGAATTGATACTTCGATTGATTTAATGTCCCAAACAAATGCAATGTAAGGTTGTAACGTTTCATTTCATTCTTGACCATTTAATAGGATGCTGCAAGGTTATATATCATACCCAAAACATTTCATCATCGGTGTTCGCGGCAGATTTTCGCATAAAACTCGTCGCATGTCCATCACTATACATAAAATGCGTCATTCTTCTCTCAGGTATTTGAAATCAACTCCTCCAGTCCGTGGAGCTCCACGCAACTTTTTGACCATAAAATTTCAACGATAAATCACCCGGAGACGCGATGGATGGGGACGCCGAAAGAAGTAGAAGCAAAAAAAAAAAATTCTCCGGCGCATATAAATATATTATGGGATCGGGTGGAACATCGGGTGTATAAAAGCATGTCATACGCGTACAAAGGGACCCATTGTGCCTCTCTAAAAGCGGCATTTAGTGAGCCGGCAAAAAGGAGCACGGCGCATCGACAATGGAAGTTCGGCGTGCACCATTAGCCTAGTCACGGTCAAGAGGGCCTCGGACAACACACCGCACGGAATAAATGTCAAAGAGATCGAGATCGTCATTTTTATATCATTTCGTTTTTCTTTCTTGTTCCTTTTTTTTTCGCTGTGCCGGTTGGTTCTTGAGTTCTTAGCTTACGCGGCTGCTATCCATCTCTGTTGTTCGGCCGACGCATAGTACTGCTTATAAATAACAAACTGCCTACTATGATGATGATGATGTTGATGTGTAGCGTTTATTGTAGTAGGGACGTGTAGTTACGTACCTACGACGGAATCTGAATAGTTTCTCACGAAGCGTACGTGGATTACTCAGCTTACGAGTGAGGAGTTACTTCGGAGGTAAAGCTTGGACTTGAATGGACGCCAGAAGGTATCAAGTCTCAATAAAATATTATTATTATCCCAAATTTCCCTAACCTTATCTTCTCCACGTCTTGTAACCTTTCACTATCCTACTGATAGTCCAAGACGAACTGCTAATACTTAATAAATACATCATTTTCTCTAACACCAATTTAACGCCGTGATTAAAGCAATATGGTAAGTATATATCTATGAGAGTTGCTGCTCTCAACATCATTACAACTGCATCAAGTAGGTATTTATCGTCGTACGCAATCACCTGCTTTATAGGAGCTCGCGTTGGACTCGTTCTACTATAAACTAACTAGCACCGCGTCTCTATCCATCCACGAAATGCTACAGGTCTTATAGGATAGACGCTGGATAGTCTAATTGATATAAGCGCCGTAAATCTTGCGTGAATTTCCCGTTAATTTAGCGGTACGTCAGCGCTTTAATATCTAGCGAACTCATTACATGGATCTAATAAGGTATCTGGACGTAAATTAATTATCACGTTGGCTGGAGTATCAATCGAACACGTTCGCTTTTAAATTATTGCTTACGGACACGTTGGATCTGGTTATGGTGTGATATGTGAACGTATGGGGGAATTTGTTGACTGGTTGAAGTCGTAAATAATGTTCGTTTGGAAAGTTTGATGTTCATGAAGTTGACGAGTCTATCATTTATTTCTGACTGTTCCTAGAATTAATCTCGTGAAACTGGCGTTGTTTCAAATAATCGTTATGTTTCTATACGCCCACCCGTGTAAAATCTTGAATGAAATTGAAGGATTTCCTCAATTTCTAGGATTTGATCTATCCACAATTAAAAGATGAATTTCTGTATTCGGTATTGGTGCTCTTAATGTAGGAGTAGGGCGGATATTGTCCAAATAAGGTTTGTAAACTTTGTAGAGGAAAAGAACATCAATAATGCTTACAATTGTTATCGTTGGCCATTAATAATCCATATCCCAATGTAGAATTAATCCTCTAACAAAGAACTCTAATAAGGCTTCGTTGTAGACAAAAAAACTTGTAGTTGTAGCCCACGCCAGTGTACCATATGCGAATCGTGAATTAATATAAACATATTAAGCAGAAAGAAAAGAAAACGGCCCTAAAGCAGATCTCTGCGGAACTCCAATCCAAGCACTGCAAAGATCTGACGAGATATCGTTAAAAGAAATCCACTATTGTCTGTTACTTGCGATAAAGCCCGTAGTGCGATAATTTTTATTTTCTACCAGTTGTTCGAATTCATAAAGCAATAAATTCCTTTTTTTATGTAATTCAACAACCATGTCTTACTTAAAGTGAACGCCACGTGGAACCAAGTCAAGAAGTCAAGAGACCCCCTAAACTAAAATATTTTTATTTTCAAAAATTCCCAAAGCTATCTCAATCAACGTAGGTACAACGCCAAATTCATTTATCAACCGTTTTGCATATTATAACCTCAAAATACGCCCATATACAACAGCACGAAACACTAACCAGAACACAAACGTGTTAAGCATGCACCTGTAATTATTGCCACTCATATTTATATCGCGTACCAACCGCTTTTTTCATTTCCATGGCGTCGCATGCATATTAAAAGGCTATCTCGAGAAATTATTGGGATTCACGGTAGGGTGTCTGGGCAATTAACTGCTTTAAAATAAGAACGAAAGACAATGACAATAAAGTGAACCACTGGAACGGGAGTGAGGTGGTATATTTTTCGGCGTATTTACTGGCTTTCCAGCTTTGTCGCTTATGACCCTTTGTCCGTATCTTATTTAGACTATTAAGTGGAGAATGGGAGGAGTCGTCTTCTTTCTCGTTCTTGAAGCGCTTCGGTGAATGTTTTTTATCGCCACATTTGCATTTCAATTGCTGGACGATAGCGTTTCATTTTGTAGTCAAATTGGGTGCTTCTACTTTTTTCTATTTTGATTGTGGCTTGCTACCATTAGGAATAAGAGATTACTTCCGCGTAACATGTGGCTACAATATAATCCATGCAGATTCGCCCATAAGTTTGCATCATTACATCAATAGGTCATTCACATCTTTTTGGTGTGTCTTTAAATTCTTTTGGTGGCAAGTTTTTTTAAATATTTTTAAACATTAGAACAAATAAGATTTCTGAATTTTGCCAACTCGTATTTGGCGAAAAGATCCGAGTAGTTATTATGAATGAACGCTGCACATTCTAATACATAAAGTAAAGGTAGAGATGAATTTTTTTTAAATTTCGACATGAGTCTCTTGACTTTAGTCTAAATACGGTCCACACACAAACTTTTGTACCACAAATGCGCTAGTCGCGTCCACAGCTTGATCCCAAATGACAACGTCGTACTGAAGCCTTGAGTGTACATTCGCGTAGTACAACTGAAGACCTGCATCAGGTTCTAAATTGGAAGAGATTGGTTTCGAAGTCAAGACACCAATATGGGAACTCCAACAGAGCCTGTCATCCACACAAACTCTTAGAAAGGTAGTTGCTTCCGTACTGGTACGTTCTTCGCCACAGTGTTGGAAATTGATCTCAATATCGTTGTTTTAGAGCTATTTAGCTTAAAGTTATTCTATTGAAAACATTCATTAAAATTTATTAAGGATGTTTTATTGCTCCACTGAGAAATTGGTCTCGACAACTGCCAAAAACATCAGTTCGTTAATACAAAATAAAAATAGAAGTGGTGCCAAGCTGGATTTCTGAGCTATTCCAAACTCTATCGGACCTGTCATATGCTCGTATGCATTGTTTTCTATCCGTTACAAATGATTCGGTCCAACATAAAGCAACTTCCCGAAATCCCATTCTTTCGATTACCTTGACAGGTGGTCAAAGCATTAAATATAAAGCTTTAAATCCAAAAAAATAAGTCTCCAAACACATCGTAATAATTATCACATCTTAACGAGAAACATCCGAGGATAATTCATGTTCCTCTTCTTTCTCTTTTTTCTTTTCTTTCATCATTTCATCCTTCCTAAGCCTTCCAGGCACAAAATTGATATTTTAATCGTGTGACATCTAAAACCGCGTGTCTTACATCCCCATTATATTTATTTTATTTCATCTAACGACACCGCATGCCGTTCTTACGAAAGCGCCCAGAAAAAAAAAACGAATCCAAAAAGGGAAAAAAACGTATAAGAACATAGACCAAGAAAAGAAGACATAAAATCCTCCCATATAGGCATTGTACGAAGCAAGCGAGATACATTTATTTTAACGCGTAAGATCATAATCTCATTTGGTTAGAGACCGTGGAGAATGTTACAACAGGTGTTGTCTCGATGTGTCCCCTAAAATCTGACAGGGTACTTTTCTCCTCGTTTTTATATACGGAACTTATGCGTATAAAAGCGTTTTTAAACGTTTAGCTATATGTACAATGGTACGGGGTATTTATTTTCTCGGAATACAAAGCGCTGAAACCTGGAGATGAGCTTCTGATTCCCTTTTTTTTCAAGTGGAACGCCGATAGAAACGAGGGTGAATAAATAATAATGAGTGGAAGGAGAAGACGGAGAAGCGGTCACGTACCTCAGAAGCGATATTTTCAAGATTTATAAGCTGCTACGATGGGAAGAAGACGCGTATTCGAAAAGGACCCGTCTAGCGGTAAAGCTACAAAAGAGGACAATGGCACCACTTTGTAATAGTGACACATCTAATGAAATGTATATTATTTATGAATGTACTAATAGTTTTTTCTACTTTTTTCGAGGGTTCGACCGCCGTAACAGGTCTTTCCTTTCATTCGGTGACAAGGATTATACCGCTCTTCTGTTCTCGACCGTTTGACATTAGGTGTTTCTGGGGTGCTTTCTTAACCTGCCGCTGGTATTATTCTTGTTATTGTAACAGGTTGAGGCGTTAAAGTTCGTTGTGAATTGTACCTGTTTGACGTTTCTTCTTCAAGTGGTTAAATTTACCGGAAAAAATGATTTCTTTTTGATAATTCAAATTATTTTTGAAGAGAACAAAGATTCATGCAACATTGAAGCTTCTCCTTGTTATTTGGAATAATATATTTTTCTTCAAATTAAATTAAATTAAAAAAAAAACAAGCGATTTAAGATCATTTAGAGCATATATGAAGGGAGGTGCTTATCTTGAAGAAAATCCTAAAATACGCACTGGTTCATTGAAGAGGTTACTCAAAATTAAAACTGTTTATTTCTGTCTATTATCTGGATCTTGAAAGTACGATAAGTAGTATCGGGAAAATATAGAAGAAGTCTTCACCCGTCAATTCAAAATTCCAAAAGCAAGATTTAACAGGCACATGCATCATAGAGATGAACGTAGTAATGGTAGAATTCAATATTCACTGATTCACCTTTCAACCTTAGAAGATCCAATCAATACCATGAAGTTCCGCTAAATAGATTTTTCATTACTATTTCAACCCACAAATAAATATTTCTTCTTTGACCCGTTTTTCTTCCAATTCCTCATTTACAAAGTTTAAAATTAAACCTTTCCATCCAACCACAAGCAAAGCCCTAAATACCTCCCGCAGAGCGATGACACTCATCGAAGCACTGCACAGAAACAGCAGTTCTATATAGCGCCCAAACCGATGCGATGTGTGTATACATCGGAATCAGACCGAACTGCTGCCGTCAGAATCACTTCCAGATGGCGATACCGAGCGAACCAAGGCAACAAGGTACCCGTAAATACGTTTCACTTGTCATAGTTCATGATCTTCAAGTAGAAGGAGAGTGCTATTGACGGCCGTGGAGATCTAGATTAGACGTTACACGCAAAGTTAGATCGAGAGGTTGTTCTCGGGACGACCACGACGAAGACCAAACCGATAAAGAAATAAGAGAGAAGAGAAGGAGATAAGATAGGTAGAAAGGATCGGTGGTGGTCTGTCGCTTAAATCCAGAAAGTTTTCATAGAGGGAGCTTTCTTGTTGGTATTGTTTTTATTGGATTGAATATAAAAGATACCATTTCAAGGATGAAATTTCCTTCCATCATTGCGTCCAATTAGCTTCGCTAAGAAAAAAAAACGCGGTTGAGTCAATGCAAAATACATTCACATAATTTCGAGTGAGATTAGGGGCATTCCAGTGTACCTACGTGAGGTAAAGTTACGTGTGTAGGAGTAATCCTGGGTAGCAAGCTTACCTTCAAGGATTTTTAAGCAAGGTAATCAGGATCTTCTGGAACTGTAAACGGATGTTTAGGAGAAATTGGGGATTAACACGCAATGAAAAGGAAGACCGATTAGAACGGCGGCGTATTCCCTCTAATTGGCCTCGAGCCTTCCATTGGGATCCCTTTGGAGGGGACAGAAGGTCACTCGATCGCAACGCCGGAAGCCTCTAAGGACCACCTCGTTAATAATAATAGTTCAGGACTTTTTAATTTTGGCTGATTCTGAATATTTTTAATAAAAATTATCTTTAAATTTAATGCAAATTTGGGTTGAAATCTGCTAGTTTCTTGAATATTTTCTTTGAATTCCTTTTCCTGGTTCATTTGCGCAAAAGAATTTAGCCCAAGGCAATAATAACCGTCGTGCCCGTTGTTGTTTTTTTTTCTTCTCTTTTCTCGTGTATTTTTTTCGTCGTAATATGATTATTATTTAATACGTTAAAATAAAGCGCAACCTCCAAACCGCCAATCTTCGTCTATAAACGCAAAAAATCGGACCGCGTTAGAGAAAGAGAAACACATCTCGCGATCCACGACACGCCAACGTAATAGCGCCGATTTAAGCCCACAATATTTATAAAACGGATTGTAATTATCCGTCTCCTTTCGAGATAATTATAGTCATCCGTCTGTAATAGGTGTGTACGCACCGTACGGCGAGTGTGTGCGCAGCACGGCAACGGTCGAATATGGTGAAAGAGCGTTCTCGATCACGGCGAGGCACTAGCGGCAACGGCACAGCTCGGTCGGCCGACGTGGGTTCGCCATTTTCGCCTATACGGTCGGCCGCTGCCGCTGTGTGAATAGTGAAAGTGTGGGAGTATGTGAACGTGCATTCAGCGGGAGAGTTCAGTAGGTTACGGTACGGGACGATGATTTCAAGGCGCCCGCGGCTGTCTTCTACCTTCGATAAAACGATTCCTCGTTAGATTCGAATTCGAACGCTCATATTCGAAGTCTTTCAAATACTACGGCGCGCCGATAAAGATGGTAACACTGATGTTAAAAAAAATATATCCCAATACGATCACTTCTTCGTTGCGGTCGTAATAGAGACTTTTGGCAATCGAAGGATTGTTCAATAGAATAAATTTAATGATGATAGCAAACAACATTAAAGTATCCCGCATACCCCGCGCCGCAAAGTTTAATTAATTACTTCACTCTTAACCAGCGTACACTGACAGAAAAAATCTGTCGAACCAAAAATTGGTTCCTCCTTTATTGAATATCTTCAAGATTCGAATTGGATCAACTTTAAAATGAATGTTCAGCCAACCCACATTAGAATGTTGGTGGAAAGCAACGTTGTCAGCTTTGTCAACATATCAAATTTCATCCCTATCTGGAAAATAAATCAACATATTTATTAAATCCTTTGTTCAGTTTCTCGCATTGCTAACATTTCATATTCATCGTTTCGCGAAACGATAAAACATAACCGCGATATTTATTCCATTACCGAGACGCGGCTGATTTACCACCGCTAGATTAGAAATTAATTCCGAAAATGATTTATGCGCGTGTCGACCAGCGGCGGAGATGATTTTTCGCCAAATCCGCGGCTTCCACTTGCTACGCGCGTAGGTGTTACCGCGGCGCAAGCATTCGTTCCCGATGCGCCGGCTAATTTTTCACCCTTTTTTCCCGCTGCTCCTTCTTGTGTTCTGTTCCTTTTTTTCGCTCTCATCGCGCTATAAATGCTCCCATAATTCCCGCTTGCCTACGAGAGCGAGCGCTCCCAGCGGCCTACTAAACAGCAGATTCCGAATGCGCCGCGGAATAAATCACTTAGCTTCACACAGGTAAATGAAAAATATGCTGGGATGTACAGTCCATCTCAAAAATACAGTTTAATACAATAATGATGATGATAAATTCATTGAGTGTGTTCTGATTTGTTCTTTCTTTAAATTTTTTGTCAACATTGTTTATTTGGAGCAATTACGCGATTACGCGATATACGCGGCCTAGCGTATATGAGACTAATTTGAAAAGTTTTAAGCCTTAACATAAAGATGGCGTTACTGGTCAAAAATATTGCCAATATAATTGTGTATGCAATGTCCATCATTGCATGGACTTGAATGGACATGTTTGTCATTAATTAATTAAAGATTTGGGAATGAAAAGGATTACTGGGCATTGGGTGCCACGTTTGCCCACTCAGGGCCAAAAATGCATTCGAATGAATATTTCCAAAGTCCTGTTGAAGCAGTCTAAGCGAAATAAGTGGATAATTTTGGAAAGACACAGTCGAAACAATGGGCTCCTAAGAGTGAATCACCTCCGGAGAAGGTGAAGGAAAAATGGCCCAGGAAAGTGAAGGAAATTGTTTTTTTTTTTGGATAGTGATGGAGATATGTTAATTGACTATCTTCAAAAAAGAAAAACTGTAACAGAGGCATACTATTCATTATTACTTGACAAGCTGAAGGCAAGAATTGACGAAAATTGCTGCACTTGATGAAAAATAAAGCTTTATTCCACCAATACAACGGGCAGCGTCTAACTTTAGTGGTCGCTATTGCAAAAATTCACGAATGGGGTTTAGAATTGATGAAACGCTCACTCTATTAACCACATCTGAACCCCAGCATGTTTCCCAGGTTCTAAGTTTCGCTCGGACATAGATTTTCATCGAATGAGAAGGCCTTCACATTCGTAGATGCCTATTTTGCAGAGCAAGATGCTAGCCTGTTTGCTATTTGCTGCTAATTTGTTTCTGTGTTAATTTGAAATTTTTTCAGACAACCCTCATTTGAATGACAAAGCTGTATTGTTATACAAGAGGTGGATTGAAAAATTTGATATGACTAGCAGATATTAATTGTACAGTAGTACAATGTTGCCCAGAAGGAAAATTAGGACTGATTTTAGATGAGATAAGATGTGGTCTCTGGCTAATCCCACTTCGGTCTTTTCAGATCCATTGTGGTTTATCAATTGCCAACGTTAGCTTCGCCTTTTCCATTGCTGAAAGCCATATTCCCGACAGTCTTATGCAATCGCACAGTATACGCATGGTGGGACCTGCATGTTGTTTCCTCTGTCAGACCCAGATTGCCCAGATGTTTTTTGAGTAAACAGTTTCCTATTAACAAATCTACTATTGTCGTATCAGACTTTCTGTCACTGTCTACTAGATCTGCAGGAAATTTAGGCCTGTGTCCAGTGAGAAATTGTTTGACCCGTCTCTGACCTGCACTAGTCTTGAGATTTCTTTTATTCCTCATTTTTTTTTATCAAATTTGCGCAATCTTCTATCATCGACTGTACATCACAAGATCTGGCGCGTATTCCATGCGGTGGGGGCTGCTGCGGAGTGCAGCGCTACCACCCGCCGTTAGGGTAATAAGATCACCGGGCGGCCTTCACGACACCACCGCATAAGCTACCAGACCTCATCAATTACTATTTACCACTATTAATATACTTAACGGAAAAACAATAGTCATGTTACCGGTCCATTTGTTAAACTGAAACTGAAGGTTCCTGTCAGTTTTTAAATTTAAAGCAAATAATCGAAAATTGGCACCCCCGGGATATCCTCCTCTTCGAATTTGAACGTATACCATACACCGAATTCTCCACGATATTCTCGTCTTACATCTCCCTTCCTTTAATCTCAGCGGGTTTGGACGCAATTTCGTGACGATGCCGATGATGATCATCGGAGGTGACTTGGCAAAAAGCGTTAAATGTTTGGTTTTCTTTAATGGGCCACTTCTAATGATGATTGACTATGGTTAACGAACGGTTTAATTGAAATGTTCGTTTAGTGGTCGTGATCGCTTTTCGGACGTTTTAGACAATACGCTGGCCAATTTAAGAAGTCTATATGAGCAGCGGAATGTCTGTAAACTAGACTAGATTAATTGATTATTTTGACGCATCATCGTCCTGAGAGAATGGTCGATTTCGTTGTTGGTTATGTTTTAGAGATGGTTAAGATCGGATTAAGGTCGAGGTATTCTGATTTTGTATCGATGGATGTGATTATAGGATTTGAGTGAGGTCTACGAAGGCTTTCAACCGGATATTTTTCGGGAATCAGGGAATTTCCAGTTTCCAGAATTACTGCAGTGTAATGTGTATTTTATTTGGGATTTGAGAACAATAGCATATTGGTAGTTAGATTACAATAAGGTATGAAGTGAGTCTGTTAACAACAAAAAAGCATTAAATTGCAAAAGGCTTAGTTTTAAACACTTTTGAACGAAATCTTCAAAGCATTTGGACCTATCTAATCTTGTTGCTAGGCGTATGCCTCAGAGTACAGAGAATTGAAGATAAAATTAGAAACATCTCAAAATCTGTTAGGAAGAGACATAAATAAATAAATAAATTCTATATTATATCGGTTTGTTTATAAATTAAATCAAAATGGAAATCAGAGGGTGGCTCTAATTAAATCTTATATGTCTACTTTTTTTACGACGCGAAAACCCTTTCGCTAACAACCAAAACTCAGCTGTACACATATTTTTTTTGTTAATGCATGGCGTTATCAGCAAACACAATCTAAAGCGGGTTTTAAATCATTCCCAATTTATTACAGACAGCAAACCTAAGAGAGAGACAGAGCGCGCGTACTTAACACCTATTATTTATTCTCAAAAACGCCCCGCGTCACGAAATCCAGATAATTCGACCACAAATTCTACTTTAACTTTCAAAAACCGTCCGAAAATCGAATATTGTTTTCGATATCCGAGTTCGCTTCCTCCGAAGCTAGCGCTACGTAACGTAAGCGCGAGAGAGACGGGTAATCGGCTACGGGTAGGGGAAAAATGTGTCTAAAGTAAATATTTACCCATCCACTAAGCGAAACAATGCGTACTGTTTGCCGGAATAAAGACCTCAAAATCGCACCGTCCCTAGTCCGTTCGTACCATTGTTGACACTATATCAAACACCACTTTAGGTACAGGTGTTAAAATTTAAGTCTTTATCACGTGTTCGGTGTTTGCTCGTTGTGTGCATTGGTCGAAATATTCTTGGCACGCACTCTGTGTTTGTTTGAAGATAGTTACGTGGTGTACGCGCTATGTATACGTTAAATGAGTTTTCAGCTTAGAATTTCGAATTTTTGGATTTGGATGGTGATAAATTTAATTGGTTGTGTTTTTTTTTAAGATATAGAAAGATGCAAATTAATGAGTTAATATTGCTATTTGTTTTTGCTTGTATTCATTTCAACATTATATTTTTTAAATATCTCCGAAGTCAAATATCCGCTACGTTCAGATCAGGTGATCTTGCTGGCCATGTACCAAAATGTCTGCTTATATAACACAGTTTTGAAAAACAGCAGTTAACAGGCCTTTAAGTGGTCGTAATCTGACGCAGCGCGTGGCGCAGAGATCCATTTTTGTTTTTCTTATATATATCTTCTTTTGTAGAATATCTCAAATATACGAAAGCTTATAGGTGAGCTTTATGCTTTATGATATGCAACTATACCATTCCTTTAAAGCTTTAAAGGAATGGGTTATTGCTGAGGAGAGGATAAATGAGGAGTTGTTCCGAGTTCATTCCATATCTACAGCTTTCTCGTTAAGTATTAACCTTGCCAAAATCTCAAGTTCTTGTACTTGGTAGTAGGAAGGCTGCAGACTTGTTGATATCCCGTTGTTTGCAGAGTCAAAAGTCTGAGTACGAGGTACACTGCCGTTCAGTGAAGTTCGGTCGGTTATTAAAAAACATGAAAAGGTTACAGAAACAAACGAAACTAAAAACAAAATGCAATTTTATTGTATGTACAGGTAAAAAAGACAAAAATAAATAAATAAAAAGTTATTCTGGCCTAATATAACATACTGAACATTATATTTTTTTTTCATCGAAAAAACCTCCTTTGCTGTTAATCACCGCTCGAACTATTGTAGGCATTCTTTTCATTCTCTTGATAAGTTTTGTTAAAACGGATTGTGGAATATTAATCCATTCATGTTGCAGAATATTCCGTAAATGTTCTTGTGAAGTTGGGCATATTTTTCGGATCCTCCTTTCCAGTTCATCCTACAACAACTCTATAGGGTTCAAATCTGGGCTTTGTGGGGGCCATGTCATTACTTTCAGGGTGTGCTGTTCTTCTTGCTCCTTTAGATAGTTCTTACACACTAACGCAGTGTGTTTTGGGCCGTTGTCATGCATGAATGTAAAGTTACGGCCTATTATACGCAATCCTGATGGCACTGCATGATTCTGGAGTATTGCAAAATAATTTTCCTTCCTCATTACACCCTGCACTCTGCATAAATCTCCAGTCTCAGCAAAGGAGAAACATCCCCGCACTAACACAGATCTACGCCCTTGTTTCACTGTTGGCACAATGCAGTCCGGGATCACTTTTCGGTCTTAGATCTTCGGACATAAACTTGTCGATTTGGCCCAAAAGCCTCAAACTTTCACTCGTCACTCCAAACCACGTGTTTCCAATCATCTAACGACCAATCTAGATGAGAACGGGCCTACTGTAGCCGTTTTGCTCTGTTGCCCCGACGTAATAAGGGCTTTCGAATGGCAATGCGTCCATGAAGGTCCGCTTGTTGAAGTCGACGTTTTACCGTACTCGCCGAAACGTGTTCTTCACGGCCGCGATTGACTTCGGCTGCTATTTGTGGCGCTGTTAATTTTCTATTGCGTTTGCTTAATAAAACAATTCTCAAATCTTCAGCTTTTGTTGTTTTCCTAGATGGTCCAGGACGAACACGATTTTCTATAGTTCTAGTTGTCCGATATCGCTTTACGATGTCATTTACTGTTGAACTTCTCATATTTATTTTTTCAGCAATTTGCAGTCCCGAATATCCTTTTTCAAACAGCGTAATAATGCGTGAACGTTTTTCTACACTGGTAGGCTTGCCACGTACCATTTTGAAGTAAATTTTCTTAAAACTTTCGCGCAAAAACGACAGATGCACACCAACACACGTTCAACAGTAAAATGAAGCAAATTTATACCTTTACGCCTGTGATAAATAAACAAGAGTGATACTGCGGTGTATTTCCTAAACGTATTGTTCGTTAATAATCCCCAAACGACCCGTTTCAAAAGATCGGCACTTCCGAGAAATTCTTGGAATGATAATAAAAGGGACTTTATTGTGGTTGTCGCAATATTTCTACTTTACATAATAATTTATGGCTTTAATCCCTTAGAAAAGAGTGTATGCTTAATATTTTTCTAATTTTATGTATTAATAATTGTATACAGTGTGATATAATAGATTTTTATTGTATCACCGAACTTCACTGAACGGCAGTGTATATCACCCTATATTTCGACACTAGCAACCACATTCAAAAAATACAAAATGCATGCTTTAGACACGGTCTCAGAAGATTTCAATATATCTCGCACAAATTAACAGAGACTGCTTGGTTGAATATATCAAGTAGAAGAGAACTTCAGTCGCTAACGCTGTATCACAAAATTCTTTCCTGTAAATGTCCCATTATCTTCATCGTCGGATACAATTCAAACAGATGTATATAATTTGGACTTATTTCGCCACTCAACCATAGGCTCACTCGATTTGAAAGGTTATTTTCATACAACCTATACAGAAAATGAAAATAAGTTGCGCATTTACGCTTCTATTTTATTTCCGTTTATTCTAATCAAAATCGGTGCCTGGTTCTCTCCTTATCGATCATCTTATACACACGGAAATATTTTCGAATGAACTCCAAGAGTCACAATTGTGTACACCTGTACATTCCAGATAATTTGATGTGATATTCGTTTTCTTCCCGTTCATCCATTTTTCCTTGTTAAAAAAGACATCTTGTATTGAAGTGGGTATGCAGGAAAAAGCAAAAACACAATTATCCTGATTGCTGAAGCGAAAAACAAAGAATACGTTGCAATAACAACTTGCAATATGTACATACGTACAAATGCATACAATACGTAGGCATGCGAAACACCTACATCAACTTATCCTCGTTTTGTCGCGGAACAAATGTCATCGTTACGCGTCGCCGACTCTCCTAAATCGTGGCACCCCGCGTTGAAAACCGTTGACAATTGAATGTTTACGGATACGCAGGCAATTTCTCGCACCGCACCGAGCGCAAAAGGAATGCGGCGACATTATTATAAATTAATCGCGGATTACCGATATACACGAGCTACGGTGGATATATTTATAATAATAAACCGGCCGCGATTTCATATTCATTATATTACACTATTAATAACGACCGAAATAATTTTCTACCTTATTATATAAGGCGCAACGGGCCTAGTTGGGGGTGAGCAATCGCGCGACAGGCGGAGGAAAAAAAAACGAATATCGGCGTTAATAAAGTACAATCAAGTGTGCGCGCCGCTGCACCACCGTATATTAACGCGACAATATCGAATCGATATGGCCGTTTACGAGGCGAATTGTTGCGGTTATCGTTGTGAGCGATTTCGCTTTTGTGCTAGTCACCCACTAGGACCGATAAATTCTTCCCGTAATGGCGTAACGTCGAAGGTAATTTGAGAAGGATAAATATTAAATTAATACGTTTAAATTAATCGGTAATATATGTGGTTGAAGGGACGCACATACTGAATTGCAAATGTAGACGCGGCTTTACTATTGGTAACAGTATACAAAATGGAGAAATCGTGGACGTGGACTTAAAAAAGCTGTAAATTGATCAAAATTCATTGAATTTTTGCTGCAATATAATCACACGTAATTAACATCTTTTCACCAGTAGTGGCCATAATCGAAAATACAAATAAACAAAGACCATGGCCAACTTTGAAATTAAAAATTAATCAAAATCAAACGCTAGCTCTACGAGGATATGTAAAGAATATTACCATGACTAATATTTAAGTTGATCTCCTGCGTCTGTTGGATTCAGTGAATCCGACGTTTCGAAAGACTTTCTCCTGCCATCTCTAGAGTAGCTATGATAACGGCCGTTTCTTGCCAAACTCATCGTTTTATGCAAGTGGCTCTCTATCCTGTTCCTTCTGGTAGCATTAGTCATACTCGCGATTTAATGAAATGCTTATCAGAACCTCCAGGGAGGGTATTTTGTCCTCTCTCTGTAATACCACGGTGAACTTGATGGAGTTTTCTATGTTATACCATAGAAAACTCCATCATTTTTCTATAGAAAACCCTCTATTTAAAGCAGCAAGTGTTTTGAGATAATATCCTATTGTATGAAATAAGTTAACTCTTTCGGATTAAATCAGATCAAGAGATTAATCTCTTCCAATAAAATAGTACACTTAAGAAATTCAATTTTTTCTATGTTACGGATAATTACTTTGTTAAATATGAATTCCATCTTTGTTTGGAGAACGACATCCACTCCTCCGAACCATTGACTCACCTTGTACATACATACCTTGGTAAGATCGAAACCAACGGTTTTCCCTCATCTTTCGATAAATTACGGTACGTGGCATTGTCGTGCGTCCTATTGAGAGAGAACCGAGAACACAATTGAAAGTATTACTCAAGAGTGCGAGCCGCGGTGATAATAAATTACAATTATCCGACTTCGTGGCGTTTGAGGAAACTGAAAGAGGCGCAACCCGTTATGTACGTGTACTTATATGCGTGTACAGGTTATCTACGAACATTATGCTTACCAAGGAAACGCCATTCCGAAGAAAAAAAATGTAGTTTGCTTCGAAATTCAGGGTGTAGGTGTAGAAAACAATCTGTAGATTATTAGGAATCGTTAGCTTTTCTACTTGTTGACGTACGAAAGAATTTACAAAGGCATGTTTCTTGTAGTATATCATATTAACTCTATATACTGAAAGACCCGTTTAATGAGAAATAATTTTGTTGTTTGGCTGCCCCAAAAAAAAATATTTTTCTTATTTCCAATCATTACTGGAATATAATTCCATCATTACGCCATTTTCCCAATGTAAATCCCTCTGGACTAAGAAAAAAAAAAAGAAGAAAACAAGAACAAAACCGTCTTCTAGATCGGAATTTAAATCCGCTTTTCAAATTTATATCGTCAACGTTTGACGTCCCAACACAACGGTGGACGTTGTTATTGTCATCGTATCGTTCCTCGTTTGATATGTTGTTGTTGGTGCGACCAGGCGGCCGCGGCGATGGCATTTCGGGGGCCCCCTTTCGTCCGATGATGAAGTAGGGAGCGAAATGACATGGGGCCGTTGCCCCCCCGCGACGCGCTACCTCGTAAAAGAATTCATATTTTCGATCATCGATTTTTCCAGATAAGATCTACATTTTCTGAAATAATGCTGGTCATTTATATGTCTATATGGCGCTGTGGTTAGCTGCGGTTTCCATATAACGATTTATATTGCTTTTCAAGCACTATTTTTTTTTTATTTGTTTTGTTTTAGAATAGCGTCCGGACTCCCTCTGGTTGTTGTTTTGTACGGTAGGGATTTCTATACTTCTTTAAATGTTCTTGGTTCGAATACTTTGAATTCTTAGATATGTAGATGGCTAGGGGCACGCTCAAATAATTTCGCATTTAAAACAAACAATTTCCATTATTTAATAGGTTGATCGGAAAGTAATTTACCAAAAAAGGAGGTTCCGCGTTGCAACGCTTATAAAACCATCATCCTAACGTCGAGGAACCAACTCACGTAATACGATGGACTCGTTAGCGCGTTTCGGTCCCAAACTGCACCATCGCTTTCGATCTTGAAAGACGGTAATAAGCCTAAGCACGAGCTGCGCCGGCCGTCGGTTCCATCGAGAAATTCTCACGAAGATTCCGAACGTCTTAAAATAAACGTTAAGCATTAGTAGAAAAGGTAAGAGCGCTAAGGGAACAGGGCGAAGGAGGAAAGAAGTAAGATGAGTGTAAGAGAGAGATGGAAGGAAGAACAAGAAGAGGAGAACTCTCTAACAAATAGAATTTTCTCCGATTTAAGCGTAACTAAAGACTCCGCAGTATATGTCAATTACCGGTAATATAAGTCTCACGACGGACGCTTTTTGTTTTTGAATTTTTCTTTTTCGTTTTGCTCTCGCTTGATTCTTCCTTTTTAAATGACCTCTTGTACTTATATAGAAGTGAACTATCAGCGGGCGAGAGGCTAGCATGTTAGATTTTGATGGTACAATAGGACGTAATTAAATTATCAGAAATAATTTTCGTTTAATTGATATTATGGACATTCCTTTAATTGTTGAATATAAACATTTATTAATAGAAGTACCTCATTGAAAATATGTTGGATTGGGCATTTCAATATGGAATTTTTCTTTCTCGGCATAGTCCCATAAATCCAGCGATGTTCCAACCGTTTTAAGCCATCCAAATGATAGGATTTGTCGAACTCAGCAAAATAAGCAATAACCTCCTCGTTTGACGTAAACTTCTTTTTTCAAGTTTGAAAAAAGAAACAAGTCTGGACTAGTTTTGCTGTCACAATTGCCGACTGGGATGTTAATTCTGATGGTAGAGAATCTTTTTCTTCACTAGGTAGGGTACTCTTCTTTTTAGTAGAGCGTCGAATCGGTCGATAGTCCTGTCCGGTAATTATTTTTCCCTTTTCCAAATAAACGGTTAGGATTGTTTGGATCAACACTTTCCACTTTATCGGCTGATCTTTCTTGGTTTCTAGCGTACAATAACGTGTCCATATCTCATCTACATCCCGTAGAAAATCACTCGTATTGCGCTTAGACCTGTCGAAACTTTACTTTTGTTGTCCAATAATTAATATAAAAAGGGAGGAGAATTGTTTTAAGATTCAGCTAGATGCTACGCCATATTAAAGAAATTGTTGAAAATCCTCAAAGAAAGAGTCTTTATTTGATAGAAACTTAAGCTATAAATCCGTGGTGTTAGCGAAACAGATATAATTTTCAAGAATAAATCATTGCCTGAGGATGTAAAGCAAACGAAGTACCATGAATTCAAAGAATCAGGCGATCGTTTTGATCCACATAGAAAATCACCACAAATCAAGATCTACTTCATCCTCATACACACTAGCATAAAAACGCATCCAAGTCGAATAGGAAATTAATAACAGCCTATCATAGAGATCGTAAAACTCGTCTCCTACAACCAGCCAAGGTATTATATAAATACGCCACGCACATGCAGTATTACCAACAACCAAGCGTAGCAACACACCAACAACAACAGTAAATTATCCCTTTCAGCGCACGCATTGCGAACATTGTTAAGTGCCAAGACGTATTAATAATCTAACAGATATAATAATTGGACAGCGCAAATTGCAAGCCTAACGTCTTCCCGAGAGAGCGGTATGCTCGTTGGAGATGGACGCTTCGCCTGGTGCTGTAGCAGAATCAGGAGCAACGGCGATCGTCCGCTTCGATTTGAGGAATGTATGAAATGCACTGTTACATTTAACGGCGAAGGAACGTAAATAACGATGACACGGTGAAAATGAACGTTGCACATTGATTTGATGAAGAGAACTCGTTTATGGTGGAATTCCTGTAATGCGATTATCTACTTGGATGGTTAGGAGTTTTTAATTTGCAGCGAAATGTATCAAGTAAGCAGATGGAAGCGAGAAGTAGGTGAGAATCTATGGGAATATCTATTACGCTAGTCGCGTTTGCACTGAGGAAAACAGGGGTATTTTTGCATTTAATTTTTTTAAATTTTATTGTTGAAACAGTTTCATATTTGGAAGATGATGTTAAAAATAGTCCAGAAACATATTGGCTAATAAACCTGATATTGACAGGCCCGTAGACAGGCAAACTTTAAGCCTTTGTTCAATGCGTCCAATTCCTAGGGTTCAACCGTATCGGTCAGATTTATAAATTTTGTTTGGAAGTGTATAGTTGTGTTCAAATTTTCTTCTTTTTTTCTGTAGATTTTCTTCGGCTATATTTCTAATTGTTAACTCCTTTAAGTTTCATATTTATTTAAAATCTTCTAATTTTTGGAAGAATTTTGAAAGGTTCAATTAATGGAATTTAAAAAGAAGAAATGTAATTGATTATTTACTGAAGGTTACTATTGTAACTAATAAGACAAATAATTGGAGACTGGTTTGGGAAAAATTCGCCTCACAACAAAATGCAAATATTATTTTTTACAAAAAGAATTATTATTATTATTTATAAGAAGCTTCCTCTTAAAATTTAGACCGTTTTCTTAACTATTTCATCAACAAAATAAAAACAACCAAATTGACTAAAAAATTATGTAATTTTGTAATAATGTAATTTTGAAAAGGCCGCATCATTAAGAATGCGGCATACAAAAACTAAAACAATCACCACGTTGAAAGAAAAAAAAATTACAATGAAATTATATAGTCTTGAAACGGGATCCCCCTACACGTATCTGTATTATTTTTATTACAGTAAAAATCTCACACACACGAGCATGTATAATCGCACGTGTCCCACATTCTTAACTTAAAATTCTTTTATTTCTACACCAGTGAACAGGTCCAAAACATTCCCAGAAAGCAACATCAAATCTAATATATAATACTTCTTATACCGAAAAAAGATCATTTTAAAAGGGTTGTATATTGCGATGGGTACCAGTTTCAACACTTCGCTTGGATGCATGCATCTTCCTCAAGCTTTAGTGAACGGTATATTGCTATCTTTTACGCGCGACCCCGGTACTAGATGGCGCAAAGCACGAAACAACTGAATCCCGGTACCATGCCTTCTTGATGCTTAGTCGATTGTCTACTGTTTTAGCTAACGCGTGCGGGCAACCTGTTGAATGCAGCAAATGCTGAAGGAAGACGCGGTGATTTCAATACGAGAATAAGCGACGAACCTCCCGTCGAACAATTTTTTTATATATACCAAGTTCGAGAAATATTAACGAGAAAGAAGTAGGTGTGTACAGTGACTGTTTACGAGTTAGTGACATTTAAAAATGGGTAAAAAACGTAATCTAAACAAGTGAATTTAGCTGAAGAAATATATTTATTATATACAAGCATATAAGGGACGAATTGAGGTAAAAACGAAGAGTAGGCGGCGGTGGTTGTTAAAATTTGATAGGAATGTCGTCCATGGCCAACTGCGTAACCGAAAAAACATGTCGAAACAACCGAAAAACGTCCGCATAAATTTAAATCGGGGAGATAACAATTTGTCAGGTGAATAAAATATACGAATAACTCACTCTCTTGTTTCCCTTTCGTTTATTGTTCTCATTTTATCTTGTCGTCTCGTTTCTTTTGAAAGATTGAGTCAACGCAATCTGTTTTTTTTCTTCTCTTCCTAGAAACTCACTCCGCGCCCGTTTAAAACAAAAAAAAAAGAACGAAGATCACGCGTCCAGGACCCTCTTTTGTTGTGTACATACACGCCTTATAAAAGCAAAAAAAAAGAAACAGCTTCAAGATCGCATCATCCATGTGCGATCTCATCAGGATGCAAACTTCTTCGGAGAACGTCCTCGGCGGTACAAGCGTGGAGAATAAGCAAGATATGTCGCCGAAATCTCAAGAGACCATCTCCAGCAATCAATTGAACCTGGCCACGGCGATGTTGCAAGAGAATTTCCTTCAGAGATCGATCCAAAACGTAGCCTTATCGTTGCAGAATGCCATGATGAACTCGTTGCAACAAGCCGCTTTGTTACCTGCGAATTCTGCCGCTGCTGCGGCGTTAAATCTTCAAGCTTTGGAATCGTATTTAACACTGCAAAGATTAACTACGGTTTCCGCTAACGTTAATAGCAATAATTCCCGGATAGACATATTGAAGATTGCAACAAATACTGCCAAAATTAGCGAAGAAAGTAGTAGCGATGAAGTCCAGAATAATCTAACTGAAGACGTGGATCTCGCTGAAGAAGTTGAAGAGGATCTCGCCTTATTAGACAACGAAGATGCTCTTAACAGCTTCCCAATATCAACTTCACCCGTGGATACGACTTATCCGAGCATGATCATGAATTCTATTTATCAAAATTCCTCAAATACAACGTCAACCGTCACTACGTCTACTGCAACTTCAACGACGCCCACCACAGGTCGACAAAAAGGTGCTTCGAGACCCAAAAAGCAATTCATCTGTAAGTTCTGCAATAGACAATTTACGAAAAGTTACAACTTGTTAATTCACGAGAGGACGCACACCGACGAGAGACCATATTCGTGTGACATTTGTGGGAAAGCGTTTAGAAGGCAGGACCATCTAAGGGATCACAGGTAATAACTTCAAATGTTTTTATAAATTCAAATTACGCGCCAAAAATATAAATGGCTAATATAATCCAATCAGGACACTTCGTGATTGGGCGGGAGGAAGCACGCTAGCAGATTGCGCATGCGTTGTATGATTTTGTTTTATTTTTAAATTGTTTCCAAACGTGTTTTGATGTAGTATCTTTTGTTTTATTATTACGCTTCAAATACCGCTAGATTTTTTAGAAGGATAAAGTTTTAATCTAAAAATAGTTTTTTTGTTTTTGTGTTACTTCTCTTTTTTTATTATATTAATAGCGTGTATGTCCATTGCTTTTCCCACCAATCAAATTCTTAATGCGATCACATCATTCTTGCATTTGATTTGTTAATTTTGTTTGAGCTAAAGCGCATGTGGTAGTTGTTTATTGTTAAATTTTTTGTTTTCTCTATTGAAACGAGATTAAAACAAAGGAAATATTGTTTTGTAACTTTTCAAAGAATAAAATAAATATTAGCGGGGGTCGTGCATATGGTTGATGATGGAGAATTCTTGAAATAATTGTCTTTTATATGAAATAAGTTAGCGCATGCGTTGTTCAATTTTTTAAAGAAGCAGGCCATAACTTCGCGTCTATTTTATCTTATTTAACTAACCTCTTCTTTCTTACTGTTTATAAGAACCCTACGTTATAACGGCAACAAGTAAAAAAGAAAAAATAATATTTACTTTTTGTATTCACACCCTTGTCGTGGAAAAAAATATCTTTGTTGAAGCAACTCCATATTTTATACGATTAAATAAACATATTGCAATTCTTTACCGTGTATTTAAAGCAATATTTAGCAGATCAACGACAAACTCTAACACTAGGCCTACAAGATCTACGTAACCAGACATATATCGAATATTAAGCATATTTACCGACGTGCCATAAACATCTACCTATAACCTAAGCAAATATCATTAAATTCGTTTGCCTTTTAAAGCTCCACATCTGGGGCGTGTTTAGGAAAGTGTTAATTGATTGTAAAAACATTTTTCCCGCACCGCATGGCAACTACGTGCTAATAGGGGACCGTCTCGAAAATTGCCTCTTCTCCAAACCTAATAAATCCGCTTAAAATCGACCGAGATCCACTACGACGACGGCGATGATGATGATGAAGATGAATCCCCGCGCTTCGTAAATCATTTGTCAACAAAAGCGCGAAGTCTAGGGGGATTTCTTATTGATATATGAACGGTATAAATAAGGCTGGTTGTAAAAATGACTAGGAGATTTGAGAGTCGGTGGTTGGCTAAATTCAATAGTGAGGTGAGGAATTTGATGAATTTAATTATGCATTTTTTTGGGGGGAAGGAAACTGGTTCTGAAAGTAGAATCGAAGCACACTTTGCCATCTTTATCAAATCATAAAACTGGTTCTTCTACAATTGCTATCAAAAATTTTTTTAATTATATAACCGCAACCTTGTAACACAAATGGGAAGACCTTAAATCAAAATAAAAAACAGTCGAATGCATCATTCGTTCCTCATTAATTCTACATAACAGCAAAGTGCATGAGACTATTGCAAACTAATAAAGCGCCGCTTCTGCGTCGGAACAAGATCGCTCTAACAGTTGTCATATGTGAACACACCTGAATGCACGTGGCTGAACAACGTTAATTATAGCTCTAACATTATACTTTCTCATTTTGAAAAGTTGGCATCTTTTTAACACAGATACCTCAGAAAGTTCATTTTAAATTTTTACATTTAATTGCATTAAATCACTTTTACATAGGAAAAAGATGAGATATTGTCAGAAAACTCTTACCAGACTAAGGTCATAGTCCGACCTGTGAAAAGAAAAGTAGCTTAAATTTATCTCTATTATTGGTTCATGTATGATGGAAGTAGATAGAATAACTAGATATGAAGCATTTACAAGAAGTAATCTCAAAGAATGGTTCAGAAACTTGGAATCGAGTCAATATTTAGACCTCCAAATACATTAGCTCATATTAGCTTTTTTAAGGCAATAATGATAAGCTACCTAAATTTTGCTAAGAATTTCTGAAAATTTTTTACATTAACATTTGCTTTACAATTCAGAAAAGCTAACTGCACCAAAAATTTAAAGGAGAAAACTTACGAATACGAATCCTACGGCATATAATCTCTTTTAAAACATCGATAATATCACGTGTTAAAGATTCCATAACAAATTCCACTTTAATTAAGCGATAAAATGGACAAAAATTGTATTAATTTGTATCGACGCAGGAAATTAGCAATTCTAATCCGAATTTATCTCCGAATTTCCATAAAGACTTCCTAAATTAAGCGTATCACATCGAATTCGTTTTAATTAAAAAACAATTAGCCGATGGCCACTTAAAAAGGAATTTTACAGCATTTCGAACTGCGATTTTTTCCATATGGTAGAAGATGCAAGCTCTTGGAGAGTACGGGAGAATGTCCCCTAAGGAAAAAAATGTTACCGTGTCACCGTTGAGTAATTTATACGGCCATTGTGTGCTAAGCGAAAACAAATTTAAATGCTAATTAGCATAATATCGCTTTTTTCGGTAACGAAATTTATGTCGTGCACTACATTACCGGAATACTTGCAACGGTCGAGTGTAAACAGTCACCTTTTACCGCAGGTAATTATGGTTAGAGCTGGAGTAATAATTGTATTGAGTCGATGTTAATTATTTATTTATTATTGTTGGTAATGTAGTGATTGGGTTTTAGTAGCAGGTTACCGGAGAAATATCCATAATTTCATAATTGTTTATAGGGTTATAGAAAGAATAAAGGTCCATAGTATATCCTTGCGGTACTCCAAGCGGAAATTGAACTTTTCACATTGTTAGGAGCGGTTAAATAAAATAAAATAATAACAGTAGTTTAAAGGGTTTTCTCCTCGATAGTCAAAAGGATCATTTTAAAGGTTCTACGGTCTCCCTTTTGTTCTTTTCGTCATCGATCTCGCCTCCTATATACTAGCTTTAACGCGTCTTTTTCTTCTATTCTTATTAAATAGCCAAGACATTTCAGCTGCAGCTTCTCGATCGTTTTAGAGGCTCTATATTTAGCTCTTCTAATTGTGTGTCTTACTTCACCTTCTACTGCTCTTAAATTTTTCATCTCCATCGTCGGAAGTTTCCTTTTTAAACTGTTATCCAATACCCAGCTTTCACCAGCATATGTTAATACCGACCGAAACACCAGTTTAAATATAGTCATTTTTATGCCGTTACTTATTTCCTTGTTGCTAATAAATGCCTTCCACAATACACGAATAATGTACTTGTAAATTAAAAGCAATTCGAGGATCAATAAGGACCCTTAAAGCGCTCCGAAGCTAATCGGTCGCGATGTAGATATTGATCTGCCTTCCCTGATCACAAAAATTCTTCCGGTAAGATACGAAGAGATCAACTTAATAAGATACGGCGTCGAAGGCTTTTGTCATGTCCGGAAAGACAGCACCCACCGTCTCCGTCCGCTGGAATGCGTCTATCATCACTCCACCAAAAAAGTTGAAAATCGGTCGGGAATTCAATTCTGAAGCCAAATTCGTCGGGTAAAGTCAATCTTTTCCTCTTCAGATTCACCAAAGAACACCTCGCCTTACCTTACCTTGATACTCGGCGTGGTTTCCGCAAGATCTTCGTCCATACGCCACCCCTTATTTGCTTTATAGAACCACTCTTACTGTTTTTGAGGGCTTACACCATATTCTAGAGTGAGTTGTTCTTTCTTGATAAGGATTTGATGTTGTTAACTTGATCAATCTGTTGATCCTTGTAGTTAATAAAGTGCAATACTAATTTCGTACAGGTTGTCAATCATGTGCTGGAGACATAGATTTTGAAAAAATATTCTTGATCAATAGATCTGGTTATTCTGGGGTCTTGATTATAGTGCTCAAAGTTGCAATAAGACATACAGGGGATTGTGAAAATTTAAAAACTACACGAAATTCTACTTAACCGAATTATATTTGTAATTGTTATTAAAGAAGTTCGATCCAAATCATATGAAAAGCTTCATCACTGAGCTTGAAGAAAACAATTCTATTCAATCCGGTCAGTGTCAAACTAACGACATTACTTTGTATTTTTCAAAGCTAATGAAATTTTCAACTTTTTTAGTTCTTAGAAAAATGCAGCTCATTTATGTTCTTAAAATTACCGACTAAGTTACATTGGAAAGAACCTCCTAACCCGTAACGCTTTCCACAATACTACGTTACGTCAATACAACAGAGTAATAAAAATATGGCAGAAGGCTGTCCCGCAAATCGTATATTACCTTCTAGTTAATAAAAGTGATATACCTTATACACATAAAAAAGGCGCGTACACATTGAATACTCGCGCTTTTTCGTTTTACCGACGGCAAACGTAGGACGGGAAGGCCGGACAAAATCGACGAAACAAAGCCTTTCGTGCTCGTAAGGGATCTCACGTAAAGCCCCGTTTGGTTATGCAGGAGCACGCCGTATCCTAGTGTGCCGTGCTATTCAACAATTGCCCGTCAATCGGTGAAAACAAAAGATTATCGTATACGTATGCATAGGCTTAAAATGAAGTAGTCGGCGGTGTGCTTACCTATGGGGTTACAATAAAGGAAATTCGCGACGAAAGGGTATTTTATGACTTACTGGTTGGTAGTGCTGACTGACATAATACGCTTTTTACAATGACAATAACAATAATGGCAGTAATTATAATAGTAATAAAATGCCTACAATGGATGTTTTGGTTCTTATAGTAGGTACCTGCTTAATTAAAATAACAAATGAGAATGAAAGGAGAATAATAAGCTTCAATAGCGTAAAGCGAAAGGAGTAATTAATTCTTTTGTTCCAATGTTATACCAGTTATCAGTGTAATCAGTGAAACGATGATTTCTCAACATTGAAGGACGAACCAAATTTATTTTGTTAAAGCAAATTTTCCCGAAGCAAGTATCTGGTACGTTGTCTCAACTACTAATAGTTAAAAAATAATGTGTTCAATAAAATAAATTATTTACAAAGTTAAATTATTCGAAAATTCTTGGGAGGAAAGTTTGATCTAAATTGCAATAGCGCAATGGTACAATAATATTACTCAAAACAATATATAAACAGATCAATTGAGAAACAAACGCTAGTTTAGTCTTTGCAACAATATTCGGTTTTGGTAGTTTTAAAACCATATCAGAGATATCGATCGACGCCTTAGTTAGAACATTGCTTTCCTCTTAAATATGAAACGTCACCCATGAGTCTTTTGTGCGTTTCAAATATGTCAGACATTTACTTTATTTATTGATAAAAAAAAATATGGACAAAAAAAAACTATGAAAAAAAAAACAATTTTTACATAGATATATCTTATGAAACATTTAGGACATTTCTTGGAATAATTACCGTCTACATTCGAAAACATTCTCCTAAACACGTTAAAATCCTCGTAATCTTTGGGTTGTTGCTGCCAAATCAAAGGGAGTTACGGCATATTCCATTCAAGGCAAGTTGAACCCTGCCTTGCATGTCTTTCATTACCACATTTTGCATTTTGCAAAGTATACAAATACCCTTCACCAATCGTCATAAAAATATCGCACAAAAACACTCAAGATGCAGGATACTTGAAAATTTCGTTCTCGTACTAGTCTCTACCCAAAAATTACTTCTGAGCCTATTACGTAAGTCGTTTTTGGTAAACTTAACTTCATCAGCGCATATCATTAATTTTGAGTATTCCATTTTCTTGAGATTTTATCAAGAACCATTCGAAAAAGTATCCCTAAAATAGGCTCCTCATTTCATAAATGTCGAACTTGATAATATTAAAATGGTCGCTATGCACGATTTAATAAGATCGTACAAATAGTGTTCGACGTGATGCTAAGAGTAATTTCGAAGTATTCAAGTATTTCTGGAAATTATACCCGATCTTTGCTAATTTTGTCCATTCAAAATTTGTTTCGAAGATTTAAACATCCTGTATAGTATTTTCAATTTTTTGACTCGGCTATTAGTAATAGGGATCTTCTACATTAATTTAACGAAAGAACTCTTCCATATAACCAGCATATTTCGCAATAAATAAGTAAGTAATTAAAGTTAATACTGCAAGTGTTATTTTTCCGGAAGAAACTGCTTTTCTTACAAAATGGTAATATATGAATAGGTAATGGCATACAAAATTCCAATAGGTATCCAAATTCACGGCAAAATAATAGCTATTCCATTTAAAACAAGAAATTTGTGCGATTAAATAAAGGAGTGAAGATCCGCTAAAGAACTTCTGACTTTGAGTCTAAATCATCTAGTTACTTTTCAATTTTGTATAGAACAGTATGTATCTGCTTTTGCAGCTAATTATCTAGTTTCTAGCCTAATAAATATAAATTTATGATCACGATCTGATCAGATTTATTCATAGTTATGTTTTATTTGAATATTACAAAACATTCACAACTAAGTGATGATGATATAATAACAATAATAATAATAATAATAAAGTATTCACGTGGCGTTGGTTTACTATAGATACAGAGAATTGTAGAGAGATACTGGGCAATAACATTACATTGTGCGATGATAAGATATTCTGAAGGGGTCTTCGAAATCCATAAGAAATGCACAGGAGTAGTGATGAAGAATTAGGAATGTTCTTAATTCCATCTTAATTTATGTGTGATTACCTAGTTTTTTGTTAAAGATAAGAAAGATAACACTATTCGAATTAAATTTTTCTTCTCAAAGCATCCTCTCAGCAGTTCTTTGCGTAATTAGTTTTCGTGTTTGATTGTAACTGAATTGACCACTCTAACAAAAACCTATTTTGGGCAATAGGGTGAAGCATAAAACAATTTATTTTTGCTGTTTTTTCTAAGTATAATATTACACAAGCGCATGTACGTACATTCTGGCGATCTGCTGCGTGATGAAGGTAAATTTCCTTCCCCATTTGGCATTGTGTTGTTTGTAGTGGTCGACATTTTTTTTTGGCCTATCTTACCTTAAATATTGAACATTTATCACCAAAAACGACATAAATATGGCAAAGCCCGGAAGAAGATTTTTTTTTACATTTGAAGAATAAATCATAAGATCTCGCAATATTCTTGATTCATCAACAAGAAAATAGATGATTTGAAGTTCTACGATGGAATAAAAATACCTTCATGTGTACTATGAAGCTATCACCTTTTTCGAGGCTACAAGACATTTTATTGTCCATTTCTAACCATTGATAACAAACTAAAGTGGCTAAGAAATTTATAAATTATTTTGAGAAAATCCATTATTGTACGAAGTGGTAGATGTCTTATCCCACATCTTCCATAAACATTATTTATTATAAATTTAAGATAGAAGTGTTGAAAATTGAAAAAATATTTTTTTTAACATCCCTTATCTTACGAAACATATTACATGAATGTATGGAGACGATAACATAGGTTCTTATACAGATCCATAAGCATATAAATTTTAACTAATAAAATATATTTGCAATAAAATACGGAACGAAGGCATTAATACCGTTACAACATTAACAGTGATTAATGGCTTATATCCAACTTGTCATCGTAACTTGTCAATTTTATATTCCAATTTATTACTTCAAGAATTCTTTTTGGCAATCATCCGTTAAATTCACTACTACATGCACATTAGTAAAGCACTCCCCAAATTATTTTATTAAAATAGTGGAACAATTTTAATTTGTGGTAAAACGTAATTGATGACATCCAATTCATTCCAGGTACATCCACAGCAAAGAGAAACCCTTCAAATGTACCGAATGCGGGAAAGGATTCTGTCAATCACGGACCTTGGCGGTCCACAAGATCCTCCACATGGAAGAATCGCCGCATAAATGCCCCGTTTGCAGTAGATCCTTTAACCAACGTTCGAATTTGAAGACGCATCTCCTCACCCACACGGATATCAAACCCTACAATTGTTCCTCATGCGGTAAAGTGTTCCGGAGGAACTGTGATCTGCGGAGGCATAGTTTAACTCATAATCTAGGTGCCAGTTCGTCGGCGAGCGTCCCGAATCTCATAGCAAACCAAAATTTTAGTATAGACAGTATCATAAATAAAACGGCGACTGCTACCGCTACTACGAAGTGAAGATTTTACGAAATCAACGGATCTTGTTTGGATAAATCATTTTCTTTTAAAGATGAACGCTGATCGTTGTTGTTGTATCGGTTTGTTTTGTTTTTCTTTTGTTTTTATTTTTTGATATATTATTGTGGTACGTTTTTTCGAGTAAATATTTCGATGATTGAGATTGAAAAACTGTATGATATAATAAGTAATTGGAGATAATTTCTGTGTGTATGTACATATTATATAGAATACATCGATAAGTGTGAAATTTTTTATGGAGATGATTTGAGGGTGATTTTAGTATGAAAAAACGGGAAAAAGTATAAATAAATGGTTTAGAAAATGAAGAGACGTCATAGAGAAGCTTTTATGAGATAAATAAAGAAGTTTTTATATTGATGAGTTTTATTTATATATTTTTTTTATCATTTCCCCGAAATTAATAATAGCTACGAACGTGTTTAACAGAGACGAAAATATTGCATAAATATATGTTACGCAGCAGCACCTACCAATACACCAAAAACAAGCACCACCAGTAAACCAAAAGCAAGCACCACCAAAACATTCAACGTCATGCACTATGCACCAATTAGCTCTGGCAACCTAGTGTTTGTTTGAAAATATATTAAACGGGAAACTATTTCGTTTTGAATTTTGGTAACTTTAAAAAAAAAATTCAAGTATATTGCCACATTTTAATTTTTTTTGTTTAGAATATTTTTACTTTATGAAGCTTACGCCCTGAAAAATAATTGTTCTCATCTGTTGATATCTACTACACAGGGCAAATTGTATTACATAATTTTGCAAATTCATATTCGCTTGTACAATCCCCTTCTCCGAAAAGACAATGAGATAATGGATAACTATCGCTGAATATTGCCGTCGGATAAAAATAATATATTCTAGTACAGAGTAATAACCCCGAATGTCCCCACCGCAATATTCTCTTCTCTGTTATGGGCCTCTCAAGGTTCTTTGGCGCTGTTGTGCAAAATTTGTATTTAGCAAAAAATTACTAAGCCCAGATTTTTGCGGCTCAAATCATTTAGAGCCTTTTCATTTTTTTTTTGTTGGAAGGAAAAGGAAGATTGAAAACCACCAGATCTTTCTTTTGTTTAGAGTTTCACATAAATTGTTTAAAAATTAAGTTGCTAGGCGAAAGATGGCGCCTTTAAGCGCTTGACACACAAGATCTTTCCCATAGAGATGACACACCCCTGTAGATGGGTAGGCATTAAATTAATTTTGGTTGACGAACAGCATAAACGAAATTAAAATCATCCAAATCTATGCCAACTTTGTTATATGTCTAAAAACGGAGGTCCTACACGACGAAATACCTTTATTAAGGTTAGCTATGTACAAGAATTTACTTTTCTTTTAAATAAAACGTTAAATGAAGATAAGTATAGAGTATGTAAGTATGCCGTGTACATTTTTAAAGAAGAAAAGTTACATTTCAAAAATACCGCTAAGACACATGCCCGGTAATTGGTTTCCTGTCGACCAATTAATTCCATACTGCACAAATAGAATTTTTTGCGCCGATTACAATCGTGAAAGCGGAAGAACAATTGAACAGCGCATTTTTTAGTTTACAGACAAAATAATATAATTTTTTTCAATGGGACACCCTGTGTAGTATATTTTTTTATGGAAAAAACTAATGCGTAATGGGCTTATGCTGCTGTGGAAACAGAAAAAAGATTCGGTTAAACACAACTCCTCGTTATATTCATTTGTTCTTGTAGAAAATATTCGACACACCAAGTAAGCTTCTAGCATATCACATTTATCACTGTAATAAAACATCTTACTGCGCAGAAATTATGCAGTTTGAATGGCACTTGTAAGAGACTGCAAGAACTAAGAGTTTGCCACAAATTATTATCACTATGCTATGTTTCCATAGCAACCTAAGTTAGTTCGGCACTAGTTTGTCATCACAACCAATTTTTTTCTAAATTCCGATATCTTCCAGAAAAAGTGCCTTTAAAATATTGTTATTTTGTCTAGAGGCTCGAAACCGCGATGTTCAATTGTTCTACCGATTTCACCATTGTAACCTGCGGAAAAAAAATGGTACCAGTTTGCTAATTTGACCGATGACCATGAAAAATAAAGATATTACCAATGGTGTGCCCTTAATTTATTCCACTAAAAAAATGCAGTTTTGGGTAGCTACGAACTTATGAAACACTCTGTGGGTTTCAACATAATTTTAAACCATGCCGAAAATCAAGTATCATCATCAACAAAAAAGAAATGGTTTTAAAAGATCTCCGTTCACAAACGCACAATCCAAACCGTTTATATTTATTATATTCTATTAACAACTAATAAGTTTCCCTTACGAGAGAAATAGGGGAATAAAACCGTTAATATGAAATTCATCCCCTACTAAATCCCATGTCTACCTTCTCCCCCCTAAAACTAATACAATTGTAATCATTTCGAAACCTACAATTTGCTACCTCAGTATCCAATGGATTTGTCACCAGAAATCAACATCATTGGAGTGAGCATGAATTGCTAGAGCCACCATTAATAAAGGAACCGGTATCGAAGGACGTACCGGCACACCGGATTAGCTAAATAAAAACATGGTAAGCCGCAAATTAAAAGGAGGACGGAACCATAATAATAATAATAATAAAGAGAAAAAAGGTGAATCGATTGAACCGTCCCAAAATATAAAGTAAAAAAAAAAATCCCAACCGCAGCAGAGGTCTCAAAAACACCATCTGCTGACATCGCTTGAACGCTATTGAAAGCAAAACAATGAAACCGATCGGGATTGGCCAGAATTGTTCAACAAAAGGAACATTTGATCACAGATGTATTTGTTTGTTGTCCAAGGTATATATACATGAGGATTGTGTCGAGTGGAACCTGCGCAAGACAAAGATCACCGAATAGGAGCGAGAAAGAGGCAATATAGAATAAGAGTTTTTTGTCCGCTTGGAAAAAATCTTATTATATGCTAACGAAGCGAGGCGGTCACAGTTTTCGGTCCTAATTTTGTATCAAAAAGCAGCAAGCCAATCACCGATGCGCTGGTTTCGAGTTTCGATGGGCGGTGTATCTTTAGTGCTTATATTAATAAAAGAAGGAGATGTGACCTAGCAAGGTTAGAGCGTAATAAAAATTGTAGAATTACTCTCGTCATCCTGTAAGGTATAGGCTAGTTGTCTTCGAGTGGAATTTTTTTTTTATATCGTCGTAATAAAGTCGATAAACCTGTTGTTTCTTTACTTAATTAGGTATTAGAAGAAGAAGTGTACCTATAAGATCGTTGTATTGTTTCTTAATTTGTGTTTAGTGAAAAAAAATGAGTTTTCTTGAGTATCATTAAAGGTATCTCAAGTGTACTGATACATTGAAGGACCCATTCACCTCAATCAATCAAATTATTGTTATACGAGCAAATAAATATCATGGTTGTTTGAAAAAAATAATCTTGTTAATTTAATTTGTTCGACTCAAAGATAAATTATTTAAATTTAAACAAATTCAATGTTTCACATCCAATCTAAGACCTTCGTTTTTAAAAGCTCTTATTTCGTTTGACGCACACAAAATCCTTCTTTGCAACCGCTTATTTGCCATCGCAAGATTCAAATACCTTTCGAAAGTTTAATCAAACCATCCCTTTTTAAAGCCTTACAAACATCCTCGAAACTAACATAACAGCTTCTTTTACCAAAAAAGCCAAATCCCTCTATTTTGCAAACGTGCGAAACTGTGAAATTTTCAGCTCACCAAATCGAGAGGGCTCATCTTTTCCACAATCGTGGACCACACGCAGTTGAACAATTGCCGCTCGCTACACACGTGCGTTTGTTCAAATAAACAAGACGGTAATCCTCTACTTAACGGTCTTCTTAACCAGAGCAAGTCAAGTGTGATCAACTGGCAGTAAGTGGGCCAATCATCGCGATGCTTGTGATGTTTTTCGCAACTGTTTTGCTTACGTTTTACGGGAGGATGAAGTAAGGATTTCGAGGGTAATTTTCACACCTGGTGTTAAAAGGAAAAGGTGTCAAATGAGGTTTTGGACCACACAAGATGAGATCTCGATGAGTTAATAGTGAAATATTGTGCTTAATTTATTAATGTAACCGGAGGTTCATCATAAGTAAGATGCTATTAACAAAGCAAAATTGTGTACAAATACTAGATAAAGAAGTGTAAGTAGAACTAGTAACACTACACACAAAAAACGATGGGTCTAAGGTAATTAGCAATACGTCACAAATAGATTTTGAGAAGGCTTCCGTTAGAATTGATCATCTCAAAGCTTCGTGCGGTTTCTTCCGATCTCTATTCCCGACTTCTTCGACAATTCTCTTCACATCTATGTAATAGAAAACAATGTGCTTGTTGCAATAGATTTTTTTCTGAACGTTTTAGGCGTATATGTGGAATTCCACGAGGGAGCAGTTTGGGCCCACTACATTTTCTCCTGCTCGTAGATGATTTGCTTGATATTTGCAATTATTCGCAGTGTCTGCTTTGTGCTGATGACTACAAAGTTGTCTGTTTTAGACTCACAGCAATTGCACAGCAATGTCTTACTATCCTTCAAGTTAATTTTCTTAACGTTTAATTGTTACAGAATTAGATCTTAATCAAACCAATATGCTAAGGAACGTAGCATTTCTCCATCCAGCAACCATAGCGTTGTCGCTGGATTAGTTACAGATTCTTTGGAGAAGCTGTCTCTTACGGTACTTCTGTAGTACTTACGACATTGGATTTGAATTAGCTTTTTGACACACATAAAACTTCCATCTTTGAACTATCTTTCACGAAAAATCTGTATATAAATAGGCACGTTTCCATAGTCAAACTTAATTGTTGTTCATTATTATTATTATTATTATTATTATTATTATTATTATTATTATTATAACAATAGCTATAAGATATTCCGATTTGCATAGTACAGACCTCTATGCAGATATCTCAGATGCATCCACATATGTATTATAGCAGAATAAACACATCTCATTTTACAAACGTTCCCGAGGAGTATGTAAATCACTTTCAACGCTCATACTCTTGAACTATATACCCGGTCCGTACTAAATTCACGAAGATCACAGAGCGCTACGCTGAGTCTATATATTTTATTCGAAATTGCAAATATTTATACGGCGCTGGCGTCTATAAATCGGCAAGAGGAATGCTTTCGTTTCGCGCATATGCGGCCCGACGCACGCACAGCACCATCCTCTCTCCTTACGTACAACGCGCATATATCAACGGTAAGTACCTCTAATGCCGCGTCATTTTAATAAATAATATTTCCGCGAGACGCATTCAATAAATTCCCGTTTCTATTGAACGTATGCGTTCTTCTCGGTATTCCGGTTCGAAATACGCGCGTGGTTCGCCTTTTATGAAAGCGAAAAGGGCCGAAGACGCACACTTGCGGAGGTCGTGATGTAGATGTTGTATTGTACGTGATTTAATTCTACTAGAGGAAAATCCATCTAAACTGCTCTTTCTCATTTCACGGATGGAGTTTTCGGTTAATACACGAGAGAATAGAAGGCTTTTGATAGCGTAGATCTCGCGTAAGCTGGAGATATGTGGTGTTCGAGGTATACCGCATAAATTATTAAGATCTTATCTCTAACAGGAAGCAAGCTCAAGTACCTCCTTCCAGTCATGAGCGAGTCTTGCACTTAGAAATGGCATTCAAATGGTTTCTGGTTTTAACGTAGTTTGGTTAAATATAAATAACGAAAAAATAAAATCAAGTTTGCAATAACTCATTATTATTAATTCATCTATCTACAGTGAACGCTCGAAATTCCATCCTTCCACCTCGATGCATTTGTAAAAATTGTTCTGCACTTTTCTTAGCACACTAATGGTAAGTGATGCACTCCAGAATGCAGGCGTTACCCTAAACTTCGTAGATAAATCACATATATGAATTCATTTTTTTTTTAGAATGACGAATCTGCAGAGCTGACAAACATCAGTCAGATATATAAAAGGTTAACACTACAAAGCAAAACAGCAGAGAAAGCAACAACAAAATCAGGAACAACAAAGTCACCAAACTGCAAAAAATCGTCCTAATCACAAACGGCAAAAAAGTTTACTCCGTGATTACCAGCTTGCTTGAAATGAAAAAAAAAAAACATCTGACAAATACAACAATTAGAAAATCGTGTGTATCTTATTAATAGAATGCTACAGATGGTACAAGTCGACAGTAATACCGTGTTCTATTCAATATCCGTGACGTACAATTACAAGTATAGCAACGGACCCAAGATGCTACCTTGTGGCACACCGCACGTTATGCTTTCACTATCACATAGGACATTATTGTAAATTTTTATAAACAAAAAATAAACAATTTTCAAACCATTTAATCACGATTCAGTACGCGACGGAAAGGCTCTGATAAAATCCATAAAAGCATCGTTTTTCCACAAATTTTCATGTTTTTTCAATTAACACCTTTCAATATCTTCAAACCTATGTAAATTTAATAATTTCCACGTTACAGTTGTACCGCTTAAAATCCATATTCTGAGGCTAGGATCAATTTTATCCCGTTACATTGCAATATGCGGCTTTTAACGCTGAACGGAGAGCGGGTTTGCAACGGGTAGATTTATTCGGCCATACGCGGCCATGGAGCGGATTTATGAGCGGCGAAGTAGATAAATTATGCAAATTGTTTAACAAACTTTTAGTGCGCTTATTATCTGGTAGATTTCGGGACCGGTATATAAATTTGAAGACAGAAAAAGCACGGTGCTGACGGAAAAGAAAAACGACCGAAAAAAGAACAAAAACGTCACTCCTTTTGTTATCCTTTCTTATTCACATACTAAGTAGTTTTATAAAACAACATTGTATAGAAGTATAATGTTCCAGGGATATATAGATGCAGATAATAAATTGCTATTGAATTATAGGGGACCACATCGTATATTTTTTAATTTCGAGAACATCTTTTTGTATAAGCATTTTTATTCTCAAGTTAGTCACGACAACAATAGTTCGTCTTAGCTTCTGCAAACGTTTTCTTCTCAATCTAATGCGACATCTTCAGGGTAGTTACTGCATACTGACTAGAATCTATTCATTCCATTTCTATAGATTCGCGCATTTTTCTACTACAATATGCGAGGGGAGTTTTAATTAGATTTGGTGGCCAGTTTCCAGTCTATGCTCAGCCAACGTGGGCCCGGTTACATGCAACAACCACACATAAGGCTTACACACAGTAACATGAGCGCTGACAAATCCCTTTGTTCTACTGTAGCGCACATTACTGCATGAACATGGGATCTGGTAGACACCAGGGGCTTTCAGATGTCTTCGATGGTAATTTAAAAGTTTGAAATTGAGTTTGAAGAGGATTTTTATGTCGTTCCTGAAGAGGATCTCGCAGATGCAATCGGTGACACCTTAAATGTAGAGTAGATACGCTTGTTGACGGAAATTAGGATTAGATGAACAGGGTTGCTGTGGAGAAGGGTTGATGTGGCGGTTAGTATTAGCTTGAGAGAGCCCCGAAGAATGGATAAATTGGGGTCTTCTTCCACACTCTCGTTTGCAACAACGATTTTTTTTCAGTACGCGGATTTATTCGATGTGTTGGCGGATTGCTTGCTCAGAAGAACGATTATGTCGGATATAAAAATCACGAAGTCGTCTGTAAGTTGCGGGAATTGATAACTGATTTTCAAAATAAATTTGAAAAATTTGCTAATGTTGTTGATGCGTGAATCTATTCATGATTACTTGCCACAGTATGCTGATTATAAACACAGCTTATTTGGCAGTTAAACTTTTCGTAGGTTCTGTCTAAATAAAGATATTAGCCTGTATTATGATTATCCAAATGGTAAAACTATAAGAGTTACCTTTTGATTCTTGTAAGGAAATCGGGGCAATTTTACACATTTATGTAAATATGTAGTTACAGAGGATTCTGATAAGATATAAAAGAACTAGCTCCGAAAATGCAGCTGCTTATGCTTGAATCTCGAACTGATTTTATTTGATCTGATATCACTAGCTTAACAGTTTTCCAATATACAAAGACGATTGCGGGAACCAATTAAAAATATTGTATCGACTAGATTTCACTTGACTCCACAATTCTTTTCCTCTTAGCGTAGCGTAGTGTAGTGTAGTTATATTCGGCACAACTTTAGGTTATATTAGGCACTAAAATTAAAACTAACGAACAAAAGAACACCGACTGAATACCATGCACGATCTCTTATCAAAATTCCTAATAAATAACGAAAACTTTAATTGTACACAGTAGGAGACCGAGGTAATATATCTCTCAACGTTCCAACGGCCGAATTGCCTAAATAAAATCGAGCCTACTACCGCATCATTGTCTACACACAACACCGGACAAGACAAACTGCCAAATATAAATCTAGACGCGAAGATTAGTTTTTAAAATTTATGTTTCGCTGACAAATCTCCAAGAAATTTCTTATTATGTAGAAGTCGGGCGGCCGACGTCGCCCCACAACGGAAGGATACCCTCCTTAAATAAAAAAAAAAGGTGAAAGAAATTAGGGGATATAAAAGAAGAAGCTCGTCAAGAAGTTAAACGAAACGGATCTCACAATTTGTATTTATCTTTCTTTTTCTTTTGTTTCTAATTCGTCGGAAAAAAGAAACGATTTGGACTCGAATGTAATTCTTAATTTACAGTCTGTCTCCTTTCTTAATATAATATTCGATGGAATTGATATTGTCGCTTATATTGTTTCATCTTTAAAATAAATAAAACGCTTTTTATGAACACTAGAAACAAGAAAATTAAATTTTGCCAAAATGCTTACTTTGTTAATGATGTGAACGATAAAATTCAATCAATTTTAGAGATTAAATAAACTAAATAATTAATAAAATAATTAGATAAAATAATAAAATAAAATAAAATAAATAAAATAAAATAAAATAATAAAATAATTAGATAATACTAAAATGATACACTATGTACTCAAAAAAGAAATCGTTTGAATTTAGCCTAAAATATATGTTCTACAGGAGTGCTTTCATTCCAATTGGGTCACACTGTATAATATAAAATATTTCATCATATTTTTTAATTAACACCAAATCACCAAAAAATATCAAAAAAAAAAACTTGCCACCCCAAAAAGGATAATATGCGAGAGTGCATCAAGGTTAGCTGCGGTTTTGCGGTGGCGAGGAAAGGTACATAATCATATAGAGATGCGAGCGCCCCCCTGCGGTGCGCGTTATAACAACACTAATGAACCGCTTCGACCCTGTCCAAAAAAAAAATCATCATAAAGATACCGCGTGTGTTGTCATAACGACGAACGGTTTTCTCTCGAATTTTTCGGGTTAATTTCGGAGATTTTACGAGGTCTTTTGGGACGATTAGGAGGGCACGCTGGAGGTAGTTATGCTGCGGATACGTGTATGGAAACTAAAAGATGAAAAGAATAGGGTGTTGTGTCTTTTTTGAAATTTTAGTGACGGACCAATTAATGTAGGATTGGGGTTACACAATTCTTAGGGTTTGAAAAAATCTGAATCAGATCTATTTATCCATCTAAAGAATAGGTTATGTATTTATTAAAAACTGGCATTAGAAATTGTCATTAAATTGACAGTAAATTGTAATTAGAAACAATAATAGAAATGGGAGGTAATATGGCAAGCAACACTAGTATCGGCGTCGACCGTAGACTATTGGCGGTTGAAAATGAGGATCGACTAACTCGAAACAGCTGTCCCGAATTAATCAATTAAACTTGTGTGGTGAGGAATGTGCCGATACTCTAATGTTGTTAATCAGAATCAATAAAGATACCGCAAGTCTTCGTCCTGCACCGACTAATCTGAAAGTTATGGTGATTCTTACGTACCACCATAATGGAGTCACCCTGGCACATGTAAGAGCGGACTATTAAGGCACAATTTTTCCTTCACTTTGCATCACAACGGCAAAAACTTAATATTATCATTATTAATGCGAGCTAATAGAGGAAATGCCTTCGTTATTAGATATCGGGTGGTTTAGGAACTTCTCTGCATTTCCTTATCTGAAATTCTTGCCCTTTTGGCTTTTTGGAACCTGTTTTCCATTTTCAAATAGGAACCCAGTTTTCCATATTTTAATTGTATTGTCCTCAATACGCTTCTAAGCATGGAATATCTCGCCCACAGTGAAGTAGATAATTGTAGAAATTGCTTAGCATATCCTCATTTGTTTTAACTACACCTCGAAACTAGTACCATAAATAACTAAAACAATTGACATGTTATGCAACGCTAATTACTTGTAATAACGTAAACTAAAAGTAGCGTAAATTTATTTACATACAAAATTTTTTATTATTTTTTTTTGTGATTTGCTATTAATGGACCACTTGAATTGAACAGCAATAAGCAAGTAAATAACTAAGCACTTGGTTTATGAAAATCGTCTCGACCACATAACGTAATCATCGAAAAGGTGTTAAAATTTTCAACAGTGTATACGAAGGCTGATCAGGATCCACCACGCCACGCATGCATGCGGCATTTTCTGGCGTCCGCATCTGTGTGCGAGCGTTGTACGTGTACGTGGAGACTTTATGGTGTCGAAGTCGTTTTCTACATGATGCGATTCATTGAGAGAATGCGTGGGACGACCAGGAGGGGCATGACAAATCAGTCCCGCTGGGCGCGAGAGGCAGAGGAAGAGGACGCATATACCCAGATAGAAGAGGTATGTACTTGGAGAAGAGTAACATGCTCGGTCACCTCTGACCTCGGACCGTAGTCAATGGACCGCCATCATTTCAGCAGACAGTGTAATTTATATTATAATGTTGCCTACACGCTGTCTTATTGTCATCTTTTTCCCATTGGCATCCTATAGGAGGTGGTCGCGCGCTCCGTACGTGGGGACCAGGGGACGTGAAGCGAAGACAAGACGATGTATGTACACAATTAGATGGATTACGGACAGAGAGAAAGAAAAGGTAATTTCCTGTTATCCGAATTGTCTTTCGTCTTAACGAAAAGCGAATGGTCATTTCGGGGATTGTTCTTTTGGATGTCTAATTAATTATCAAGAGTTACGAGCAACTCTCTGCTTGTTCGTAGAAACCATTCTTAACTCACCAGAAGGTTCAGGAATCATTATTATTATTTTTCAAGGTTATTCTCATGGAATAATCTCTACGTGCGCATTAAAAAAAAATATTTAAAATGATTTACTCTACATCCAAAAGTGCGTAATCAGAATTGCTAATATTTTTGTATAGTGACTAAAATTATAAAAAAAAAAATCAAGTGCGTATCCACGATGTATTAAACTATATTATCTTGTCACCAGATGCGTAACTGCGTAAGAGAGAAGAAAGAGAAAATTGGAATTTCGCTCTTAGAGTAAATAGAGTCAAAAGGGTGGTGACAACGACATTACTAACTACAGAGGAATAACTTTACTAAGCACCAAGATTCTTGGACGAAATCGTATCTTTCTAGAAGCGTTTCTCCCAATAATTCATTGTTTTCATCATAGTTCCGATTCTAGAAACATAACCAATGATTTATGCAATGGTTGTTATTATTACTAAATGTAGATCCACGTCCCATCTGCCTTACATAAAACAATATTCCAAGTATTCAAAATTATTATAACTCTCCAAAAAAGGAAGGAAAAGAAAGACGAAAGATAAAGAAATGTAAATACCAACCTGAAAACAATATAAAAACCATATCAAATGGAACGAAACAGGCGCCATACGATATAAAAACCAAAATTAAAACCTATAGAACAACATCAAAAAAGTTACGGCCCTTAAATATCATGCATATATTGAAATTATGCATCCGAGTGTGCCGTGACGGTCGGTCGGAATCAAATAAAAGTTCGGGACGTAATTTATAACAAATGACCGCCGACTCTAAACGGAGGCATTTGTTCTTATTAAAAACTGAGAGATGTGAATAAGTTATCTAAGTTATAAAGATTGCTTCGCATCTCCGCCTCTTCTTCTTTAAGGAGTCCGTAGAGATACTGGACTACTATTACGGTCGTAACAGTAACTCATATTTTAAATGGCCGTTTATCATGGAATAATTCTCCTTTTTATATGTTGGTTGTGGATTTTTTCGTTGTTTCTTTTTCTTTTGTTTATCGTTTCATTTCTGTTGTTTCCATTATTGAGGTTATGATTTCTTTTATTGTTATTGCAATGGTTTCCCCTGCCGTGCTCTTTCTCTGAGCAAATTAAAACCGTGGTTTGTTATGGTAAAAAATGTCAATAAATTTTTTTTTTGTATTAATTTTGATAGACTACATAACGTATAAATTGTTGAACAAGTAAACCCAAAAATTTCGTCGGCGTGAGACTATCAAAGGAACATCCTAAGAATCTATATTATTGCTAAGCTATTAAGGAAAAATATAAAAATAGAAGACCTATTAGCAGATTTTGTGAATCTATTTTACATATTCTTGGTTTAAAAAGCACCACCCCGTATCACGCCTATCTATGCAACAACAACAAGAACAACAACCTAACATTTTCAGTGGAACACTACAACGGCCACAATAAGTACAATCAAGACACTGTTGACACACATCTCTTGTCAGTACTACAGATTCGTATTTCAATAAATTCTCCCTTTTTCTGGCCCTACTTCTTCCATCGATACATCCGAACTCGCGTCGCCGTATTCCTCACCAAATTAAATATGATTATGTAAGCACTCAGTCATGTCAATCTCGATATTTGTCAGGGAAGAAACGATTAGAAGCGCGTCAGCGACCACACGATCCGAGAGGGCTTCAATTCGAAGCCCTTACGCGAGACGAGGATGGGAATCACGAATTGGGTAACCCGTCGAACCGAATATTCGGGATGATTAAAGGCGCTGTCGATAAGTAGACCGATACGTCTAGATCTTAGCCTAGATAAGGCGATCTGGATCGGAAAAAAGAGTGTTCAGAGATGTTTCGCTTTTCGGTTTGTTATTTTGTGGGAGAAAACAACGCTAATAAAAGATGATGGTTTCTATATTGTAACTGCTTCGTTTCCATCGTTTTTTTTTGTGAAGAAATAACCAATTAATGTACCAAAATAATCTTATTTGATTTTATCTTACTCAAAATTATTTACAATTAATGCGACTTCTGTGTGGTTATATTATCAGAAGTAAAAATATTTTGTGTTGGTCGATGACTACGCTCAGAGGCTGATTGGTTCAACAAAAAAGAATGTGTAGATTTTGCGAATTTTTTTCGTTTGTTTCAATAGAAAGAAGCTATATGTATAGGGTGCTGCGTTTAAGCCGAACACTGAAAAACTGTCCTCGGAAATTTTTGATCTTTCAATTAAAAATATTGGCAATCCTGAATTACTGCCGGTGGAAAGATTTTGTTGTTTAATTTCGATTTGTTTACTTGTTCTGTTTTGTCGGTATAACCGGAACTGATTCCAAGTTGCCAATATTTCTATTCGAAGGATCGATCAGTACTAAAAATCGTCAAAAAGAAATTTTTACCATTCAGCTAGTAATAATTAACAATGTTCGCCTAATCGATGGTTGCATGTCACACCCTGTATATGTACGCCAGAAGTATTAATTTAAGCTACTACTAATTATTATATTGCACATAAAAACGCTTCTTAAAAAGTATTGCGGTGATGTTTCGAAACTTCTTGCTAACCCTGTATCTACGTTCCACGTATAAAGCTATTAAAACTAGTAAACCGTCAATGTATTTTACGACGTCGATTATAAAATGTAAATTGTTAATTACCTAAAAATTATTTTTATTATTCCGACGTCCAACTTTATTTTTTTCAAGGTATACACGTAGATGCCATAGAGCTCTAGCATATATTACAACACATCGGGGACTTACCCATATACACACGTATCAAGTGATACTTTCGAATAGAAGGCGATGGCATTTTAACAACACACCAATCTTTTCTCCTTGCCTCTTTTTCTTTTCTATTCAATTAAAAGGAATAATGCACCGAAAAACACGGTACCCATATAAACGAACGCGGTCGGTTGCGAGGCGCGAAGTATAGAGAAAATTAGTGTGTAAAGTTGTTTAAGGTCCTGAGTGAAATAAAGTGGGCGTTGTTGAGATTAGGTAATAAGGAATTGAGGTGAGACACCCACTTGTGATAGTAAATTTCGTGATAGTAAGCGTTTTATGAACGTTCGTAGCGGATGTCTTCGAAGATTATTCATATTCATTTTTTTTACGTCGAGTAGATTAAACAGGGTGTTTTATTTGGATCTTCACGTGCGTAGATGAAATTTTGTGTTGTAGAAAGTGTTAATTAAATCGGTTGACAAGTAAATTAACACCAGTATAGTTCATAATTATCATATTTTCTATGAAAAAATTACAGCTTTAAAGCTTGCCTATAAATTTACGTTAGATTTAGAAATACGCGCGAGTGGAAAAATACTTACAATGAAATTTATTATTAAGTATACAAAAACCAAGTTTTCATATATTTCTCCACTGGTTAGAAGGAAGACTATGATGAGTGATAATCATTTAATGAAATTCTAGAAACTATTGTGTAAACGTGGACAAAACGCATGTTAAAATGAGCAATAAACAGAATTGCAGGATTAGATTTGTTCTGTTCTCCTGTGTGAATTTGTTTAAAAATGTTTAAAAAATTGAAAAAAATTTTTAGAGACATCTTTGGTTAGGTGTTAGGAATAGGTAAACAAGTGACTAATCTAAGTTGAAAACCACAACCAGGCAGTGTGGCGAAAAGTACTTGAAATGTAATCAAATTGCAATTAAGTATTTATTTGTCAGCTACTATCGTAAATTTTTATAATTTTCAACGTTGCGTCGGCTTCTACCTCTCGACTTGAACTCGGTTCATCTTCGTTGACTTCGGCTTCTCCTTCTTCATCGTCTTCTGCTCTTCCATTGTTTTCAGCTTCTTCATCGTCTCCTTGAGATTCGATCCATTTCTTTAATATTTCGGGCGGTACAGCTTTTTTGGTACGCTGTACAGCTTTTGCGAAACGAGCTATAAATATGTCCAGCAACAATCGATCAGTTCTAAAAACTATTAAGGTCCGCACAAATCTGACTTGATACACGTTGTTTGTACACAATTTAAGGCAATTAGGACGTTACTTTAGGTAGGTAGCAAGCCATTAAATGAATTGAACGAAATTAAAAGACAGATAAGCTAGCCAAAGAAGCAGCGAATATGCCTTTCATTGATCCTAACTCCTCTTGTGGTTTCCAAAAGAGACACATAAAACCATAAAACAAGCAAGACATGGGAGGACAATCAAAAGGCTCGTTTCAGGACAGAAAATAAACGAAAACATTAATATCAGGGTTGCTAAAGACGGCAAAAATATGGCTATCGTTCAGCAAAGGAGGTCTTAGGTTACTGACAAGATTTTCGACAGGTCATGTGGCCCTTACTTACTTAAAGTAGGAGAAGCTGAAGATCAACCCTGCCATCTACGCCAAGAAGATCTGGAGACCGCAAAACACAAATCACTGAAATGAAGGAAGAAAACTCGCGAAATCTTAACCTTAGCTCTAACACTATAATATTGTAAATAGGGGGTGGAGATGCGCTACGTTTGTAGATTTTTGTATAAATATAAAAAGACGAAGAAACTTGAAGAACTAAAATGAAAAACACGAGTATCGGGGAATGTTTCATAGTTGATCAGTGATCAGAATGTGGTAGTAAAACAATCGTTCAGAATGTACGTCTTTGATTTTTAATTTAACCTTTATAGTTGATCAGGAATTAAACTTTTATTTGGGGCTTTTAGATTTGTTTATAGAAAAACTCTTTATTTTTGGTTTTTATATTTTATTGCTCGTATTTGGCACCCAAAATAAAGAGTCTCTCTTTAACCAGACCTAAAAACCCTAACTTAAACTTAATTTATATTCAAACAAATGTATAAAACCATTATGGCACATTTCCACCCCCCTTTTTGATACCAACATTAATTTATTAAAAGAAAAAAAATGCCACAATCATTACTATTTCTCGAATTTTTTTAACGAACGTATATTATCCGAAAATTCATCAATTTATCAATATGGACATACCGATGAAAGACTCAAGCATAATATGCACTTAATCATAATAAAACCATTAGGCATACCCATGCCGAAAAGATCGGACAAAGACGGCAGAAACATCCGAAATGAAAGAAGAAGGCGCTGGGAAAGGAGAAAAAAAAGATGAGAAGGACGACACGAAGCACACGAAATCGATAAAGGCACAGAGGGACAAAGCTGGCTGAAGGCATCGAATAATAATGATAATGGCGATTATAAAATAAACCTCGTATAGTTGTGATTGTGTTTAAATTGTATAGTCGATTGTGTTAGATCGTCATCATCGTATAATCGGAAGACCCGGGCCCGTCCCAGCGCACGGTTCTCGTTTTTCTCTTTGCTTTCCGGCTCGCGTTCGAAAGGTTCGTTTTAGACGTCAGTAACGACCCCCTACGGTTACCTAAACGAAACAACGCAAAGTAATGTTGTCGTCAGGTAAACCATTGTCATTTGTAACCTTTTAAACGTGAATCATTAATGCATAAGAATAGATTACCTTCTATGCGGTACCGATGATAATTATTTAAAATGTCAAGTGAAATAAGTCCGACTATTGCGGTCGGAAAGGAGACAGAAAGAAAAGAGGAATAATCCTTTTGCCTAATTGAATCAAGTTTCCACGACAGAGAGATAACGCAATAGTTCATAAGGCATGGAGAATAAATCGCATCTCCAGCAGCTTAAAGCATAAAAAATAATCATAATACCAGTGTTGCCAAATCAAAACTGCCCGAAATGATAGCATTTTATAGCTTCTAATAAAGGAAAAACGCTGTAGGAAAAGTTTAATTTTGTATATCAGTGTTATTAATGAATCCCCTAGTTTTAGACCATCTCGCATGTCCCTCGAACATACGTAAGAAGTTGCACCGGGCGTTGTTCATGTCCCTGCCTCATATAGTTTACGATATTTATATCATTATTAATAAAATAGAGTGGCAAGTGCAAAACGATAAAGCCGTTCTGCATCCATAGGTACGAAGAATGAAAACAAGAGCAGCATAACGAACAGCAGAAGAACAACAAACGAAAGATGAAGAATAAGAAAAATAAAAAAAAGAAGAAGAACATCGTTCTCTTTTATCCCTTTTTTAAACTCTTATTTTAACGTTCATATACGACCTTTCCAAAGCGATACGCTACAGCGGGGATTATAGCACCACACCGAATGTTAAATTATTACTAACAATATTTTGAGAGCACGCAGGCCTCATTCGAGAATAAAAACCGACGAAACAAGACGAAAGCAAAACGTAAAACAAAAAAAAACCGCGGAGCTATATGAGCATAACAGAGTGATGTACCGAAATAAAAAGAATAAACAACTGCGAAAAAAAAAACAAGAATATAAGGAAAGAAATAAACAAGCGAAGAAGAGGGAGAAGCAGGACCGATTTATTATTGATCACCATGGGTATTCGGATGTATCGACGTTCCGTGATGCGGTCGGTATTACAGGGCCGGCGCGTTACCGACTGAGAGGACAAGTGTAAACACGTCGAACACCCGCAATATAGCTGCGACCGGCGGAGGCGAACGCAACATAACACGTGTGCATTGCTCGTATTAATTTTCGCCGGGGGTTTCGCAATGTCGACGCTTGATCGGTAACAGCGGTCGCGGGTGTTACACGCGAATAAAATCTTCGTTATATCGATATCAAATCGATAACTTAATAATGGTCGGTCGAAAGAATCGACAATACTCAACTATCGGCACACTCCGCACCCCACAAGTTTAGTTAATCCCCATTATTAACTCAATAATGTGAGAAAAAACACATTATTTCAGCATTTACCCGTTCTATTATTTTGCTGGATATTAAATATGGCTTTGTTGGACGATCTGTCTTCGAATTCATAGATCATTTACCCTATTCGCCACGGTTGATCCCCAGTTACATTTTCCTGTTCCTTGAGCTCAAAGTTTTGATTGGAAGATTTTCATCGAATTAGGAGGTCAACACATTAGTTGACGCCTATTTTGCAGAATAAGGGCCAAATATTATTCGCCCGGATTAAAGAGATGAGGGCACCACCGAAAAAAATGCAATAGACTTACGTTGAGGAATAATACTGAATTTAACCAAAAAAAAGCTAGATAACAAAGGAATGCGGATTTTTCATAACCAACGCTGCCCTTTCCTGGAAAAGAAAATAAATAGAGGAACTATCTATTATAGACGGCGTTCGCGGCCTCGGCATTTACATGCATATAGAGTTATTTTGTTGCCTTAGGTAATTAAATTTTCGTACAGTTTTACGGCCACCAAGGGATAAATCATTTATATTCGTCGTAGCGCTAACGCGCGTTCGAAACGCGCGTCATAAACGTCACCGTAGTTTATACGGGCATAAATTTCGCAAATACTGTCGACTTGAATAATTCACATCATAATTACTCTATCCCTACGTCCGTCCGATCGCATTGTCGTCATGTCGTGCTTTCGTACGCGAGCTTTTCCTTTTTTCCTTCTCTTCTAACGCGCTTTTTACCGCGCCGAAAGCCGAACGTGTCGCCAGATATATGTAATAGTCCGCGTATAGGAAGTGCAAAAAACAGCGTTTCACTTTCATGGTTATGTTGGTATTACGTATTTAAATGTAGGCTAGGATATTCGAAAGGTCGTCGACTTAGAATCTCGTTGTTAACTTGATATTCGTCGAGCGTAAGGTAAGAGTAGGTAGACTTTGAACTTGAACTACTAACTCTATAATTTCGATAGAGATTTGTACCAAGTAATTGCGAGTTGAATGAATAAAATGCACTCTACGTCAGGATTCAGGAAAGAATTATATTTAAACACGTAACAGGATGGAAATATTTTCGAATTATAATACAGAAGACGGTGACCAATAAAGGTAATCAAAAACAAATGCTACCGTTTGCCAGATCTCTTTTTGGTTAACATCTAGCCAATAATAATTTGGGAGTTTATAGCCATTGCTCAGTTAAGTGAGACTGAGTGCAGTGATAAAATTTCTCGCCCTGGAAGGATGGACACGGTCTTTAAAGACTTTGCACCATCGTATATCACAGTTAAACGTTGGTCAAAATTGTTCTGTTGAAGCAGAGAATCTCTCCACACGAAGAAGGGTCCGTCATTGTGGCGACACCTAAATTCCTGAAAATCAGAAATTCTGCTTTTGCAACCACAATCTTGGTAGTTAGTGGATCTTTCGGTTTGCTGATTTCACCACTGTGAAGATTATTAATACTGGTGTAAAGGCGTCTTTGACTATAGAAGAAATACTATTTTCACCTTTCAGTAAGTTTCCCAAGTATTACCTATAGCTTCTCTTTTCATTGTCTTCGATCCATCAATGTTCGTCATCAATATCACTTATATCTCCGGCTAGCAAATGATTAATCTTAAACAGAACTGAGTAAAGTAGTTTAAAAAAGTGCTTGAAATACCAAACACCAAGCCCTGACAATGAACCAGAGTGCTTTAGGATAACAAGCATTAAATGTTTCCATCTACAAAAGCGCTTGAATTATCAAATACTGCACTTGAAAAAGTAAAGCACCACTCAATACTGAGAATAGAAATTTCAAGTACATACAAAGTGTAGATTGTAAAGTATATGAAGTACTTCAAGCACTTCGCAAAATCGTTAAATTTCATGGGCTTCAATTTCTCTACAAGTAAATAATTGCTCGCAACTCTCAGAATAAGGTTTTTCATGGTTTCTTTTAAACCAAATTTAGCGAATGCTGATGGTGAACGTATTCAAACCTGGTAAATAGTAATAAGTAAAAAAGATAAATCTCTAAGTTAAATAAATCCTTACATCGGGTCGTTGCAATTGGATCCCAAATAGTCTCACTGTGACAACTCCGAGCTTCCATCCAGTGACATTACCAAACCGTTCAACAACAACCACAATTCGATCAAAAATATAAAACTCAACTTATCGAAGAGAAAAATCCTCGTCTTACGTCTCAGCCATAGGCGGTATACCTACGCGCACACTACCGTACCAACCTCAGACGCTTCTATATTATTTATAATACGTAAATGTCCGAAAGAATGTAATTAGTCCGTTCTGGAAGGTAATAAATCGTATTTTGTGCGATCCAAGGCGCCTGCAAGATCGTTCTCGCGGTAAACGAGGCTTGTACACGCCGACCGCGACTACGAACCATCAATCTCGGACCCCGCGTGCAAAGGATCCGCGGCTCAAAGACCGACCGACGCTGGCCTGTCGGATCGATGGAAAATTATTAATTCAATTGGTGTGCGTTTACATAGTCTTTTTGTATGTATCTCAGAGTGGATCATCATCTGCTAAACGAAATACTGCTTGAAGAAGTGTTTTACAACATCTGGGAATGATATCAGCGTAAATGTTAAAAGCACCTAAATCTTACTGTGCATCTATTCGCAGTTTTAACAATGCAATTTTGACGATTGTGCAGATGACTTTAAATTTTAACGACTTGAATTAGAACTAAGCTATTGAGTGATTTCACTACGCGAAGGAATACATTCGTTACGCTAGCATCAACATTGTATCAACTTTCGCACGACCCTATTCCATTGGCAACAAAATAAACGACGGGGTTCAGGTTCCAACGATCAATTATTAAATTTCCTTCCTCGCGACAAAATTGATACATTACCCATATATCACTATTCGCATAATGGAATTGTTGACAAAACAACATCGCCCAGCATTTATAAGAAGATAAGGAAGTTATATATTTTGTGCGTATAAAATGCGAACGTCATACGTCCAACGTTGTTGTCGTATACGCCGTTGTTGTTAACGTTGTTGTGCAGTCGACGCGCAACAGCAGAAGAAGACGAAGAGTATAGCGAGACAAGTGAAAATAACCTATCATAGGGGGGTCACATAATGTACAAGACTTGACAATTTTAAAACAAGTGAAGTTGGCAATAAATAACGGGTGAAGATGGCGCGCGTGGGTATAACACAAGAACATCGCGGTCCTAAATCATGGCACTCTTGATGGTAATAAAACATTACCACACACACAAGCTCGTGTAGGTATATATACCTACATGTACGTTTTATATGTAGACAAGAGGGACGAAAACGACATAATGTATGTATTTGTTGCTTGCGTAGAGAAATTTAGCTTTTGGTAAATGAAGAAAAAAAAGGTAATTGAAAAATTGAACTATATTTACGAGGAGTGCTTTTTAAGTAAGTAATTCGGCCGCTGAAGCGCTACGGTCGCCATTAAGCGCATGCCTACATCTATTAGCAAGTCAGTAACGCCATTACGGACACATTCGATCGTTTGTGAGGATTTAAGACACTTCCACCGATAGAGAATCCCGCCGGCTGTGGAATACGTGCTGGGATTCATTTTTTTAGCGAAAGGTGTGAAAGTGGCTGAAATTCATCATCGTGTATGGAGGAAACATTATGACCGATAGAATGGTACGGAATGGACTAGAGCTTTTAAAGATGGCCGCATGAATGTTCATAATGAGGCAACCTTCGGCCATGACTGAAGATTTGGTGCAGAAAATTGACGAAAAATTGAAAAAGAACAGACGTTTTGCGATATCAGGGGGCAGACTTCTATGAGGATGGAATTCAAAGGGCTAGTCGTACATCAGAGAGGCTGAAATAAACTTCGCTGATGGAATTCACCAGAAGAATAGGTCTACTCGACGGATCTTACGCTTGCATGGCCGGTCTACGGCATTAGACCTTATTGGCTCATTCAATACACTCACCTGGCATTACCAATATAATGTAGAACAAATGCAATTTTCCAACTTAATCCCAATGCTAAGAAACAAGCAGGTACTAAATATTTTTGGTAGACGAGGAACAATCACCTTAAGTAGCTGAAATCCATTTGAATTGCACGAAAGTCGGTGGAAGTTTTCTTATTTCACTTGGCTTCAACCGTTCTGCTATCTTCTCGTCAATCACACACGAAATCAATCATAGAGGAAATCACAGAAACTCATTTGGTTAAAGCTCGCCGGTGTACATTACCTTATTAAACTCGAACAATTAATTATAACTTCCTAAATTACGTACTTAGTTTACGAAGCGATCCATTACAACCATCCGTAAAAGGAAGTAGCCGCGTTCGAAAACGTATAATTAGATTTGGAGAAGAGAAAACGAATCTCACCTGTCCACGGGGCTCATATGCGCCGCCTCGTACCTCCATCGGCTAATATGGTAAAATCGAAATTATTTTCCCGAGAGACGATACAATCGATCATTTAGCGGGGGGCTAAACTCGTGGCCGCGCTTATTAGATTAGTCCCTATCTTTTGTAGATTATATCATTCGTAGCCAATTACGCACCTACTGCGAGAACGCATTCGGAATTAGTTTCCCTCTTCGTCTATGCGCCGAGCATCGAACGAGCTGGCCAGAAGATCGTGATGCCTATGAGGTTTCAACTCAGAATGTGCAGGTGGAGTTTGTGGAATTGTTATTACGAATTCGCGAGCGAGAAGAAGAAAAGAGGAGGTTGATTTATGATTTGGAAGGAAGGCATACCTACTTCATATATATGTGAAGAAGAATAAAATTGGAAATTAACCGATAGATGGATATGAAGATTACTTTGCATCTGCTTAAGTGTAAGCAAGGAATATAATTTTTTGAGCAAATGTAAAAATATAAATTCAGAATCTTCTGATTTACTTTAAATAAATTGAAAATACCTAAAAAAATACAAGGGTAAAAAGACCAGAGAACGCTATAGCTTTGTGATCACTTACTAACAAACACCCACGTATAATTTTTCTTTATATAAGGCGCATTATAAAATGCTTAACTCGCCGAGTACTATTAATTTTCGCGCAGTCAAGGCGAAGATGACATGTGTAGACAAGTTCTTTTAAATTACAGCTTCGAAACACTATACAGCGCTGTCTGCGATTGTCAACACCCTTTCCTTTAGAATGACAAATGCTGTACGATTACGCGCATATTCCAGCGGAAATTTGAAGCCGCGCACCATCTATGTGTACGTCCCCTTTCGAATTTCTAAGTCGACACGGACGTAGATCATTTCAAGCTTATTGCAATCACAACATTAAGGAAAAAAGACGCTATTTAAAAAAAAAAATATTAGCAGGTAATTGGGAAAGTTGTGGAAACTACGGAATTGTTTGTGCGAGATTCATTTGTCATGTTTGACTTTTGTTTTGCAATTAGCTACTAGACTCGTGTTAAAATCATATAGAAAAAGTGCAATGTTAGCAATTGTTGAGAAATGACCGCGTCTAGTGTTAGCACAAAGGGTTCTTCAACCATCAAGGAACAAGTAGTGAAGATCGCGTTTTTGCCCAGGTTTTGCAGTTTCCGCGAAGAAACCCTTGACGAATGGCGTATCTCCGCATATTAATGAAGCGCTCATAGATAGAATGATCAGATTCATCGGTGTAAGAAAAGTTGATTGGTTATGTCTCAGATGTTATTCCAGAGAAGCCAATCCACAGTGTTCGAGTCAGAATTTGATTGACTGTATCTGGGCATAGTATTGTTGGGCTTTATTTTGTTGGGAACATAGACAACATCGGTTACTGTCAACCGAAAGAAGTCGTGAACAGAATAATTTTTCATGTAACAGACTTCGTCGTATGCATCTCGTTCATCTGGTGTGACGCCACCATATTTAGGGTATGATGCAAGAGTTACCTCGGTCAGAAAATTCACCAACAAACATTGAAGGATCAAGGCTGACTCTATGTGAGATCATCTTAATAGAAAAAATTTAAAGAGGATCCCTTTTCTCGCAAGTTCTTTATTTTATTCTTACTTCTTCGGGGAAAATTATTTCATTTCGTTCACATCTTAGGGACACCTGTATAATACAACTTAACTCTTAACACATCTCTTCGCTGTGCTTTGAAACATCTGTGCGCCACACATATCGAAACAAACAAACTAAAAAGTCACGCCAGAAACTTAGTACTGTTAATTTAAATATATGGCCGGCATTAACTTTGATTTAGGGACGTACGCACGCGACACCAGCGCCCTCTGCAGCCCGATACGTCCGTACGCGGGTGTCGTTAATGCTCGCGACAACCGCGAGAAGGAGACGATTTTATAGATGAGTCCGTTGCGATGGGGGAGAATCTAAGCGATAACGAGGTTAATTTAAGTGCTTTATGGTTTATTGTCGGACGATATCTTCATGGTAAGTGCCGCTACGGTGGTCGTACTGTCTCCTCGGCGATTCGTACTTTTATGGAGTTGGCAGAATGGATAAGTTGACGATAAAATCTGTTTCTTTGTGCGCTAGTTTGGTTTTCGTCTTTGAAAGTTATCGCGTTTCAACGAAAGTTTGTGATGCGAAAATTCAGAAGATTGCAATGCTTTATGGATCCATACCTCAGAATATACCCAGAACAATGTGGTTGATCTCAGAAAAATTTGCTATTACACGTAAAATATGCATATTTGGATGATATTGTAAAGGGCTTGTGGTAGTTGGTGTACCCTTGATTCCTTCATCAAGTAATAGAGCGCTAATCTATCTAAATTATGTAATTTTTAGAAGGTTTAACTAAGCCGGGTTTTATATTATCGTCCGTACAATCCATTATGTGATTTGGAACTCTCCCCATAGTTCTATATCACTCTTTAGATAGATATAGATATAATAGATCCTCCCTATTTTTACATCCTCCTTGTGAACGAAGAGTTCCAGTCCAAATAATTGGAAACAAATAATAAAAGAAGTCTTATTTGACATATCCAAGAACTGCCAACATGTTAGAGTTAATTTCGGTTTGTACATCAGGCATTAAGAACAGTTTCAAATACCTAAACTGACAAACAGTGTAAAACAGGCAATTGTTAACCAAGCTACTAAAGCTATTAGTAGTTGGGCGATAAACCAAAAAAAAAGAGGTATCTCTCAGTATTTTGGCCACACAAAGTGGCCGGTTTTCAAACAAACTTTTCTTAATTTGGATCAAAAGAAAATTTTAAAAGAAAAGCGCAGCTAGACTGAGAAGCTCTTACGCAGGAATATCTTCATTCTAAACAGTTTTACGGATACTTACCAAACGATTTTGTGTTAAACAATGGATTAATCCGTTTATCCGTTTAGCTTATTGAAATATGGAAAAGCATGGAAAATAAACTCTTATTCGAGTTTGCTATTATTTGCATTTTTATTGCATTCAATTGCAAGTTAAATAGAGCAAACAGTGTTGTTGGCCCTTTCTTCCCTTCACCATTATATTGCCTTCTGTGAAACTTTTTCAATGTATTTAATGTTTGTGCTTGTTTTTCTACTCACAATTAAAAACTGGCTTATGTCGCTATCGCAATCGTTTGGGTTTACGAACTACGTTATGGATTGAATTTAAATAAAAAGAAGCGAAACAAAGAAACATTCTTAAGTGACTCGTAGGTTCATCACAATATATTCAACCAGCAATCTATCCAACGTTAGCGTTAGCAAACCTGATCTACTAAATAAATTTTGTTACTAAGTTTCCTTAGTTTCTTTAGTAGAAGCCCTGGCACATGCAATACATTAGACTTTCCCATGCAAAATACTTTAAGGAATCTTCTCAACGTGTAATAAAAATCGATCAATAAACTTCATTCACAATACATCCAAATAGGTACGAAGCTCATTCACGTTGAGGACGTTCATGATTTGAATCATAGTCATCATCAGTGTTCAACACAAACACATACATATATGCGTTTTTTTTTTTTTAGCGGGAGTGGGGTGGGACGATAAAAGTCAGCGTAGCGACCACACGCAACGGGATATAAAAATAACCCGGCGTTGTACGGTTGACCCTTAACAACTTAACTGCCTCGTGTCGCCTGTCCAAAGGCCAGAATAATGTCACACGTATACCTGTGTCTTTGTCTTGTTAGGACGAGATGAAAAGCGATCTTTGGTTACCCATCTCCGTACATTTCCTTCGGATTCATCTCGATCCAGTTATCGCAGCGTTCGCCTCGAGAAGAGCATTAAAAGAAGAAGTACGGGCGTCCTCTGGCGGTGTTATCGCGAGAAACATTTGACAGTCGCATTGAATCACCTTTTTCCCGATCGCTGCGATGCCTGTTTTCTTCTTTTTCTACCCCCAAAAAACCTTTAAAATTCGTTTAGATTATTTACCTCTACATCTCTTCTTCGTTCTTAGATTACGCCATTAAATCAAGGAATATTGGTCGTACTATCGGAGGCTTTCAATTAGGAACGTGTCACTTGGGTAATGGATAGATTGTAAAAAAATGTCTTGAGCCATTGTGTAAATTTTGAAAATATGTAAATAGAAAGTTAGAACACCAATAAAATATATATAATTGCTTTTACATTTAGAAACAAGATAATTTGTTAATGTTGCAAAAAAATGTTGAATCACTTCTCTCAAAAACAATGTTTCCCTCGTGTTGAAGAATATCATTAGACTAATGATTTGTGGATCTAACGAGTACCACCACAATCATCGATCAATATTTAATAAGTATCTGCAGGTAATTTGCTGAAACCTCATTCTTAACGTATGTTATATATAAAATATTGCACGTTGCTTAAACATATAACTTCTTTCGCCACCTACTCGAGTTCCATTCACGCTAACCACCTACACTTTGCACACCTTCCCATTTCCGTTCCAACTATCTCTTTTCATTATCTCATTATTTCTATCTCCATTAATTCCTTTCATTACTTCGGCTCCATTCTTTCTCGGAAATTATTTGCAAATTCTCGTGTACGTATTTTCTCGTAAAGATACTGGTAACGATTCCGCAAAGTGTTTTTGAAAATGGCCTTTTTTCGTCCGTTATATAGATGTCTCTGCGTGACAAAGAAAATCGACGAAAAGAAAGTGAGTCCACGAGAAAAAAATGCCGTAACATGTTCTCCGCGTTCAGATATATATTCGTTCTGCTACATATGCTGATGTAACAATTTGTTTAACTACTTGGTCCTTTCATTCGATAATTTAATGGTGGACGACTCGGTGCATTGGTGTTGGGTTACGTTGGCGTAATTTCAACTTTCGTTTCTTGTTTTTCGGCTTTTGAAGAGTGATATATCGGAATTTTCGGTTGTTCAATTTAGCTCCGGTGTAGCAAGCAAATTGAAGGTATTTTTCTTACGGGGAATTGCTTATAAAAAGACCGCATTCTCAATGCATTCCGCAATAATTAGGTTTTTTTAAATTGATTAGGTTTGTACATGAACTCATTAATAAGCGATTCCAAACGGTAGAACGTTGGTTATTATTCAAGGTACCAACCGGCTAGTCAGTGTGGGAGGCGTAAAAGAAAAAACAATTATTCAACGATGAAAGACCCTTCGGGGCATCTCCAGCCTCTGCGAAAACAGGAACCCTCGTAGATAGAAAATATCGAAGCTTATCAAAAAATATTAGCAAATATAATTTTAAACAATCACAAGAAATGTTAATTTCAACTCAGAAACTGTCGAAACCTGTAATTTTCTGTAAAAGTAAACGCTTGGTCCATAAGAAAACACGTAAAAAAATCCCCGCGATGAGAAACATCAATGTGTGCTTCTACAGTTAGAAGACCATCACGCATCTATATTCAACGTGACATCGACACCATGTAATGGCATCCCTCTGCCTAGGCAACTAAGTCATTAAACGTATATAATAAAGAGAAACCGAAGCCGCGAAACATAATCCTCGACCATCAGAAACAACAACCGAAGCATATTCACATTAAAATTAAGATGATTTAAGCGCCTATCCCAAGAAGCTGTTGTAATGGCCACCCCATTTATACGTTATTATAGATCTAGGTACGGTGGTCAACCAGACGGTGCTTCTTGGTATTCGTACACACAATAACAACAACTACGACAACGCGCCGATGTAGAGAATGGTAAAGTGTTGATGTAATTGATAAGAGTTAGTCGGTTAAAGAGAAGGACTTGGAGGCCAACGGTGTTACCTTACAAGACATGTTCATCCGTCGTCTGACATGTTGTTATGATGATGACCAAGGTCTCTTCTCTCCTCTATTGACTGTATCTGCTGTATGGCTACTCGCTTGCTTGCAGTGTTTTAGTCGGGGCATAAAGATAGTAGTCGGTTGTGTATATTTGATTTTCTACTTTATTTTATTACGTTGACGGTTGAATATGAAACGGGAGATGATCGATAAATCGTCGCAAGTTATTGCACGTATCCTTGTACGGGTTTCGACCATCAGCCGTCTAATGGCTCATTTCTTTTTTTCTCAAAAGAAAAAAGAACATCGAAAGGAAGAAAGGTGTTAAACTTGTGTGTGGATGCCATTTGAAATAATCGCGGATATAAAATAGGTTTAATGATTGGAAATATACGATGCGCAGAAGCAATATAAAGTTATATGTTTTGTATGATTCTGCATTGCAGGTGCTTGAATGATGATGCCACAGCTACTTATCGTATCATCCTCGTATCGAAAGCTTTAACTGAATTGTTTCTTTTTTCAAGAAATATATAATTGAAGGAGTCTGAAAGTATCGAATTTGTTTTCGATTGTGTATGATGATTATGACGAATTGGATGTACGAGGATGATATGATAAATACCAGTGCTAAGGACCTTCTGGTTTCTGGCGTGTAAACTCTTGTGCTTAGAATATGTCCAGAGGTTGCTTTGAAGTTGTCTCGCGATTCGTTAGCAGACGCGGCACCCATCTCGCCGATGATTTTCAACTTTATTGATTATATCGTCCCCAAAGAGACTCCTTAAGAAAGGCGGATATTTGGCTACGCTTAAATTCATTAAACCTAAATATCTGATGGTACTCATCGAAGCTGCATGGTCTTCTCTTCTCTTCTCTGATTTCTGAACACGTCTTCCCATCTAAGAAATCGAAGAACTCATCGGTATTGTTCTTTCTCCATGATACCACAAATAAATAAATTTTCTCATTTTCAACAGCTTTCGAAATAATACCGCTTGATAAATCTATCGCCTCCACTTAACTGGCCTATCGTCAATAATAATTTTTAATTTACGTTCACTAATATTAACTCAAGCGAACTCATTTTTGTGTTTTACACAAAAAATCATGCCCTTCCCGTTACAATATTAAACAAATTCAAGGAGAAATCATTTTAATATATTTCTTTGTTACTAAGTTTGCAGCGCTGAATTGATAATGAGCAACTGTACCAAATGCAAAGTTGCAGGTAAATATTTTGCGCATATTTACTTACCACGATTTCTAAGAAATAATCTTTTTAATTCTTAACACACATCTAGGTTTCTTTTTATCACTGCTTTGAAGCTTAATCAAAGGTAAAAACGGATCCTCAGCTCACCTACTTCAAAGCTGACCTTTGAGATGCCCTCGCGATCGCAGCCCAAAAACGACGCGCGGTTCGTAAGATTCTTAACGTCTCAAGTTACGCTGTGCGTCCGTGAAGTGACCGCGACATAATGCCGTTTCGTGTACAGGGTGCGCTATAAAATTAAACATTGGACTTGGTAATTCTCTTCTCGGAGGCCTTAAAAGAAATAATGCAATAGTTTAATTATTACTTTCCCCTGTCTAAGGCGACCACGCCCTGAATAAGATGCTTAATGTCAAATTCAAGTGCAACTTCGAGTTTCCCCATCCTCTCATCGTCAGATTCTTACTTTTCTGAATTCATAAACAGTTAGCAAGAGTATTTCCGTTATAGACTTTTGACAATTTATTGATTACAGGGAAGATGGAGCATACGAAGGTAGGTAAAAGAATATCCGTTGCCTGAATTTTCTCCTAAATTAACTTAAATTGAGCACCCTGTATACTCTCCCAAAATATTCGAAATTTATCTCGGACCTCGCCGACTTCCAGAAAGGAGGCGAGAAAAGCCGTTCACGACGACGAGAACGGAGAGAAGAAATTTAGACGTGCCATCGGTCTCTCCTACGATCCGTACCTTATATTTACGACCCCCCTTTTTCGGCTCGGATCAGATAAGGCGAGCGGTCGAGGTGTCATAGACGTGGTAGGTCCGATCCGATGACTTTTTATTGGACATCGAGCGTCATTCCATCTTCCGGAGCTGGCCTCGCTGGGTCCTCTCCGGTCGTACAAAAATTAGATAAAGAAATGTGTTACTTTACAGTTACTAATTGCTTCAGATTTAGATTGTGGTTGAATGGTGTCGTGTGGTTGTTTTCTTTTTTTTTTCTAGGGTGGCAAAACGGGTATATAAGAGCGTATTGTGTTTTACCTGAAGTCAATTTTTTTAAGAAAGGATATTGGTTATTTAGGATGGAAGATGGCAATGAGCTTAAGATTGCTAAACCTCTTGTCCATTCACTAATTTAAATTGGGCGAAATATTTAATGTTGCTTCTCAAGAATTTGATTAGTAACATTAGTAATGCTTGTATGTTAAGAGCACCGGTAGGATAAGTTCTTCTGCGATGGTGTAAGGTTTTTTGCGCTTCGTCACTCGGCCACCTTGAGGCTTTTGCTTTTATCTGACAACTTCCTACTAAAGAATTCGCGAAATTTTTCAACCATGATAGAGTGATTGGTCTCGATATGTCGCTTTAGCTTACTTGGGAGCATACACTGGCTAGAGCTTTTAAACCAGCTTACTTCTATTGAAGTAAAGCCAAATTTAAACAGCCATCCTCGTATTCACGATATTTCCGTTTCTTTGCTACCTCACCACTTGTCGGTGCTTGATTGCTCTCAGTTGAACTGTCGACTTGTATAAATAGGCTAGTTTGGGCTTAGTTGCTTGGTTCAATTTTACTACTGTAGGGTAGTGAAGTTATTTTCAATGAATACTTCCAATTAAAAATTTGATTTGGAAAAAAGATCCAAAAAACAGCAAACAAAAGTTACAATTACACACACTCCAAACACTGTTGATAATAAACCCAATAAAAATATTAGATAACTTAATATTAATGCATTTGTTGTTTCTTTTAAAGAGGACTTCGTTATATAAAGATGCAACAAAGTCTCTCAAGTCTTCTGCTAGCAATACCCTGCGTATCTGCACGTGTGTATTCGCTTGTGTGTGTGAATCGCCGTCCATTCACGTTCAATTTTATTTAAATTGACTTAGCATGTAAAACAGGCAATGCTTGGAGATAAAACCCGACTGGAATGGGAATGGGACGTATATATCTATTCGAGTAGACTCCGCGAACTAAGTAGAGTTATCACTTCGATTCTCTCGTCCGCTTGTATGTATGGTGTAGATGTTTTATATACGTTGGGATGTATGCGTGCGTCCGACGTAGACGTACTAGGGACCACCAAGGTACGACCGAATCAATAAAATAATTCCACCTGCATCAATAACCCGGTAACATTTACAAATGTGTAGCTTTTTATTAAGAAATAGAAATGGGTATTGGAAGAATCGTACGGTTCGGAGAAGCGATGTGGGTTTTATTTGAATATTTTCCAATGGACAAGAACTTGTACAGGTACGTGTGCGTTAATGTAGCTTAACATTTAACGGTCGATTAGTGACTTGGACGTTGGATTACGGTACCATTACGATGGATAAGGAGGTGGGTATATGTAGAAGAACGTGATATCAGATTCCAACGTATATCGATGTAAGAAAGAGGAATAAAGGATTTCTAGGATCAAAGAAGTATGTACTTAACTGAAATATTGTTAAATGGATCTTCTTTTAGATCCAATATAATTCTCTGATGCAGTACTTTCTAGGTGTTAGACGCCATGTTCAAAATAGATCAAAAAGAACTTCACCAAACATGCTTTTAGGTTTTAGTTTAGGTTTTCAGGTTATATCCAGTTCATGCTGCCGTTAATAATTTTGGGACGTCTAATCCTGTTCTTGAAGTATATCTCTTTTTAATAAGCAAACCCAACGAACCAACAATAGCTTCTGTCAGAGTGCCGTAAAGTAACTTAAAGTTATTATTATATTTTTAACAAAAGCACTAGTTGATGCAACAAATATATTTTTTTAATTTTTTCCCACAAAAATAAATTCTTTATTATTTATTTATTGGCCGTTTGCAAATATGATGCCATTATCACATTTTTGAGTTAGGTTTGAGGAGCTCTTTCTCCCCTGTTGGATACAACTTTTGGTCCAGACGAGTGGCTCTGCCCTCATTTGACGATCCTCAATGGATTCCAAATTCATACAACTAGCGCCAAGGCAAAGTGATTTGTTTGCATGTTTGGCAATTTTTTTTCCAAGTAACAACAAATTGTCATATAATTGGATTTCGATGATCTCTTGGACAATAAAAGCATATATTTTCGTGTAATTTTTTGAATTGTTAGATACTGGAGAACACCCAACCTTCACAGTGAAACTAACGAATTGTGGCTCTAATTCCAAAGTAGTGAATAAGTAACTTGTTTGTAATAAAAAAAAAATGAACAATTCTCGATTACCCTCTCCATTGAAACGAAAAAAGATCGTATATACAAGGACCGTATCAGTCCGAAAAATCCGATACGACAGGCTACGCGTCAGCCTAACATCGTATTAGCATAACAACAATATTTTAAATTAATGATTTCAACAACATTAACACCTCCCGAACACAATGGCGCGGATTCCGGTCGTGCTTGACGTCTAAGTGCGCGTCCCGGCACACAATACAATATAAAAATTCAATCAATCATCGTATAGAATTATCGGAATTCGAACACCTGCCACAAGTAATCACATAATCAAATACAAAGTTAACTCGATAACAATACAGCCATTTAGGTCTACTTCGTGTTGTTCCTCTTCTCTTTTTTCGGCTCTTGTTGCCTTTTTTTCGCTTTACCTATGGATGGTAGGTAACGTCACAGTTCTTTCGTTCCTCCGGTAGTGTTTTGGATGTTCTTTTTTATACGGTTGGGACTACGGGGGGTGGCAAAAGTTATCGAACTAAAATATGATTGAAATGGGAAAGTCATTGGATATTACTAATTGACTTGATTGAATATTTAAATTAATGTGGTTGCCCTAAAGATGACACTAAAGCCGTTTCTTAACCTTGTAGATTATGCATGAATTCTTTAATGAATTTTAGTACTAGTATAGAATCTTCTTCCTTCAATTCGGTAGGTGTTAGAAATTAATGGCAATAACGCATTTGCATAAAGCGAATTTCCAGATCCTCTGGACACGAATAACAGACTGGAACTTCAGCTTCTCAACTGTAAGTGGACCTTCCAGCATATCTTTGTGAAGATGTCAATAGAGCTCTCTTGTAATTGATTTAACAAAATGTAGGGAAGACATAAAGTAATCCAGTTAACCTCCTCGAATCAACATCTTTTAAAAACTTTAAGAAAATAAAATAAAGAGTTTTTCAAATCATTAAAAGCTCTTAACATTTTCATAATGCATATTGGCTTAAATCAATAGCAAATGAACTCAGTATTTTGGCCATTATGGTAAGTAGTTCCTTTATTGTAAATGGATCTCATCCTATCGTGGATTGGAAGTGGATCCACGTTAACTAACTACGGAATTGCTTGTGTTTAGATGTGCTCAAAAAATTAACCATTGAAGTTAGGAACCTTGTATTATCGTCTTTAAATAATTCGATCATTCTCTGCTTTCATATCTCCACTCTTCAATTCTAAAGTCATATATTCTTCTCTAAATTAGCTTTCCAATTGTTCATTTTCTTTTGGACCCCACCGTAGCACTTAAATACCTCCTAAAACACTATATGGTTTTCAATCGACAATAGTCCGATAATGGAACGGTATCACACTGTTTCATAAAAGAGCGCCCATTCAGCGCCGCACTTTAACCACAAGTCGCCACGGCTATTGTTCGGCGCTGCCTGGAAACGTTAGCGTACGTGGAACATTCCAAAAGGTAAGAGCCTCGGGATATTTTTGGACAGTTTCGAACATCCCAAACCGCCTCCTCCTTGCGCCGAGTTTCACGTGCGTGTAATGGAGACGTGACTTGCGGAAATTACGTAGGTAAGTACATAGAACCATGTGCATTTTACCAGGTGGCCGGTTCGATTGTTTCGACATACCGAAAATTCCAGAAAGCCAAGAAGAATGGTTAATTAAACAGGTAGAGGAGATGTGATGATCTACCAGGTGGTAAGAATATTGCTGGAGTAGAGTTGGATGATGATTAGGGGAATATAATAGGGAGAATATTGAACTTGATGAAAGAATATTATTTTTTTTTTGTTTACTTGAGTAATAATAATTGAACGAATCTTATATATAGAAACACAAACAATGGAAAACATCAATAATAAAAATAGAAATTGCTGCTAATGGTGAAGTCTTCTTTCAGAATGGCCGCCAATCGTTAAACATAAAGAATTCAACCTAATCGGTACTGTTTTTGGTGGGAGTGGGAGGTTAGGTTATTGAAAAAAAGCCCAGCTCCTCAAGCTGAAAGCTAGCATGTAGATACTCTTCAAGAAAAGCATCTGTCATGATAGGTCAAATCTAAGCTCTAAAAATAACACGTCAAGATAGTAAAAGTTTTTCTCTCATATTTTGCATAATTCACACACACACAACAATTTGCTATTTAGCCCAATAAAATCGACCTAATTATTCCCAAAATACACGCAAAACGGCGTAATCCCTGCATTTTACAGCGTACTAACTCCCATCTTTCAAGCGTGAGATCCGATCTAAAGCGTACACCATATTTACATACAAATTTATTAATTGGTCGCGATAAGCGAAAAATGTTAACAGGTTCTCTGGTTCGAAGACGTTTTTTCCCGAATATAATTTCCAATTAAGAGTAATTTGCTTATCTCGGACAACATAGAGATAACGATGTGGTCTTAACCGGCACTTAGAATGCGTTCAGGACGTTTATTTCGCTTTTACGGTGCAGTGAGTTATTGCGTAACGGCGGCAATTCACTTTACACGGGGATTATTAAAGTTGAGGTTGTATTTTTCGTGAGGAAATGATAGAGCGATTAAAGAAAAAAAAAAAGAGGAGGTGTAATTAAGCTATTGGTTTAATTATCAGGGAATATACAGGGTAATTCGTGGACTTTTGAATTTCCAAGTTGAGAATATTTTTAATACAGGATGTTGAAGAATTTTCGCGACTCGAGCCTCTCTTGTCTTGGTGTCACTTGGTTCCTTTGTTACTGATAGCTTTCGTTAAATTTTAACTGACTAAATCACATCTCACATAATTTCTTTGCTTACGATAAAAATAAGAATTAATGGAAGAAGAAAGTTAAGTTGTCACTTCCCTGGAATTATCGTTGGCTGAAGATACGACAGAAAGAGTCTGAGAGATGAACGTCATCACTCTTTACGTTCACGGCAATGAGTTTACATACACTAATATTAACAGCAAAACATCCTGTATGTTACTCAACAACTAAACAGTTCTGAAACTATATGACGCTTAGTCATGAACAAGGGAGTAGGCGTCGTCCACATACAACACGAAATAATTGGCTGCAATTCCACGCAACCTTAAATCGATTCTAACAAGGGGCAATATATTTTTATTGCCAACGGCTTCAGAGATAAAACGACTGCCACGAATATTCGTCTAATTGTCGACCTGCAGTTGTAATCCGTTCTGTTTACAGAACGAAATTGATGCTAATGGTTTTAATATGGCTTCTACAGTCTACCATCTATCAGGTATATTACCTCGTGATGGTTATTGACTATCTTACAAGCTATACAGGATACGTGAAAATTATTTGGAACAACATCAAGATTGGAATTGACACTTACTTGTAATAAGGAGGAAATGGAGATGGAAAACATGGAAGAAATATTTTGAATATCTGTTGTGTGTAGAACCAGGAGGAAAATTAATGAAGATCAGGAGTGTTCCAGTAAGGAAAAAGAAAGTGGAATACGAGGAATCAATTAATTCCATTAAAAAATAGAAAATGGGGAAGACCGCTGGATGGACCATTAACTGTAATATTGGTATTGTATATTTACCACAGCAATGTTTAAAGACGTAGAGGAAGAATGAAAGAAAGAATGACGTGCACAACGATAAAGCAAGCAATGGAAATCATATCAGAACAGAATTCAAGATTTTGTGGACTTAGAATCAGAGAAGGCATTTAATCGGATACCTAGAAAAGACTCCAAAAAATAGAAAACGATTTGGAAAGGAATAAACAGAAACAATTAAAGATATGCGCAAAAGATGCAGAAACACGGAAAGGAACATAGGAATACTGTGTGAGGAATTTGGCTCTAAGCAGGATTTGGGACAGATCTACGTCATTTATACTGCTGAACCGAAATGGGTTAGAAACTTTAGCAGGACTGGGAATCATATAATGCGCTTTTGTGAATAACTTAGCCATTTTTGCAATAAGAGAAAAATACCCGAGCGAGAAAATGTAGATGTATAAAATTATTAATCCGTAAGAAAGAGCAATATGAACATTGTATTTAACAGGTATTATAAACTTAGGAGGAACAAGTAAGAGATAGAAATTAATGAAAGAATAGAAAAACGGAAGTGAACATCTATTGGGTCTTTAAGCATGAAGATCTTTAGTTGGAGAGAAATATCCAGAAAAGTGATAATTAAACATGGGTGCTGACCAAGAAGCAAAAAATGATAGCCTAAGCAATGGAAATGAAACATTTGAGAAAAATCAAAACAATTTTGGGGGTGGTGCCAATCTACAAGTAATAGAACCGAATCAGTTAAATGTTCCATCCGAACAAACTTACATCTTCTAACTGAATATAACAGTTTCAAAATAATTAATGAAACGAATGACTTCTTAAAAAATTTACCTAGTACCAGAACTAGGTTTCCATAAATTCTCAATTAAATTTAGTTCTTATGTATCGATAATTGTTGATACTCTTTTAACGAGATTGTTGAACTATGCCTACAGCCTGTATACCAAAACATATTTTTAAATGCGTAGCCGAAGAAGAACTTCACGTTTACGGTCATCCTGACATATCTCCGGAAAAATTATCTAAATTAGGTAATAAAGTATCGAATGACATGGGGACTTAAGTAACTCCAGGGATGAATTTATTTGACACTTGTTGGAGTCCGCGGGTGGTTTGGCTACCGTATGGAACATTATCTACCCGTCTGCGAGCCGATCTTTCGTACTGATAGAAACTAGAAACTGCAACGCTGTTTATTATTTGATTTAGTGCAGTGTTAAAGCTACACGAATGTCTGTTTTTTTCCCGTTTGACGCTAATGGCGTTAGTTTTAGGTGGTAGGTAATGGTGGTAAGGATCGTTTTGAAGTCTGTTTATCGTTTTCGCCACACATCGGGTGCATGGTGTTTGTAAATAAATAAAATTCCAACTGAGTTAGTCATGTTTAGATTGTCGGGAGACGGGGGACGGAGTACAGGATCTACGGATTAGTAAGCTAGTGGGACGCATTTCTTTTAAATTTAAATCTCGATTCAAACTAAACGTTGTAGATATTTATTACGGCGTACTGAAAAATAATAACGCAAAACAATTTCGATCAATTCTCACGACGGATAACTAAGGTCGACATCATCGGGAACATCATTTCTCGCTATCGACCCCCCGCCGGCGTACAACACCGTCCGAAACAGTGCCCGATACGAAAGTAACTGTACGCCGCGTACCAGAAACATTTATTAAAAGCAACATTATAATAAATTAAACATTACCCGAAAGGTTGTGTAAATAAATGTAATGCATAATCGGAAACACGTGTTACTACCATATTAATTCTAGACACCCACGTCGATTTTTCACGAAATCGTGGCGCTACGGGCCCTTGCAGCGTTACCATCTATGTACAGTAGCGGACGTAAAGTAAGCGAACATACAGGGTGTATTTGAAATACGGTACGGATAAGCGATGATAGGTACCTGTTGATCTGTTATGCGCAAAGCTAGAATATGGAGTGTACAGTGAGATGATACAGGATGAATTAGACTTGATGGTGAAATAAAAACGTTCCTTAAAAATTATACAGGGTGGATGTGGAGTGCCATTAAATTCGAATAGGTTTCAGCAATATTGACTTGACCCTAACCTCTAATCAACACCTTAGCCAAGCACACGTTTTCTTTGATTTTTCTTCTTTCTGTGTTCGGAATTTACGTATCCATGAAATTCTCAAAATAGCTTTCTTGATCTGACATTTAATCTAGCAACTCACTCTGATAATACTAGAGAAGCTGACGTTGACGAATTGTAACAAGAAGCATGCTCATTGAGGATTTGACAATCATGCCAACAGACAAATAAAATTTACGCCTTTCAACAACATTATTTTACTTATGCTCATTCCTGTACATTACATCCACACGTAACAATAAACCATACTTCGCCAACGTTTCGCAACCCGGCCGTTATTAATTTCCCCTCGCCGCATGAACCTCTAATATAACAAATGACTACCGTTCGTTGGAGCGCCGTGAATTTCGTAGCCTGATTTTATTATTGCGCAGATGGTATTCGGTACGATCCTCCAGTTCGCGCGAAATTGCGAAATCTCTCGGCGCGATGTTATAAAGTTATAATAGGCGAGGTAAAGTACTTGCATTTACGCTCATAGCTTGATGAGATTGATTGCGGTAACAATCGGGAGCGTCCAAGATACGTAGCTTGCATTATAACAAATATCATTTTCGTGTACACCTCTCGCTAAGCGCGCCGCATCCGTGGTAGTTTGTCATTTAGCGCTGCCGTCATTAATTTTACTGGCAAATATCGCGCAAATAGAATGTAATCGAATGTTAAAGTAAGTAGATAGATCTTTCGGTTTGAGAATAGAATGCGAGAGTTATGAAATCATGGGAAGATGACAAGAAGACGTCGGCATTAACAATATATTATATAAATTGGATTAACTTGAAGCGGAATGGAAATGTTTAAAGATCAAGTTAGGATCTTTAACCAGAAACCAAATCTCCAGTGCTTACAAATCCTACATTGCACATAGACAACCTTCAATAACTTTTGATACTAAGTTGTGGACCTTTGTTCATGCAAGGCAGTGGAGGACACGTACTTCTGGCCGACCTTCATTTAATGGAGTTGAGTTGGGATGATCCTAGAGAAATTGGGGATGCGTTTGCTTATTGTTTTGCCGAAACCCATTTGTCTGATAACTCCCAACAACTACAGATAATTTTAATAAATTTTCGAAGTGAGTGATCATCTCCCGTACGGTTGATAATGGGGATCCACGCATCCTCGAAACAGCTGTTCCCGATTAGTTAATTCCGATACTTTAATATTGTTCGAGAAACAACATAAATTTGCATAAATTCCAAGTCAAAAGAACTACTTCTTCTGTATTTGTATAACCAGAATCTCCGCATACAAATGGGTAAAAACTATCGACGCGATATCTACGGATGATTGAGTGAGCGCGACCTTTGTACAGATATTACTTTCCTGTGCCACCGCTAGAGGTCGTCGTTTTCGTTTTTCGCCGTGAACTCGGTGCGTTCGAATGCTGCCGCTTGACCTGGTTCGCACACACATATATCCCGGCCGAGAGCTGAACGGACGAACGCCGAATGACTATGATTGATTGTGTTTACTTATTATTACTTATTACACTACTTGCGCGCCGTTTAAAGGGAGCAAGTAGTTAAGTAGGTTCGTGGAAATTACCCGCTCCGACCTTAACAACTTTTAAAATTAACTCTCGCACAACCGGGCAACAAAAACAGTTGCGGTTTGAAACATGATACTTAGACTAGATTAAATGCACTAATGAGAATCCGTGAAGAGGAAACTTCCACGGTTTCTCATGATGTTCCGAGCTTAAATCGTCTATTACGTGAGATAGGAGTAGTTGTTTCTGTATGGCAAGAAGCTAAAGATTGATTTAAGATTAATAGTTGCGTGAGGTTGATACGGAAGAAAAAACTTTTGGGAAATGCTGGGTATTAGACGCTTAGAAACGTTTTTCTCAACCCAAAGAAGTATACTGAATTGCGTTACGTTTTCTTTATAAAGGAGAAGCAAATAGTTCAAATATACAGGGTGACTAATACATAAGGCGAATGAGGTCACCGCATTAAACATTTTTGAAAAAATTCACTGTATAGTAATGAATAATCGGAGAATGAAAGTATGTGAGATTGCTGAAGCTGTGGATATTTTAATTGACCAGGTGCAACAACTCATATGTAAGAAAGCTTTCCGCAAGATGGATGCCACGATTACTCACAATTGACCATAAACACGCGCACCAGCTTTAAAGGAATGTTTGACGATGTTAAGACGCAATCCAAATATTTTTTGACGTCGACTCACACTGGATCGTTTCAATAATGCAAAGGAGCCTATATTGCAGATAAAATGAATTTTTGAAGATACTGCAGATGGATCTGTTTGAAATAACGCCTGATATAGAAGAAATAACAAAACAAAGCTTAATACATTTTTTTTGTAAATATTTATTTAACTAATTTTATATTCAATTTTACTTGTAAGAATTGTTTGCATAACACAGATACAACAATAAATATAAATAAAACAATGTTTGCAAAAAGTTCCACGAGATTGAAAAGATCAGGAAACATTGATATAAGAACTTCTTCTCTCGCATAACCGAAGAGATCATTTGCAGATGTTGGTGGGTAATATATGGTCAGTACTGTATCTTCTGTAAATATAACATAACATTATAATACCATATTATTACCTATTAACGAAATTCCAATCTCTCATTTATCTCGACAAACGTTGTAAAGCGCTAATTTACAACTACTCAATCAAAACTCAATGGTCAACATTGTATTATACCTTTTCTCTTCGAAAATCGTAGAAGCCAGAGGACCATAAATTCTCCAGCTAAACGTGCAACCGTTGGTGCTTCTCCGCTCGGGATCCATGCCAATAAAAGACGGTTTTACAACGACGTTTGACGATGCAAAGGAAAAACAAAAGAAGAAGATCGTCTAGCGCTAAAGAAAAAAAAATTAAGAAGAAAAAAATAGAAGTCAGAATAAAAGAAGAAGACCATGTTGTAATGGGAAACGCAATAAAAAATAAAATATTTTTGTTTAATTAAGTTAGGAAAGCAAATAAAATTTTGTAATAACGAGGATGGTCGTAAAAGCTTCACGTGAAAATGTGTGAAACGGAGAAGCCGTAAGCTTGGAGAAAAAATTTTATAGCACCAAACCGGCAATGCAATTATTGGACAAAAACAATTAATTTTATTAATGTGTTATAATGCGTATAGTTTTATTTGCCTTCGCCATAAAATCATTTACTTACTCGAGAAGAAAAATGGTTATTCCGTGACTAGCCGAAACAAGACCAAAAAAGAATCTCATAGAAAATTTATATACAGCTTTATCCAAATGTTAATGACTCTTCACTTACGAGCTTATAAGAACCAAATCAATCCTCTTCCTTCTTCTTCTATAATTTTCTTTCAATTTTTGGCTTCATGCACGCAATCGAATTTGATGAATTTGTGCAGTGGCTCGGGTTTAACGTCACGAATGCACCGTTCGATCTTCAATTTTAAGAGTTTGTGGTTTGTTTGTATAGATTGTAGAGTTCAAATAAACGCACAAAAAGTAATTTAAGGGAGTAAAATCATAGGATCTTAGAAGCCAACTAACACTTGCAATTCTTGAAATTATCCATTCGCCAAACTGTTCTTGCAATATAACAATAGTACCATGGCGCAAGGCACCGTCTTGTTGAAATCAGGAAGCAAGTATCAAATCAAGAAAATGTTGAAAAGAACCATCAGCTAGTTATAGCAAATCAGATGAGTACAACATCGACTAGCGAAGACTATCTTAAAGCCATAGTAGAAATGTCTTTCGGGTGATGTCGTGTAGTTAATATTTTACTTGACGTTTCGCCATCCTGTCAGCTTCTTCAGAAGATTTCTAAAGACTGCTGTTGTTGCCTTTTTATTATTTCTTTTTTTATTATTATTTTATTATTTCTGTTCTGCTTTGCTGATCCATAACCGTTCTGCTGAACGGAACGGTTATGGATCAGCAAAGCAGAACAGAAATAGGATATATAACGAGGAGCAAAAGACAACAACAGCAGTCTTTAGAAATCTTCTGAAAAAGCTGACAGTTTGGTCAGCGAAACGTCAAGTAAAATATTAACTACACGACATCACCCGAAAGACATTTCTACTATGAATTACGGTCATGAAAGCCTACACTCAACTATCTTAAAGCCAATTTCAACATTTGAGAGATTGTTAACATTCAACAACATAATATTGTAAAACTCAATTTTGAATGGAATTTTCCACCGAGAGACTCCAAGAAAATGTCAACATAGATCACTTACCAAAAATTTAATTCTTATATTTCCATATACAGCCACGAGAATGGCCCATAACATATGCATAGTACTGTACATCCATCGTCACGATTTTGACATTTACACCATAGCCGAATAATTAAGATATTTTAGACGGTACTTCGAGAAATTTTAATCCCGACGTTGCAACCCGTGGACTTAAACTCGTAAAACTTGCTTGATATTAGGCGTATAAAAATGTTAGATTTAATTTTCATGGAAGTACTATAGGTAGGTATATAAAAAAATTAATAAAGCTTTTTTTTTTGGATATTGCGTATAAGCTTTCTCTTTTATGACGTGTGTAATGAATAAAATTCCTTTAAATACCAATGTCTGTTTCATCTTTTGAGTCAATACTGCGCTAATCTTCAATTTCCACGTATAATCTTAATTGATACATTTAAATTGGACATAGAAGGATAATAGGAAACGAAAAGGTAAAGGGAGACCTCCACGATTATAACGAGAATCGACAAGTTAAAAGAAAAATTCAACAGACTTCCAACTTCGATCGACGCGCTGTAGGTCTTCGGATTTTTTTCCCTTAATAATAGACCCAATTATTAATTCATTTGCCCGTTGTCCGGAGCAGCCGACTACTTAAACATCATATTCAATCAGAACTTAATAAGATGTTAATAAATGACCTTATTTGTGTGGTGGCCGGTTCACGAACTGTTTGGGCTGAGACGAGGCCGACTATAGTAAAGTATAACAATAAAATTTCAAATCATCAACTCCATTAGGTGAATGCCGGTCCAAATACGACAGGAAATAAAAGTAAAGGAAATAAGTTTTGAGAATTCTATTCGTAGAAGACTTGCTTGTATCGATAAATAATTTCGTTAATTTTCGATACTTGTACCTAATTGTAACTTTTGGTGTTTGTAATTTGAAGTTTTTTAAACAATTCAACAACAACTAACAATACGTTGCATAGCCCTTTGGATCTATTATTGCTTGGCACCTACGGGACGTCCAGTCGGTCAGCTTATCGAGCATAAGCTGCAGAATCTTTATCTGCTCCTTTTTCATTTGGTCGAATTTCTCCGAAGCATTTTTCGCCTTCATCCAACTCCTCCCACAAATCTTCAAGTGCATTCAAGTCCAGACTAGCCACTCCATAACTATGATCCTTTTGCTGCTGAACTAGTCCTCGACATACTTGCAGACATGTTTTAGACCGCTGTCTTGTGCATGATGTATCCAAGATTTGTCCTTGCAAATGTAAGAGCCGCTGAATGCACCATTCCACCTTTTCTGCTAAGCTTCATCGTCGGAATTTCGTATTTTGAAGGGGGCCACGCTCTACACTAACTTGAGCAAATTGCTTAGTGAGAGCATGGCGCCAAAAACAATACAGAAGCTAAACGTTAAACAATCTTAAAAAAAAGAAAGAGCTACTCTTTGATGGAACATTTCGATTTCGGTGATTTTCGAAAATAACCGGAATTTTTTTTCGGTTATTTGGAATTTGAATTTGGGAAATATCGGCTGATTTAAGGTGCGACGTAGAGTGAAACATATAAAAAAAATCAGACCAATTCATGAGATTTTGAAAGAATTGCGATTAAAAAATGAACTAATTACTCTACAATCTTGGTTTTCGGGTTGACCCGTAACAAGCCCTATGTAAATCCCTCTTGAACGAATAGTTCCCAGTCAATATGGAGTAACAGCTCTGAAGATGTCCCATCAAAGTGAGGACAAAACGTCGCTAGAAGAAACGACAACGAGGCCGTTGCAGCCTGGTAACTAAGTGTTATTAACGACCGCAGAAGCTTACGTAACAGATTTTGTTATCAATTAATTGAACCAAGTAACTTGTATATGAAACATTTCCTTATCTTTTATGTGTACGAAGGTATTTCACTATTAAAAAAAAAATGGGGATTTTCAATTTTAAAGCTTGATCGTAATTTTACGACTCAGAAGTATTTCTGTAAGTTTTACAAGTCATTTTACAAGCCAGACAATTTCTACCTACAATGTCTGTAAAATACTTACACCATATAATTTCGCGTTGTGCGCATATTTAAAAATCACCAAATAAATATTAAAGGATACTGTTTTATTTTTTTTATTATTTTTTTTTTCATATATCTCGGTTGATGATGTTCACCATCAGATTAACTTCTTAATACATACATAAGCCTTCCAGATTACCTACCGGTGTGTTGTATGCATTCACATCAATTCGAATACCGTCGGAAACAATATGATTATAATTTTAAATGAACTAATTTAAGGCCACAACGACGATGATAGTGCAAGAATATTCCGCTGAACAGCCTCCGAACAAGCGGCAGAATATCTAAAGTCGGTCTTCTCTTCTATCAGGATCGTCTCGTGTTGATTTTTTTCTTTTATTATTTATTATAGATTGATATATCAAGTAGGCGATGACGGTGCGTTTTCATTAACTGTTAATCATTTCGTAAATACTAAAAACGACGATCGTTTTTGAGGTAAACGAAACGCGAACAAAAAAAGCGGAGACTTCCACGCAATTTATGTGTACAATAAATGAAATGTACGCAGAAGAAAAAAGAAAAGAAAACGGTAATTGTAAACGTAATACCTACAGGGAGGTATACCGAATACCGCAGGTGAGGTAGATGACGAAGAGTTAGTCGGTTTGGTTGAGGACTACCTTCACGTGATGATTAAAAGACAGGCCTGATGGTCGGAATTAATAGCTTTATTAATAAAGTAATGAATAAGATAATTTAGTATGTGTGGTTAAGAATAATAGTCGTCAGTTTTTTCGTTAATTTGTTTGATAGTCTTCTTAATTACTTGGCGGTGTGACTTGGCGTTTTTTGAAAGAAAAATGGATGCTTCAAATCTTCAAATTGAAAATGTTGCACAATCTAAGGAAACCATAGCAAGGAGAAAATTATAAAATATAAAATTTAACGAAGTTTAACGCGTAATTGTTCCAGGTTGTTCTGAGTTTCCAATGTATTTCAAAAAAAGAGCCAAAAATTGGCTAAAATACTGAAAATCACCATTTTTTCACCCAGCTCCACATTTTTTGAAAATTGAAATTCTAGCAGTTGTTACAGGTTATTCTAGTTGTTCTAAAGATTGCTCCAGAATCTCAAAACCGTACCTCTTATTTATCAAAGGATACGGCCGAATAGTGAAATAAGAAAGTATGAAGCTCAATTTCTTTGAAAATCGAAATTCTCTCATTGTTCCGGAATATCAGATCATCGATCAATTCAAATTGTAACCTTTATTCTAGGTTGCTCTAGTGGCTATGTTGGGCATTAAATAATAATACTAATGCTTTGTTGTCTTTCACAATAAACATTGACAACGTCAGATTTACTTAAAATCGCCACATTTTGAGGTCTTTCTGTATGTATTTGTATTAAGTTTTCTAAATTGATCTAAGAAAAATAATCGATTCTTTTATAAAATTCCTCATATTTAAAACTAGGCAATAATTCTGCTAACACGGAATTCCTGTACAACATGCTTTTCCTGTTTCCTAAGAATCCACTTCTGCCAGTTTCTTTCTGCATTTTATCTCCGAGAGGTTGGTAGCCGGCATTAATGATACGTCGCAATAAATAGCAGCGTTTATGACATATTTTCTACCTGTTTCCTCTCTCTCTCTCTCCGCGCCCTTTTAATATGCGACCCCGATATTAAAATAACATTATGACAAGAAACCAGAAAACATATGTCTAAAATATAATGCCGAAACAGATACAAAGAAACCCAATGAAATGCTAGTTTTCAACGTAATTTATACACTCCGTGGATGTGTTAAGCGCTTTTTACGGTCACCTGTTGTGCCCCTTTTTCTTTATTTCTTTCTATTTTTTTTTCTCTTTTCTTTTTACTTTTTTGTTCGTTTGTCTCGTTTCAAGTGGTGTTTTAGGATTTTATTTTCTTCTTTCTAGTGTTATAGCTCAGTTCGGTGAGAATAATAGGAGAAGTAATAGTTTTCTTTTGGTAATTTTAACGGACAGTATCTAAAGGACGACAATATCAATTGATTTTTTTTTTCGTTCATGCATAATAGCGGCATTGAGATGTGAAGTAGCACAAGTACTTTTTCTTTAACTTTGCAAAATAATTTCTTGTAATTAAAAACATATAATGATACGCTAAGGATAAAAGCCTTATACTTAATCTTCAAAAGCAGTTCTGCAACTTACAAGACTAGATAAGCCAACTATTACCTTCATAATTCCTTTTTGAGCCCCAAAGGCAAACTTTATAGCTCAACCTAGTTGAGACTTGAGCATGATAAAAAAGTAGTAATTGATCTACTGTCAAATCTTCGTTAAAAATTGAGCCCAACTCATTAGTGTAAACCAGAAACAAAATTGGTGCCACGCGGAACTCCCAGCCCGTTAACTCTGCTCCCAGAATCAGCGGCCCTGGACAAACCATTAATAAAGGAACCCCACTTTCACTAAAGGGTAATACCGATAATGTTGACGAATTGTACCCACAGATGGTTAATATTATCCAAAATAATTTTCCAATATTAAAATAATTAAGAAGGCCTACGCCTGAGTGAGCAGAATTTGGGTTTGGGTGTTTGAATGCCGCTAGGATCAAATTTTCTTAGTGGGTCCTGGTGGTTCCACACCGTTGGAGGACAATTAACTGTGCTTCATTCTAATTATTACAAATTTTAAAAATCTTGTTCACCCAGTTGGGCTGTCACCATACTAAAAAAATGATTCTCTTTTTTGAGATGCCTCGACTAATAAATTCAAGACCCTAATTCATATTTCCTGCAATTATCAATGTATGTTTGTAGCTTAGTTACAAATCTAGCATCAGCGCCACCACAAAGTACCATCGCCGAACACTAAAAATTGTGGTTTGATGACCGCTGCCTCCCCCTGAGTGTCCCGAGAAACGACCCGAAAGAACACAAACACAAAATTATTAAATAGACCGTTTTGTAACCGGGAGCTGGCCTATCATTAGGCCATACTTAAAGGTTAGCGGACGTTTTCGATGGCTTTGCTCTTCCCCGCTGGTTGCGATGCCCCTTTTTTTGTTACTGCTCTTTGTTCGGCGGCATCCTCATCTAGGAAATAGCAACAGTGTTACACATAACCAGTAGTTAAGGTAATCAGTGAATGCTGATCCGTTATACTTTGTTTTCATCTTTCTTAGCGCGTCAGACGTAAAGCGTATTAGGCGACTAGACGGTAGGTGTGGATATTGTTTTGTCTAGAAAAAAATCGCATTTAATTTCGGGTTACGTTCGCCCAAAGTATATATTTCATTACGATCGAGGTCCGAGTGTGGTTTTCGGGTTTCCTTTCCGCCGTCAATAAATAGGATTTCGTAATGATAAATTACGTATTTCTGTTGAAAAACGTCGTCTGAAGATTGAGAGAGATGTATGAGGTAGATTGCTTACTCAAGAATATAGGCCATAAATCAACTTGCAAATTTAATATTTCAAATTCTTTCAAAATTAATGAATAATACAAACTTTAAAGAGTTATAAGCTCCCGGAACCGTAAAAATGATTTTCTAACTAGCTAAGAAAAAGCGAAATTTCACTTGAAAGGATTTTCCCCACAGCGTCCTTTACTTAACCCAAACAACATCTCGTATACAATTTTAATTCTCTCAAATTCTGACACGACACTGAATGACACGACTTCACGCGGCTTTACGCCATCCGAAACCGTCTCCAGGACGAACTACCTGACGAACGAAAGGGCGCTCATTTTCATGTAAAACGGATGCTTTTAAGTCGACCAGCGAGGCTACCGAAATATGTCAGAAATTATTTTCGAGCGCAAATCGCTCCGAATGACGGTCTTGAAGACCGTAACCGAGCACATCCGAAAGCGGTAAGTGTCCACCCCTTGTCACATAACAATAGGAATGTTTTTAATTAAAGGTATTCGCTAAAAAGAACGAAGAATGAAAGGAAGAAATTGGGAGGGTGTGTGTATGAACACACGCTGGCGAACATCTCGGCTATTATGTCCTTTTGACGGAAGGAATAATGACACCGTTAAATGGTAGCTTTTAGTGTATTAGTGTCGTGGGGAAATAATGGGATTTTTACATTTTTAAACGGTTATTTCGGTGGATGGGGGACGTAACGGGGTGTTTTAAGACGGCTTTTGGTAGCTGCAGACTTGGTTTTATGGTAAGTGGAATACACTTACAATGCTTTTCGAATAATTTAGTGGTTGGAAAAAGAAAATTATAAAGTCATACACTGTTTTTTTTTGCAATAAGAAGTGGTTTAGAAACTCAGCTCCACATATAAAAAGGATTTCGTTGGCCAACAAAGTGTCCATATTTCTCAGCGTGAATGTCTTCAATTTTTAAAATAAAGCAGTTTTTTTTTTAATTTATCATTTTGGATTGAAACTTCATTTGTTTCTACAACATTTAAAAGAATTATTTCCTAACTCACATTGTTTTATTCTAAATCCCGTTGAGGACTTTTCAGCGCAATACAAAGGCTTGCGTTACATGTTTCTGAGTAAAATCGGACTCGGAGAATCGACTCCTTCCGCCCTTATTTACCTAACTCATTTATTTTTCGAATTACACCACGAAAAAGGGTAAAGATAGGGATCAAAGTTTCCCAACATTCTAAAACTTATAGCTCGCTTACTGTAAGAGGTAGAAAGTCGGGGTAACTTTTAATGGATTCAACGTATCGAAATCTATAAAGAAAAATTAAGAAAATTCGGACGATTTGACGATTTCAAAAATATTTTAAAATATTTATTTTGATGATGGTCCTTTATGCAGGTTGACCTGCTGATTACAGGGAATACGACCATTTTGCGGTATCTTCAATGGTTTTTGAGAAATTTTGGTTTGAATGTCATTATTTAAAAAGATATCGATCACCACCACAGAAGCTGGTAAATATATTAGATTATAATTTAATAGCAGCGGGCCGCAGTTTGATGACCACGGACCTGTACTAAATATCAAACCTAAACGTGTTGCAAATCTTTATGCGCACCCTGTATAAATATTTAAACCTAATGTAAATAACACCTGTATATTTTTCAAAACATGTTAAAAAAGAAGGTTAACGAACCGACGTAAAAATAACACATTTTCGAAGATCCCGAGATATCGTCGAAAACTTTAAATAACTTCTCGGATTCAACCATGACATTGACATCCGAAGAAAGAAAAAAAACAAATTAGATTAATTCACTTTCTTCTCATACTCTAAATGGGAAATTTGCATCAATTAAAGCAACGCTCGCACGCCACAAGCATGCGAGAGCAATAAACAAACAAACACATAGTCAAACAGTTGCCCATTCAAGAAAATGTTAAATAGATGAATTTAAATACGCCATTTATTTCCATATTATGTTACTGTCATAATACGTTGACATTTCTCATTTTAATTCGTGAATTAATTCAACCAGTAGTGCGTGTATTAAAATAACTCCGTGTGTTGACAGATTTCCGGTTCGATTTCGAAAGCGTTTTACCATCTCCCGTCGTCGTAGATTATTTAAATTATTGATGACGTAAATTAGTCTGACGACCGAAACCTATAACACCTAACGCCATCTGTTCGTGTAATCGACAATCTCGTGGCGATATTCATCAAATGTACAATGCGGAGAGAAAGCCGGCTTGCTTGGTGATTTAGAGAAATCGTCTTCTTTCGGCGAAATGAAGTGTTCATCGACCGTATCGAATGTTTTTCGAAGATGTCGACCGCCACACGAATCCATCGGACAATGAAGACCGGTGGTGTGGACCGCAGCTTGACCGCAACCATATTTCGTGATATACGACCCCGCTGTAAATCCGAAAACGGAACATTGTTGTGTTTTCTCGCGATCTCGAATAATAGGAGCAAGAATTTAATGGTTTATGGCACGGTATACGAGATCATTCATTATATTGATATATAGATCTTTCGACTTGTACTTTAGCTGGTGAATGTACTTAAGAAATTTGATGTATTTTAGCTGCTTTTCTCTTGGATTTTCTCAACGTAGCAACAAAAAAAATCGCGATCATTCACCATTGCAATATAGCTAAATAGATCAAATAAAATTTTTCTCTCATTTTATCCGAAACAGAAACATAAAAGAGGAAGCATTTCTGACATCATAAATCATTCTAACCCATTTGTCACACCCCAACAATGACCTAGAAATCCAGTAGTTCAAAAACGAAACCACAATTAACAAAAGAATTACCACCCCAATTTCTAATAAAACCATCACGAAAAGTTGTAAAATTATCAAGCGGAGGCTTCCTTACAAGCATTGTTCAATTTCTTAACTTCGAGGGAACAATGCAAAAACCACAGAAGATTTTATTACCCTACACAAGAAATGTTCTAATTTCGAAAGCGCAGGTTTTAAGTATCGAGTGATTTTAAAATAAAGGAAAAGAAAGCGTAACTAATGAATCTTTTTACCAGAGAAAAAAAAGGAGAAAATGGGTCATAAATCAAAATCAGAATCAAGCCGTTGTATTTACTTACTATTACATAAACCTATTGGAAGGCGCGTTAAAATCATCTCTGCTTATATAACGCTTAATATTAACGCGTTTTATTAGCGAATGATTACTGTCATTACGATTATTGCTTGTTTTATTACACGAACTCAATAAGTAAACTCGAAATTACGTTTCGTCGCATATAACATCTTCATATTTTATATTATTCATTTTTAGTACGCGATGAGGTGCTGGTTGGAAAGAGAGGAGGAGATTAAACCATCAATACGGAATGGCAAACCGTTTGTTCTCATCTCCCAGATATTCTTAAGAACTATAAATACGTTCATGTACCGGTACGCGCAAGCAATACTGTAAGTAAGAACGTAGAATATACGCCGCCACGGGCTAGAGGCTAAAGGCGCATAACTTCTGAACCGTTTTACATTTATAAACATCGTCTAATAATCTCTCGTCTTCTTATGGGCACATTATATGAGTCGATATAGGTGTTGCTACGCATAAATGTTCAGGGCCGTACCTATCGGAATAACGGCAGCTGATTTTTTTGCCTCACAATTTAAGCTAGTTACTCTGAGTGGCGGTAAACTGAATTTGCTATTAGCCATGAAATTCGTAATTTTCCATCCAATTTTCAATAATGATAGCAAGGATTGTGATGTAGTAGGACAAATAACACTAAAGTATCGGCACACTCCGCAAGCTGAAAAACTAACCATCATTTACAAGCTGTAACTTTGGTTATTTTAAATTGGTAAAGAAGACATCCGCAGCCAAAGAAAAATTATTCACACGTCTATATATGGAAACTACAAGAGACTGTGACTGATGCCGAGTGCTATCAGAAGATAAATATAATGTAACAGTGTTCCTACAGTTCCGTCTGGGAACAAGCTTGAATCGCAGGATATACCATTGATAATCTTAGGAACGAAGGCGCTGATTCCTGAACAGCCTCAATCATAGCATTATACTTATAATAGCCAAGATTCCAGACAATGGCGCAATATTCAACCACGCTATTAACAGAAATTTTTTAAAACGCAACGCTAGAGGCCCTTGTTCTTTCTGGAAAGGAAACCCAGCATCGTGAAAGCCCTTCTACAAATGTCCTCAATCTGCCAATTAAAAAGTCAGCTTAGTATCAAATGTAACCTGACGACGCACGCATAACACATAGCCAAAATTTTAAAGAGTCTCTATAAGTGTAAATGCCGCGAGACAAACAAATGAATTCCATAAAACTCCAACGTCTTATCAAAATTATTCGTGAAATTCCTGCAGATATATTTTACACCAATTGCTTGATACGGCCCTGTTAGGCTTACTTATGCATGTAATACGTACAGAAATATCCTACCGTATTTACGTTGGTATGTGTACGCGTTCATATACATGCATAAACGGCCGCGCGCAGGCAAATCCATGGGAAAATCTCAGCTCCCATCAAAAACCGATGAACAATGCGAATGTCATCAACTAGTTACTTGCCCTCGGGTAGCTACCCGGCGACCTCGCAGCACACTCACTCCCGGCCCGGCAACTCTCCGGATCGGAGACCGGAGCTCGCTCGCTGGATCGCATAGCGGTACGCGAAACCAGGCGCATCGCGGCAATTTTATGACATTTAGAAGCGTACCACCATCGCCGCCGCCGCTGCCTACTACTGGTATTTAGCCTCGCCGTGTAACGCGTAATTCATATAATCAGACATCCTATTAACATTTACTCTCTTCCCGCGGTTCTAATAATAAACTCTCCCAAGTTAGTCCGGATCGCTGAGTTATTCATCATTCCGATGTATAACGTATAACCAACCTTCCGATCGCGATCCGATTACGTTCTTAAAATAGCCAAAGAACACGGATCTTCCTCTTTGTTTATAATATTATAGTTATTCTTCTTATATTTATCGCACTTTACCATTTATCACACGTATAAGTTCTAACCTTTACATCCGTCTTCCTTGTCTCGTGAATTTAACGATACAAAGCAATATCCTTCGCCCATTATTTGAAAAAAAGGCTAAGTTAATTATTATTAGTGCAATTAGTTAATAAAATAAAAAAAAAGCAGGTAGCAGAGCAAATAATTAAATCGGTCAAGTCAATGATTTATTCACATCAATTATTAGCACATATTCAAGAATATCCTTAAATAAGCTGCTGTTCAATTAAATTGATCCACTAATAAAGAAATCTCGAAGTCGGAGGGCTGCACAAGATCAGCATTTAAAATAACAGGTCAGATAAAATGGCGTTCATCTAGGACGTTGAATAACGATCTTTGTGCAGCTGCAGGAGTGGTTATATCTAATAAAAAGGCTGCACGAATTGGATTTGAAGGCTAGAACAAGGGCCATATGCTCGCTATTCACAATGCAACATAAGATCGCTAGGAGGCAGTGAGCTGAAAATCACTTACCGTGAAAGGCTCATAAACGGGGAAGACACCTTTTCTCTGACGTCTCTACGTCATTTTGAGAGCCGAGTTTTAGTGGAGGAGACGTGGAGAAAGGTATCTCGAAAGAAACATGGATCCGCGTGTGGCATTTGTTTGGAGTGGCATATTTTTAAGCGGTCGCAACGAGCTGGTGGCTTTGAGAAATTAATCCATGAATTGTACGCGTTAATAATATGGCTCCCTAATCTTCTAGACCGCAACTGCATCTAGGATCTTTGGAGTAAACTTGATCTACAGTTGCAATCTCGTTTTTGCTTGCAAAAGCGGTACGACAAGAATGGGACAGAATTCCGCAAGGAGGTATCAATGTACATTAATAGAAAATAGTATAAGCACGCATTTTTTTACCAACTCAGAAATAAAAAGTTAAAAGAAATCAGTTATGTTCTTTTGTTTCTTTCTTGTTCAATTGTTTTATTTTTAATGCAAAATTAAATTTTTTTCTTTAACCGTGGTTTCTTCTTTTTGTCATATTGGCAAATTGGGACAACGTGTGAGGCGGTCGTTTAAATTTTGCAACAAAGATTCGTAGTTATCTAGTTCAGAAGCCTCAAAATTAGATTCATCTGTCTCATTGTTTTTTTTTCGATTCTTGTTAACGATTTCTAATATACTTGGCCATGACTTTTCTTCAAATTTTCATAAGCGTAAATAACGGTATTTCATAATATGGTTTTTAAAGGCTGAATAAGTCTCTTGTTTTCAATATCCAGTTTGCCAAGAATTTCCGAAAGAAACTTTCTGTGGTACATTCGATGAACCCGTGGTTGCGAAAGAGTTGTGACCTTAAATGGCAGCTCTATATCACGTTAGCCTTCACATTCAAGTTCTTCAAGATAGGTAGGTAGATACCACTCCTCAAACAAATACAAATTCATCCATTATGAGGTAATAATTACTTCAGCATAACCAACATATAGAAAATGAAACATCGTTGTAATATTTTTTTAATAACGTGTGACAAAGAAAAAAACCAAAACTAATCCTCTTTAAATCCGAATGAAGCTATCACGGTTTACATTGTAAAAATAACTTATTTTTTCTAGCATTGAATATTCTCTATCGATCAATACGAAGAGGTAGGTCTGAGACATCATCAGACGACACCAACTTATATGAATGCAGAAAACTCTACGCCATCCTATGTATGCGAATTTATCATTGTGATTTCCTCGTAAAAGATCGAGTACGATGCTCTTCCCTTCGAACCCGGTCATTACTCACATAGAGGTTGTTATTATAAAGTATATTTCCAATCGAGAAGATGTCTAGGCGTTCCTTGTCGGTGGTGGGCGCGTGGACAATGAGAGGCGCGACCGTCACGACATCTAGCGGACGACGGCGCGGTGTCGTCTCATCGAAAATTATTGCCGTATTCAAAACAGCGACGATCTGTCGCTATAGAAGATCGAGGCATCGGATAGACGTTTGATGATGATCGGCAATTGGGCAGGAATCAATCTGGCGTTTGTCTTCCTCGCTGGGAATCATTTCTTTCCATTATGTATAAATTGTAACGTAACATTGAGAGTCTATCTGCACTAATTGTAAGAATAAAAACTTAAATTGCTTGTTGCTGCGTTTTCCAAAATATCAAATGAATTCAATTGGCACTCCTGAAGCAAAGGTAGTGAAAGGCTGGATCTTTAATGATTGCTGATATATGTGTATAATTTATATCATTAACTTACGCCAAATATTGAACAAGAGGAAGCAGAGGAGGTTCCTCTTGTTCAATACAGTCCTTATTATTTTTTTCTCCAAAGCCATGTTAAGCAACAGTGGATCTTCCTACTTCCTTTCCTTCTGATTTATGGGATTGCTCAGAAATCAGATCCATATCACTAATTTATTTAAAAATTAGGATTTTGATCCATATTATCTGAAAGTAATAGTGAAAGTTAAAAAGATTTATAAGTAAACTTCGCTACAATCCAGTGAAGAGAATCAAAGTTCGAAACGCATATCTACTTCGCATTTCTCAGCAATTCAATCGAAGAACGCAAATCCTCCATACAAGGCCGCCTGTGATTTATTTCATACACACACCTAATGCCATAATACCATCATGCGCTACGGTAGTCCGCATCGATCAAGGAAACAAAAAATCTCGAAATAACTTTCTAAATCGATGTAACCCGCTCGCCATTAAGTAATTTCCCAACGTAATCTGCATAAAATGTACAAAGTAATCGAAGGTATTATACGCTTATAGATACACGCATAACTTCTTCATTATATACGTCGGATCCATAATTCTTCCCATCGCTTGACACTACCTGCTGCACTTTAGCAAAGGAGGCGAAGCATATCGTCTGTAATTTTTCACACCTGACCCATTTAAATGCAATCGACTTCTTTGCGCAATGTACAATCGAACGCAGGTCCATTTCGCGCCCGCAGAAGCCTACGGCGAACCTTAAGCTAGCCTACCTTTCGGGTCGACCGAAGAAAGAAGGCATTTTACTTCTGCATTCTGAAGTAGATATCCAGCTGGTAAAATGTTTGATGTATTGCTGGAATTTGTTAAACAGCGTTATATGTAGAAGAACTTCGCCGGAGCTACAGCTACACGAGCAAAATTGATGTAATGTAGTAATTTTTCTCACGCCAATATAATAATAGCGGTATATGGTAATATTTATTTGGAATTTTTTAATGTACGTATGTATGTGTTGGTAATATTGGGATTGTTCTGTCATTTGTCATTTGTTGTGGGAAACTTAAACGACAAATTAAATCAGATTATTTTACAATGTGTGTTTGGTTCAAATTAAATGACCGAGAGCTTGTTTGAATGGGCATTTAGAGCTGATTCAAGGAGCCCAATTACTGCCATCCACTATTGGTCACCAAGTATATCCCATTTTTTCAACAAATTCAAATGCGACAATGTGGCTCTCTTATGCTGTTTCTGAAGTGTTTGGAAGGACTAAAGTAACAACGAAAATCATGCACTGATATCTCGTTTGTTTTTCGAAATAGGTGAAGAAGTTCGTTTATTTGAACTGACTTCATTTATGTATCCTTCTGGATTTTTTATGTCGGTTCTTCCTTTAAGAAACGCTTAACTTGCTTCGAAAATGACTAGAAATTGAAGCAATTTTAAAATATGAAATTGTGAACCTATGATATATAAGAAATCGTTGGAAATTTCATCAAATCGATTCAATTTTCATACTTGGGGGATCAAAATCTATCAGAAATGATACTTAAGTTGTCAACAAGTAAAAGAGATTGCGTGATAGGGACTCTACGAGTTCGTTTTCATAAATAAACCTTTTTCTGAAGCTTCTGTTGGACGCACAGTTGCTGTTTAAAATTGAAATTTTTTAGATTATCCTTGTACACTGCCGTTCAGCGAAGTTCGGTCATACAATAAAAATCTATTATACCACACTGTAAGCAATTATTAATACAGAAAATTAGAAAAATATTAAGCAGACACTCTTTTCTAATTGATTAAAGCCATAAATTATTATGTAAAGTAGAAATATTACGACCACAATAAAGTCCCTTTTATTATCATTCCAAGTATCGATCGTTTGAAACGGGTCGTTTGCGGATTATTAACGAACAATACATTTAGGAAATATACCGCAGTTTCACTTTTGTTTATTTATCACAGGCGTAAAGATATAAATTTGCTTTATTTTACTGTTAAACGTGTGTTGGTGTGCATCTTTCGTTTTTGCGCGAAAGTTTTAAGAAAATTTACTTCAAAATGGCACGTGGCAAGCCTACCAGTGTAAAAAAACGTTCACGCATTATTACGCTGTTTGAAGAAGGATATTCGGAGCGACAAATTGCTGAAAAAATAAATATGAGAAGTTCAACAGTAAATGACATCATAAAGCGATATCGAACAACTGGAACCATAGAAAAATCGTGTTCGTCCTGGAGCATCTAGGAAAACAACAAAAGCTGAAGTTTTGAGAATTGTATTATTAAACAAACGCAATAGAAAATTAACAGCGCCACAAATAGCAGCCGAAGTCAATCGCGGCCGTGAAGAACAAGTTTAGGCGAGTACGGTAAAACGTCGACTTCAACAAGCGGACCTTCGTGGACGCATTGCCATTCGAAAACCCTTATTACGTCGGGGCAACAGGGCAGAACGGCTACAATGGGCCCTTTCTCATCTAGATCGGTCGTTAGATGATTGGAAACACGTGCTTTGGAGTGACGAGTCAAAGTTTGAGGTTTTTGGCCAAAATCGACGAGTTTATTTCCGAAGATCTAAAACCGAAAGGTGATCCCGAACTGCAGTGTGCCTACAGTGAAGCAAGGGCGTAGTTCTGTGTTAGTGTGGGGATGTTTCTCCTTTACTGGGACGGGAGATTTATGCAGAGTGCAGGGTGTAATTAGGAAGGAAAATTATTTTGCAATACTCCAGAATCATGCACTGCCATCAGGATTGCGTATAATAGGCCGTAACTTTACATTCATGCATGGCAACGACCCAAAACACACGGCGTTAGTGTGTAAGAACTATCTAAAGGAGCAAGAAGAACAGCACACCCTGAAAGTAATAACATGGCCCCCACAAAGCCCAGATTTGAACCCGATAGAGTTGTTGTGGGATGAACTGGACAGGAGGATCCGAAAAATATGCCCAACTTCACAAGAACATTTATGGAATATTCCGCAGCATGAATGGATTAATATTCCGCAATCCGTTTTAACAAAACTTATCGAAAGAATGCCTAGAATAATTCGAGCGGTAATTAACAGCAAAGGAGGTTTTTTCGATGAAAAAAAAAATATAATGTTCAGTATGTTAAATTGGGCCAGAATAACTTTTTATTTATTTATTTTTGTCTTTTTTACCTGTACATACAATAAAATTGCATTTTGTTTTTAGTTTCGTTTGTTTTTGTAACCTTTTCATGTTTTTTACCAACCGACCGAACTTCTCTGAACGGCAGTGTACATTATCAATAGATGATGCGATGTTTATCACAAATATAACACATATTAGGTGAAATGCCATGAAATACCATCAAAGAAAGTGTGTGACGCTACACCTCAGCTAGGCTACGTTAGGCCATCCATAAGGAAATCCATTTACGGCTACCATTACTCATCCAAAGGCATATTTATCAAGTTCCTTAGTGAGAGAACGTACAACAGAAGTTAATACCGATGCGCCGGCGACGTCAGAATACGGATGAAGGCGTTTCACTGCGTAAAAATCGCGGCCCGCTATAAATGATACTAATCTCGTAATAAATGATATCTACCGCTTAATAAATGACGCGACCTTAAGACGGTAAGTGGTAACTACATTGTTGTTATTAAGAGATGAGATGGAAAGGAAACTCGACGTGGTATACACGCTAGAGAGATAAGCATTACGCCGCGTTAAGCAGCAGCATATACCGAATGATGTACGGGCTAATAGCGAACTATCGCCTAGAAGAGATAGAAAGTAAAAGAGAACTTATGTAATGCATCTTAAATGATTTGCTTCTCGCCATAAAAGTAGCAAGGCGCAATATAACATATGTATTTTATAGAATGTTACTACTTTACATCAGCTCATAATGCTGCATTTTTACGACGGTAAACTCCAACAAACATCAACGTATACCGAGTGATACAATGCTTATTTGAAATACAATATGTCAAGGGAACAAGGATAATACAAGGATAATAAGGTTGTTTTTATTCTTATATTGGATGGAGGAGGAAATATAACAATGAAAAGGTAAAGAATATCTCAGTGTTTTACATTATGTGACCTGTGTATAATGAAAAACCTTACAGTGAGTAGTTCTGAATTATACTATTTCAGTTATTGCCTTTTTGAAATCGAGTATCCCGCAAGGATCAATCTTGGGTCCTATGACAACGACGCAGTTCCAACTCGGAAACCAAGACTCGTTGACGAAGCATAAAAATATTCCGTGGTTTATCTCGTTGTATGGGCTGTTGCATTAATGCCGCAGCGTACGTTTTCCCTACAGCAAATGCACGTTGCTATAACCCGATAAATGGCAACGTATCTCATGATAGTTATCTGTTATTTGTCACTGCCAACGTTATATTTTTGAAGAGATAATTTCAAGTCCCTTTAGAAGGACAAAAAATTCTTAATATACTGAAATATCTCCTCAGCTGCAATTAAAGCATCTCAAAAAAAAAGAATTACCTATTTATGTTATTGTCAACCCGTAGTAATTAATCACTTACTAAAAAAGGAAAAAACAAGAATAGAGTCGAATCATGGTACGTTGATGAAAACAACAAGACAACCACAGCAAATTCTGCAAAAAAAAACACTTCATTTATAAAATAATCTCCCTGTATGAAGGCGAAAAAATAAACCTAAACAATTACCGGATGGTATATCGTGGTATACAAGAGTCTGGTGCTATATTCCAGCAGATTTTGTTCGCTCTTCACCATTATCAACGACCCACACATCACCCATCAAGCAATCGGTTCTCTGCTGCAGGAACGCAACGCACACACACGTCTCTGTGAATGTGTGACGTTGTGAGTCACCATTTCGAATATTCACAATAATTTATTTTCAATTTATTTCGCTTGGGTAACGAGCTCCACAATCAACTGGCGAATGTAAGAGCTGCAGGTATCGCATACGGATCCGAAGGTGTCTAAAGGTGGTTGTACATTCGAGCAATAAAATATCTCTGCGATTGTACTTTACTTTCTACTTCATCACTAGGATTTCGTTTTCGGTGTCGAATTTATCATCAAAGTATCCTCTTTTCAGATTTTTCAGCGTTTGCTTTGAGTCCATGAGGAGAAACTTTTTAGTTCTTGTTTCTCTAATAGTACCAGTAGCCTTTTACCCCGCAACATCATCGAAATGTTGTTTACCTAATTTATGCGTTTTTATTAATTTTTGCCTTGTTGTCATGACATGGTTGACGAACGGAATTCCTGCACCAGAAGTATTTTTCCAAAACATATTTCTGCGGGAAGCCTGGATAAAAATAATATTTGAAAAGCTAAAAATGAGTAACATTTTTTTATTTGGGACACTGTAAAGTAGATAGGAAGACGTGTTCACCACTTGGGAGGCTTCCTGCCTTCCAAACTCATTGTTGAGGAGGTCGACTTGGTAGGTTGATTTCCTTCCATCAGTTGGTTTCTGGATACTGATAACAGCATATCTTCTTCATCAATGTCCTTAGGTTATGCAAAATTCGAACGTTCCAGCTATGCCAGAAAGCTCTTCATCTTCCAAATTATTCCCAACTATGTCCTCCTCAACTGTAACAGCATTTGGTTCAGGAGGTATAGTAGCCACATCATCTTCTTCTTGCAGCTTTTGAAGTTGCAGGACTAGTTCCACCATAATTCGTGTTCTTGGAAATATTCGTACAAGCCGGAGAATCGAAGAGTGGTATACAACAATATGCTTAGCAGGAGTCATAGATAAAAACAATCAACTGCGTCGTATCATCTTTTATGAATTCTTCAAATAATCAATTATTTGAAGGGTTCATGAAGGAGGATGCGACCAAGTAATTGATTATTTGAAGGTGAGAAACAATGAAGTCTCATTATCCGTATTCACCTGTTTTATCGCTTAACGACTTATGTTTGTTCCTGAAAATCGAATAAAAAATGCGCGTACAGTGATTTTTACCACCTTAAAAAGTTGTTGTAACCCTCGAAAACCATGTTTTGTTTTCAGAGTGGAAAAAATGTTTCGAGAATCGGTTCGAACGCATGCCAAAGTATATAAACCTTAATTGCCAATATTAAAAAAAAACAAAAACAATAAAAGCGTTTTTGTACAAATTTAAAAGATATCCCCTGTATATTCATGAATAATGGGTCTCTGTTTCGAAACTCTCACATCGATCGCAACGCCGCGAGCGACAATTATCTGACATTTGACGCTCCGAAAACGTCAAACGCGACTCGACGTCACGTTAAGCAACGCGCGCTCCGTCGATCGATCGATCGTGTGCACGAATCGATATCGAGCGAGCGTACCGCTAATTGCCTATCGAATCTGACCGTATTCGGCAACGGTCGGGCGCCGTTCGCCTGACCCCGTCCCGTCGCTGACACGTCGCTCGTTCGCCGGCTCGATGTCGTGCTCGCGGAATGAATGGAGGCGCGCGGCACGGACTCGTAGTTCTCGCAGCGCCCGCGGCGGCAGCACTGTTGTGAACCGGGCGTCTTTACCTTTCTCACACCCGCGCACTTTCTCTTCTCGCGGTTGTTAAGGTACCTTGTCGTCGTCCTCTTCTTCATCTGCTTCGTCTTCTTGCGCGTTGAGATATGTTGCGATTCCGCGATCGAAATGAACTCTGATTCTTGCGAAACGTTTGCTTAATGTTTCATGATTAATTGTGTGTGTAATAATCGTAATTAATATAAATATTGTAGAAAGTTTGATCGATAACAGATCTGTTTCAAATTTTGTAATTTTTATTCAATTTTAAGCAATCGATGTTAAATGAAAGGCAGGATTGAATTTTACTTCTCTTCTATTTCAACACATATAATTTTAAATTCAAATTTACATCTCGTGTAATATCAGAAATTAAAAAAAAAACATTAAAAAACAATGTAATTATAAGCTCCGATTTTATTATCTTTATTATCTTCAAAAACAGTTTGGAAGAGAAAGGTGGAATTTGTACAAACAAAAGGAAAATATAAAGACAGAGCGCTACAAGAAGAAAAAGAATCGCAACAAAAACATGTTACGTACAAGGTATCAAAAAAGGATACTTCCGCAGAAAGGTTCATTTAGTTGGAACAACTAAAATCGACATTTGAATACGAGCGAACAAATATTATGTTGTCTATTCGTTTACTACGATTATCCAAAAAATACTTTTATTTTATTATCTTAAACAAACTCAATGTTTCGTTCAAATATAAAGTTTAGTAATAAATAACTATCTCTAATAGTAAAATTTTAATATTATTACTAACTAAATAAACATATTTATTTACTTTAACTACACTTATGTTTTCTTTATTAAAACTTTAATAAAACTAAAAGCATGTATACTGAGATGTTTCGAATAAAATATAGAATTAATGAATAATTACAAGTCTTTTGTTTATTCTCAACAACCAATTTTGAACTATTTACAACCGTGGTGTGTTTGTGCATTTTTTTTAATTCTTCTATAAAATCCTCTTCCTTTTCTTCCACAGTTGCTTTCGATGTAAGATCCGCTTTATTCCCTTTTTCTAACTCCTAGGGTCCAACTTTACTTCTTCTATTCTTCGAAGAGGTGTTCGACTTCTTTTGGCTGTTTTTTCTAACCAAAATATCTGGTTTAAATTAAATTTCTAAATGATTTTCTCTAAAACATTCTTTTTCTTTCAATTGGGATTCCTGTGACAACGACTTGGATACTTTTATGGCTAGCCCATCGACGATAGTTTGCGATTTTGCAGATGAGATGGATCAAAAATAATAAAACACAAAATCCTCCATTATTTAACGACGGTAAAAAACCGAAACAAACAATAAAGAACTTCGTAAAGACAGTAACTATTCCTGTCCCAAAATATTGATGTTTTTAACATTACACGATTAAAAAACAAACAAATAAAAATAATTTTTTAAAACCATCCTAAGAAAGTCTTTCCATTCATAATTTTCCATTGCTTTTCTTGCTCCAAATCTCTATACGACAAGACGCCAATCAATTCAAGTGCAACATTAGCTTTATCCTTTCCGAGAGCAATTTCCAACAAATCTCCTCCACAAACAACGAACTCAGAACTACCTCTTTCACATCGAACAAGCAGTCCTCATCAGCGGAACAAATTTCAATTACCCCGATCGTTGTTTCTTACTTACAGGAAAAAATGGTAACCTCTTTCGAAGACTTCCGTCTTCTTCACTTCTTCGCGACGTTTCCCATCGTTTCTAACAAGGCGAAGCAGGATTCCCAAGACATAAGAAGACCTCGCAACGGATCCACATCTCCGATATGTGTGTACTTCTTTACGTATTCATATTCATGAATCCTTTCTCTAGATCTCTAACAAAGTACCTACTCGCAGTTCGACATCGCACGACTTGATTATTGGGAGGAAAAACGCCCAACTCGTTAATGATATAGCGTTAGGGCGAAATACAGTTCAAAGGAAAAGAGAGAGAAAGAGACGGATGTAAAGATGCGAATCAACGGCAGCACATACTACCACGATTCGCTACGCTGAATATTGGCGAGGTAGTGCAGTGATACAAGAAAATGTGTGGATGAAGAAGTACATGGAGAAAATGGGGACTGCAGTTGAGAAAAATAAAATAATTCTTAATCAAGTAAGACAAAAAAAAATAACTGCCGTAGAGAAAAAGATTAAAATGTTCGTAGTTGGGTTCAGCAATAGAAGCCATTATTCTATTTTGGAACATGTTGCGAAGTACAACATGGATGCTGGGGACCATTTCGCAGCTTTTTCTCCGAGTAGTCAGTCACCTCTTCAGTGAAATTGTAAATATTTGAAATTTAATCAAAATCTTTACTTTTAAATAAAGACTACGCTTAAAAATCTTTTATTCTTGGTTTGCTACACAATCCTTACGCATTCTACAATGTGTAACATCACGATGCGGTGCTACTAACCGAAAAAAAAAACCTAGATTGCTTCTTGTAAATGCGGAATGCAAACGACTGCGTAATGATAGTTTTTGTAATGAGCGAGTCCATCGACGGGGGGAAATTGCACCGTGTGATCCGGTCAACCCCTGTTATGCATATACATCACAAGAAGCAAGATGATATATTACGTATATGCATGTGTAGCAAAGTCGGGACGGGACCCCGGCATGAGAATCGGAAAAAACACATACTCACCATCACCGGTAAGGCGTGCAGATCATTGCCATAATAACGGTGAAAGCACAGGAGCCGACTCACGAAGAAATCGCGTGTTAGTTGGCCACTACATGGCCGCATGGTCTCTCTCGCGAGAAGAAGATGATGGCCCCCGGTCAGAGATGGTATTGCTTTACCTATGCATATGCATACCTACTTGTGATGTTGTGCATAGTAGTAGTTAGTTATATGGCCGTGTAAGGCGCATTGTTTCCGTATCCTTCGGCGATTTTTTTTCTCCGTTTGAGTTGCGGAATCGTGATTTTCCGGAGGAGAAAAATTTAGAAACCGAACGGTATATTTAGACGTACCTTGGTCTTGGTTCATTAAAAGTGAGGCATCACGAAATGTGAAATTATTCATTATGCATATATGCACGATAAAGTGGACGTTTATTTTAATTTTAGATCTGGGAATGTAGCGATTTGATCTTTAAAATTACTCTTACTAAATGTTTGCTAAAGTCTCTATTGGTATTATTTTATTTAATATTAATAAGCCTTCAAACTTGTCATAATCTCAGGAGACGCTAGTGTCAAGTGTTCCATGATTTTATTGCTATCAACGGGCGATTGAGCCCACTGCTCTTGCACAGTTAGGGGAATCCCAAGTGCTTCTAGAATTTCACATGACATTAACATACATATGTATGAGTAACACAGTTAATTATATCCACTTCTCAGGATTTCTGGCACATGCCTCCCAGTTTGGAAAATAACAAAACTCTTTGTGGGGTCCTACTGGATCTATTAAAGGCGTTCGACAGCATAGATCATAGGAAATTGATGGTAAACTCGAACCCTACAAACTGAGGAGTAACGCTTTTACTTAACTTATATCTTTCCTCTCGAATAGAAAACAAGCAATGCGTTTCCGCACAAATGATATTCTTGTCTATTACTAAAAATAATAATTATTATTTTTAATTTTTAAAACACAAACTCCGAACGTCAATTCGTTAATTTACAAAAAAAAATGATTATAAGGAATCATTTTCTTCCATATTTCTTACTGATTACTGATCAATTCTATAATAATTTCAACAGTTCCAAAAATCAACTTAACGCATACTTAAGTGCGAGATGCGATAAGGACGATTTAATGTCGGGTGAACGACGTTGAAATCGGACTCCGTTCGCCGTTTGAAAGGTCGGTTCGTGATTTCGCGACTCCTGGGAATTGGAACGAAACGCTCGCGGACAAATCGGGCGGCTTCAGGCGATTCGGGTGGACCAAACGGTCGTAATCGTCCGTTTTCATGAGTTTACGACCCCGAAAGCGTTGCCGTAGCGAAAGGGTCCGATTATAATTGCTCCAAATCCAGTCAAACTGTCTTGCGAACCAGGAAAAGCTGCTTCGCGATGGTCGTTGGATGATGCAATTATTTTTTAATCGGATCGAATCGTTCGCGATACTTTTTCTTTTTTGTGGGGGACTTGTGTGTACGAGGTCTGCTTAAAAAGTAGTGCGCACAAACAAATAACCGATTCGAATTAAATTTTGTGGGTTTATAGCAATTCGTTTATTTTCTAATCGTAGGTAAAACAGGTCTCTGAACGAATGTGGCAACGACCACAAATTCATCAATGTTTTTTTTTTGTTACCATCTAAAACAATAATATTATCTAGACAGGATTGTACAGTTTTGGAGATTATCGTAGGTTCCCCTTCGCACCAAACGATTACAGAATGTTCCAGCTGCCGTCCACTAACAAATAGTTTAATTTCCTCCCATGGGTTTATCGAATAAAGGGAGGACAAAACCAACATTGTAGCTATTGAAAACAATAAAAAATAGTTGATGGCAGTGGACTTCTTTGTTCATTTTGTAGTGAAGTCTGACATGGGTAAGTCAAACTTAAAACACACAAAACTTACTAATTTTCATCTGATTTCCAAGCATCCAAGAAGGAGGAACACGACCAATTTTCTCAACATCCACCTGTCCAAAACGCACGCCAAAGCGTATTTGCTTACTTACGTAGGAACTGTCCTATCATAGGGATTTTTCAGAAACATGTCAGCAATAAATAGCCTTCCCATTTTTTCCATAAAAAGACAAAATAGTTGGATAGGCACCAGGCTTTATAAGATATGGGTTTTATTGTTATATGTACTACACTCGAAGCAAAAAAAAAAAAAAACAAAAAACCTTTCAGGAAGTTAGATTGTCAACAAACGCCACTCAGAATTGGATCTGCGGATTTTTTATGCAGAAACATTTGATAACCAAAATGGGACTTCATCCGAAAAGCGAATTTGTCGAGTAAAGCGTGAATCTTGAATAATAGCGTTTATGTACATTTGTTTTTTATTATTAACAACATTTATGTCTTCCACTCTTCAAATGGATTTTATTTGAAAATGTTGGTATTTTGTTGGTATCATTTAGATAGTTAATAAAATAATCGGGAGTTGCTATTTAAAACAATTGTTGATGGCATCATTACTTGAAAAGCAGAAATGGGGGCAACGCAAAATCGTTTATTTTTTAAATATAAAATTAATAATAATTACCTATCCCAGGATTTGATCAACAAACAAATTGTTTCAGATTTACCGATGTTATGCCATAATTTTGTAACGGACAGTATATAACAACCTAAATAAACATAATCGTTACCTAATAGCGCCTACTCACAATTATTTCTCCATTCCAATCCTCTACACCAATAAATAACACAAAAACGGTAAGTACCTAAATTGCCAATAATTTTCCATAACTCTGTAACTCCCGCAAGAGGTTCGTAATGTTTAAAATAAGCACCAGCTTCAGGCAAATTTCTGTATATTACTGTATAAAAAGAAAATTACCGCTCTTCCTCATTTTATTATAGACGTCGGTAGTAACGACTGACATGGTTAAATATGCGGCTTTATTTAGCACGAGTTTAGCCGAGATACGTACAAAAACCACAAATAGAAAATTCCAATTTAATTATAGACGGAACTGTTTCTTCCCCAACACGGATCCTTTCTTCTGCTTATTCATTTACAATGGCAGTTTGCTAAATATATAGGGTTAATTGAATTGAAGGTTTTTTGGAACTATATCAATACCAAAAATATACTTCCGGCATTTAAAGCAGTAAAACAAAGCATATATGTAATTTTAAATACAGATTCGGTGTAGCCTTGGTTGCCTACACAGAATTAAACGTGTTTTATAAAATATATTTTTATATTTAAATTAAAAGGGGGCTATTTAACAATTTGCATTATTTAAGATGTAACTGCGGCAAAATATGCGGGGGGAATGATATTTTTCTTTTAAAATTTTTAATTATTTGTTGAACATCCTGTACATTAAATAAATAGGTTGTTTAGTAATCAAAGATAAAGATTGAATTTTCAATATTACATACGCTGAAGTTAATGTTAATTGTTAATTATTCGCAATTGTTTTAATTTTCTTTTAAAAAATCTCCACCGAATTTGGGAATTACAATAAATAAAACAAGCATTTTTTTTAGATATGTTTATTCTATATCAAATTTATTCGCAAATATACATAATTATAAAAGCTTTTTTTTTATAAAATTTAAGAGGAAGTACATTAATAAATATTCATGTCTAACATATTATATATTATTAAAAAAATAATAATAGTTACGTATAGTAATTATTGCATTAGTTCATCGCCGGATGGCACAAAGATTCGTTTAAAATTCCCGTTCAATACGGGTCTTTTGAATGAACTACGCCACTGGCTTTTGCTTAATTAAACAAGAACTATTTTTAAAAGGACGTAGACAGTCCGTATTATTATTTCTTTCTGTAAAAAGCATTTTTGCCAAGTACAAAAATGACATACAGATTTTATTATTATTGTATTTTTAAATTTAATAATATAATAAAGCATAGGTTCTTTTTTTTCTTTGAATATAATTATGTACAGAGAAAAAATAATTTTTTTTTAATATTTTTTTAAATATTGCACATGTATTTTGTTTTCCACTTTTCTTGTTACTAATTTGTTAAATTCAAAAAAAAAATAATGCAACCATAGACTAGAAAAGTGTATAGTCTAATTGTTACAAAAAAAAAATAAGTTACATATTTCTAAATTAAAAATAAAATAAAACGTAAGACAATAAAATTAAAATACGTTACTATACGCAAGCAAAAGAATTAAATTAATATAAGGCTATATAATATTATAGCATGTTTTTTTTTTTTTTAATAAATATATACAATGCAATGGCAAGAATTTCAAAAAAAATATATGTAAATTAAAACAAGTACAATAAACACTGGTTGTTAGGCAATCTTAGCAAGTATAATAAAATAAATTAAATATTATCGCATTAACGTAAAATACTAAGTATGTATATGGAATACTGTTTATAGGAATAGGTTTTCTGATTGTTTAAACATTTAAAAGAGTGCGTGAAATAGTCCATCATTATCATTAAACACTAACATTGGATTACTTGCAAAACTGAAGCAGCAACTTGTTATGAAGTAGAATGTTGTTGTTTTTATGGCGGCGATGTTATTTAATCTGAAAAATAAAACAAAACATCGTTTAGATAATTAGATACGATCAATGGTTAAAATAGCATAGATTATCTAGATAGGCGTTGACTCAACCGTTAAATGATCGTACAGTTACTTTCTTACGTTAATAAATTACACTCTTACTATTACTACTACTTCTTTATGGTTTCGTCACACACTAGGGTGTGAATAAACCGACCAGTCCTGGCGACGACCTGCAACCGTGGCACAGATACCTTTACAATTTACTCATCGAGAACCGGAAACTCCTCGAAGATACACCTATCCTTACAAGACAGTGATTATTAGCGAAAATATGATCATGCAGTCATCTACTTCTTGTTCTCTTGTCGAAACGCGAACTTAATGAAACAAAAGGTTAACAAGCATTCCTTACGCTAAAATGCCAGCAGATTCCCAGACTAATAACGACTGCGGCTTTCGCGGTTAAGTTATACCGAAGAATGGTATTTAGGGAATGCGGGGTGACCGAAAAATATATATATTACGCCCGCGTTTTATTGCCTTTTTAATATTTTCACTTCGAAATGAGTAATATGCAGATGTATACTTACAGTGGGATTAAATATGAAAGTGTATGGGTCCTATGTTATCCATCCTGCGGAACACCGTTTACCGCCATATGCACTGGCTGCATCTATAATAAAGAAATATGTTTTAATACGTTAGAAAATGCATAAGTTCAAAATTTAATAAATTCTGAACGTCCTTTATCAAATATGTTAATTCTGTACTTTGCAAATTTGCTATTAAATATAATGTCAAATTTTTAATTTATGAAATGCTAAAAATATCAGGTTTTAATAATTAATATTGAAAAATCAAGAAATTTTTTGTAACTATACAATATATGCAGAAAAAAAAAGCTTCTCGAGCTCGATATCCTCAAATTTGAATCACCACTCTAGCCTATATGGCTCTTAAGATATCCTCCGTTAAAAAAAAATTTTCGGAAATCTCAAATTAGTTGAATTATCTCAAAACGTAAGATAGGAGTATAGAGGGAAGTTGATGTGGATTAAACGTAATAATACAGGGTGTGACAGGATGAGCTTAAGTTAGCCGTATATCAGAGAACGTTGCAGCTCCCACAAGCATGGACCTTCATTTATTATCCACTTTCATTCAAATAGCGTCTTCAACGCTATGTGTTGTGAGCCGGAGCAGCATTTGATAGTAAACAGCAGCAGATTGAACAAGTATTAAGTATCAAGTTCTTCGTCGACAATATTGCGCAATATGTCCTTCACTATTTAGATTCTCATCGTAAAGGTGTGCAGAATGAATGCGGTTACTTTAAATTGCGTATATACATTTTGAATTGCCAAGTTGCTCTAACTGCATGACGATTTTGGCTGCCCAAAAGTAACTGTTGCGTCTGTAGCTTATTAGCCCTTAATTAATTTTAATCAACACTTTGTCAACACAACGTCGCACGGTCGATGCAATAAATATCAGTTAAGCGTTGGCCGGCAATCGGGAAATGACGCTTGGCAGTGAATACTCGAGTGATATAAGCAAATCGATGTTGAACCAATACAGTCGGTGCAGCTTCGATTGAAGATCAGTTGCCAAACGTTGTAAGCACGTGTGTCAATTTTCAGGAAAAGTTCGCCCAAAGATCAAGTAAGTATGTGAGAACGCTGTGAACCAATGTTTGACCAAAAGTCATGCCGACGTCGAGCCAAGCGATTCGTAATCGGGAATCAAGGTTGCGTGCTACTAGGGGAGGAAAGTACTACTGAAAGCTTCATAAAAAACAAGATGTTTAGACCTATCAAAAAACACTGATTTTTCGTCAAATTAATTGCTGAAATCGAATATTTTATTACTATTAGGAAGAAAATTAAGTGTACCTTACTTCCGATGAAACCGGAAGTTGAATAAACGTGCGGATATTTTCCAAAAGTTAGCCCCCTCGAACAAAATAAGTGAACAAATTTACAAATTTTGAATCTGCTCAGTTTCTGAGGCTTCTAGGGCTAATGTAAGCTCCGCCTGGGACAGACTATATACAAGGTATTTCATCATATTCGGTTATAATTTTATGTTGTATAGAACTTATTTCGGAATATGTTTTAATTGAAAACTTTCTCTCTATACTAATCAGGGAAGTAAGTATCTTTCGCCCAAGCACTAGCTGGACACGCTGTATAAATTATTATTATTTCAAATCTGATATCTTTGCGGAGATTAAAAAAAAATTAAAATAATTGGTCTCCCAAAGAAGTATAAATACCAAGCACAACTTGTAGGAAAATATTGAAAATTAACATTCACTTAAAATCCAGTAAATTAATAATTTTTTGGCCCTAAATTACCAAATAAAAATAATTTTTCAATGTAACCTGCAAAGAATAACATTTTAATAATTAGCACATACGTCAGGAAAAAATGTCAACACTTTTAACGTGCTTGAATTAAACTGTGATTCAACATATTACTGCGTATGTCAACCAAAACATTGCTTTGTTTATATCGAAAACAAATATTTCGTTTATAAAAAAAAATCACAATTTCCATTATTACATAAATAAACACATAAAACATACGGAACAATCGAATTCTAAACAAAAATCAATTCGTATGGATGTATGCAAAGCAGACGTATGCGAAACCGCAGCGTGCTTCATATAAAAATATCCTTGCCATGAAATGATCAAAAGCACACAGCCGATATAACAAATTACATTCGTATACATACACTAGCATCCAATGAAGTTTGGCCAAGTAATGAAAGTTTAAAAGGTCAAAAATAAAAGGCAACTAACACCAAATAAGTAAATTTCCTACTCTAAAGCTTAACATTTTAAGGAAAATCTTAAATATTTTTCTGGGCCCTTTGCCCCGAACAACTCGCGGCATCCCTTTGATTAACTTTCTTAATACATCGCCTGGGGGGTTATCCCATTCTTCTCGGAGAGTATTCTAGAGTTGTTTCTGGGAAGCAGGGAGATCATCCCATAGCAGCTCAATAAGGTTGTACTCAGGATACTGCAGTGACCATGTCATAATTTGCAAAATATTAGCGCATTCAGATATGACAGATCATTATCGTGAATAAAAGTGAAATAATATTTCGCCGTAGTTCTCTTTTCGCATCATTCCTTCCTTGCTCCAGAGTAAGAAAAAAAAAAACATCACTCTGTAACTGAAACGCCACTGTGTTTTATTGTTGGCGCAATGCACTAGGGAAGCTTTCTCTCATCAGGGAACCGTCTCCTAAGACTAATATAGAAGACTAAATATATGATCGTTGCATGCAATAAAACTTATTAAATTAAAGCATTGTAAAACTTTCGCCCTTGGCCAAACTTCCGAGGACGGTAGTGTACGTACTTATGTACACTTAAATCTACTCATGTGTATAAACATACGAGTCACTAACAGTTTTCAGCGCAGCCAATTTAGCAATCACAGCGAGTGTAATATTTAAACAGTAGCATCCACGATTCCAAGAACAACTAGAACGTCACGCATTATAGAAAACCGGAAAAGAGCATTAAAGATCGCAAACATTTACTTTCTGAATGAACGAAGATACCAATTCAGTCAACATTCCCGCTAACTCCCAAATTATTCATTCATGCGTTGCAATTCTTTCTCCATAATCATGATCAGGTTAACAATTTCGGCGTTGCCTCATTAAACTAACAACGTCTGTTTGATGAACGATAAGCATACTTCCTTTTCACGCAAAATTTTATCTGCGCTCGCGATAAGACCGTCGTTATCTGTTTAATACATCATATATGTATGAATCGGCAAATACGGCTAAGGAAATCGTTTTTCTCACGACCCTCGTATGCAGGAAAATACGCATTTAAGATGTAAGTTGAAACATAGCATCGACAGTATATTGACAAGTAAGGTTATACGCGCCGTAAAATTATAAACAAAACAGGCCTAAATGTAAATTAGCGTGTGAAAGATCTTAACAGATGATGAGTTTCTAGGTTAAACAATTGCGAATTCCCAGCAATCGAAGTTTTGGTCTATTATACGGGTCATGCAGTAGACAATAGTATAGTGCGTATGATGGGTCTTTTCTTATCTTTACATTCCCGGACTAGGCAATTTTCAAATTTACCTTCTGAAGGTATTTGACAATTATTATCCAAAAATTATTTATGAAGAAGTGTTGGCGAAGTGTGGACGATTACTCTTCAATGCGAATGGTCAACATGGTCGAGAATCACTGGACGGTGGTCCCCGTCCAGGTTGGCTTTTTGACACGACCACTTCCAATGTTATAAAAAAAAAAAAACCAAGTCTTTGGAACTAGAGGATGCAAGATTGAAGAAGCGACAATTAACAGCTTTATTGGGAGTTTCAGAAACCACGGTTTTCTGAATTCTATACGACCATTTCAAACCTATATGCGGATGAAGACGTGGGAACAATTTTGGGTGCTTTATGGAGCCGTACCATATTTAATTATTAATCAACTTGCCACCAGAAATGAAAGCTAGGTCCATAATTTTGACCATGAGTCAAAACAACAATCAATGCAATGGTTCAAAGCCACCCCTTCTGCAGGAAAAATAATAGCAATTTTTTTGGAATTCTTAAGGAATTGCACCGGTCCACAAGTCAAGACTTTCCAAAGCTGTCGTTACTGAATGTGACTCAAAAAAAAAACAATTAGGTGAACAAAGCCAACTTAGATATCCGTATAAAATATTTCCCAAATTTAAATCTACATCACGCAAAATAAACAAAAAAGAAATGTGTGGAAATCGAATAAAAACTTAATGGAAAAAGATCCGGGTTTGATATTATGCTTTTAACGTATGGATAATACTTAATTATTATTTTTAACATGTTTTACGACGGTAGTTAAAACAACGACAAAAAAGAAACGTCTAGATAATTATATACCTGTGCAACTAAATATTTTAACGTAATGTCTAATTTAGGTAACTCTCATATCAGGATTCGATAGTAATAAGAGCCGTGAGAAGGAAAAAAATAAATACGCGTATTTAACATTTAGTTATCGAGAAGATTACATGCAAAAAATTATAATTACTTGTAAAGTAAGCGTCTTAATTAAGTAATTATATCTAGAAAGAGATAATACCTTGACCTACAATAATGAGTGATGATAGCGTATTTTCACTTCTAGGCTTTGTAGGAACTTCATATTAAACGTTACAATTACTAAGAAAGTAAAATGAAAAAAAAAAAAGCGCGTTTATTCCATGATACAGATCGAAATCTATTTTTAGAAACGATACATTCGCATAAGTAACTTGGATTGTTTACATCAAGTTGAAGGTCGAGGTCATCCTACTATTAATATCTTCCAAACGAAGGTACAAGGTTCTACGTTATCAAAAGTAAATACAACCTGTTATTATTATAGACTAAATATGATCGAAATAATTCGATACTGGATGATTACTGTCCTTCACGAAAAACTGAGCATGAGAAAGCGGGTCTCGCGACTACTGACGATTGGTCAAGAACAGAATCGCGTAAGACTTAGGAGCAATCTTTGGACGCGTATAACCGCGATGCGAGATGTCCAAACCAAAGGTCGGTCGGCAAAATGTGTTTTTCCCCGAGCACTAAAAGAGTTGCCAAATTACAATCACGAAACAATACAATACTGACTTATTGGATTGATTCTATGCTGAACCTCGTCCGCTCATCAGCAATCGTGGCAGCAAAACTCGTCCAGTTACGATATATTCGCCAGATTTAGCCCCCTGTGACTTTCTTTCTTTCTCCAAATTTGAAAAAAATCACTTGCCGAAACAGATGCCTATTTTGCAAAGTTTGACGAATTGGATGGATTGAAGAAATTGGAACATCGCTGGACTAAGTAGTGTATAGAGCCATGTCGACAAGTAAATTTACTAACCATCTTCCTTAATATAAGTAATATTTGTACACTCCATTCTATCAATACAGAAACACAGTATAGAACGTTGAAGTTTCTTCCACACGGTTCTTTTTCTCGTCTTAAGGCATGACGTGCCACACGAGACGCGGCATTATTAGCGCAGTTTTTTAAAAGCGATTTATTAGCGACGATAAAACCGATTTGCGTCGGTCTATCTGTTTTCTATACAAGAACCGAAGAAGAGCCCCGACCGAAGCCAAAATAAATCCACGCCAATATCGAGGTTCGTTATACGAAGGGCATTACGCCTACAATTAGATATTCTTCTTTTGTTGTCGCAGGACGGCATAAATTTAATACTTTTCGCCTTTAATTCCTGCTTTAAATAAGCACTTAACTTCGCTATTATAATTTCGAATTGAAATTAGGAATTTATTTTCTTTTCTTTGCTCTTACATTGGTGGTTAAAGTATATCCTGGCTGCTTGTGGAAAATAGAAAGTAAATAAGGTGATTTATGATATTTAGATACAAAATGAAAACAAAGTATATAAAATCCATTGAATGCAATCGATGATGAAACGTTTCCTTTATATAACTGCGTAAGCGTAACGTACGAAAAATCTGAATTAATTAAAAAAAAATGCAATTTCTATATTCTTACTGATTTAAATATGATGTAAGGGGATTTTTTTTATTTTGCACTTTCAAGATAATAATTTCATCAAAAATCGACTTTCACCGCCATACTCAACTTATTTCGATAATTTTTTTGAACCTTTTGAATTGTTTGGCTATTAAATTGAAGCGAAAATAAGCTGCTTGTATTAGAATCACAGGAAATGTAGATAATTGTGCCCCTAAGAAATTATAAACATTGGCCAGAAAAGCGACCTTATGGGATGCACAGGATGCTTATCAGCACTACCTAACTCGAAGATGAAACGGAAAATAAAAATATTCACATTCAGAAAGACGACGAATCAGGGTCAAATGATGGCTTAGTAAAATTTATTTCGGTATACTGTTGCAGCACTACAAAGTTTTTGGTTATCTAGTTGGCACGCCAAAACGAAGTAGACCATCATCTAGAAGTCTTAGATTTTGATGAACCACAAGCAGTTCTTGTGAATGATGTAAAGTTTGAAAACCTTGTCCACTGGCCAACCAATAAAAATAGTCATGGAACAGCCGAGATTTGTGAAGGACATTGACGAATTCGTTGTGGAAAGTAACAAGTACCCCTTTGTTTATCAATATTTAAAGAATATTTCAAGAAATTAATAAAAAAAGTAGACTAAGCTTGGTGATCGTATTCACCACAACTTCCTAATCTTAACACCTATGGCGGAAATCAGCTAAAAGTTGGTAGAGAAGTTTTTTTAAAAGTCCCAGTCAATAATTCATGCCAATTTTCTTCATCTTGCATACTAAATATTCAGGGTTGCAAAGATTAAATACGAGGGTGGTTGAAGTTATTAGTGAAGCTACACAGACGAGAGCAGGATTAATAAAAATGTTCGTTCTTCATGTTGGTCATCCTTCAAAATGTAACTGTTTGTGGCAAAATTGGTGTTCACTCCGACTGTAAGGATGTTCATCATTTGAATTGAAGGTGAACCCTTATAAGTTTGTTTTTAAATATGGAAAAAGTGAAGTACCAGTCAGTGATTTAATACTCATTTAAAAAACAAAATAAACGATGAACTCAATTTCCAAGTGTTGATTGTAACCATAAAATAATGGCCAAATCAAAGTTTTTGATGGAGAATACAGTGTACGCCCAAAACATATGACTACTCCAAAAATAATTAGAAAATTCCACGATTTGAACAGCGCTTCATCGTAGAGACTCTGCACATCAGTGGTATCGATTTTGGTGAGGTATTTGTTGAGGGTTGATGAAACCTGAATAACCCAAATCGAAGCAACAATTGAATCAATGGGCCAAGGCTAGTGCAAACGCTACAAAGACGATATCCTCTGCAGTAGAATTCTTATGAATTCAATCACCCATCCTTTTTAGATCATCGAAGTGATGCAATACAATACAAGAAGCTCCACGTAAAGAAGAAACGAATGCTTTTTCTGTAAGATAATGCACGTATTCGAATATCTTCTTCAATCTTTCCCTTTTTCCCAACCTGAAGACATAGCTAGGTAGACAGAAATTTACGTCGTACTGAAGCTAATGCATACTTTCCTTCTACTTTGGAAGACATGAAAAAATGTGCACAAATATAATGGGTTTCAATGAGACTACGTTTAAAAATAAAATAACTTTTTGCCTAAATATTTGGATTTTCTTATCTGAGCTCATTAACTAAACTAACACCCTCGTACTTCATCTTGCAACAATGGAAACATCGCGGTTCCATACCTATAACTTTAGTAATTTTATGGTTCTTCTATGATTCTAGTAACAAATATAGAAAGTGATGGTGTACGATGATGGTGCACAAAGTAATTGAATAAAAATAGCAGACTTATTAAGCAAAAAAAAAGATGCGTAAAGCAACTTCTCCCTAATAGTAAAAGCTAATCTTTCCGCGAATTTCATCGTCCATTCAAATCGACCGCAGAAAACCAATCAATGGAATAAATGAATGGTTCCCTAAAAATGAATCAACGATAACGCATACGATACTAAAATACTTAATTAGTAACCAACCCGGCCCACACAGGTGCAATAATAAGCTACGCGATAGTCTCGTAATTTTAATTTTAATTCCGCTTTTTATGGCCGCGTCACTACGCGAATAACCGTTCTATAACTAACAGTCTATTGTTTTCGATTCAATAATTTGTAAGAAAAGCATCTCCTTTCCGGGAAGGTAAACAATCGACCGTACAATATTGGGTATTACCGGTAATAAAATGATTAACCCCGTATTCATTGTAGTGTGCGTAGTAAAATTATGCTTAGTGCGTTTATTGTCGGATTGTAAAAAAAAACACCTGAATGAGTAACCTTTTTCGCCAAAGCGCGATATCAATGAATTACTAAGGCGTTTGTTTGGGTTTAATAATTCCTTCTCTGAGTAACTTGAAATAAAAGTTTTCAAATAAAAATATTAGGAGATACGAGCACAGTTTGAAAAGTTAACATTCTAATGCAGAAATATGTATTTTTTCGTCAAATTTAGTTTTATTTCTTAACATAGTCTCCTTGCAAGTCTTTTCCAGCACTTTTCCCAGCGATACTCTCATCTCTTTAATCCCCCTAAATAGTAGATGTCATCTTGTATGTGATGGTCTCCTCATTCGAGATAAATCTTTGTCCTGCGAAGGAAACTTTGATCCTTTGACCAAACAAGGGGTGGCAAATTAAATTTTGAACATCTCCACCACACTAACAACAGCTGACAAACGACTGCTAAACAACAACTGAGCGTCCAGCATGGCTGATTTTTTTTTATAAAATTTTGCTAAATCTAAAATGGGTCTTTAAAAAAAAATACTACATTTCTCATATTTAAATCCCTCGCGGGATATTATGTAAATCTTTCGCAACTTTGGTTTCTAAACGTTGTTAAACTATTCCACCAACTATGGATCTTGAAATATTCAAGTATTCCATTAAAGTGCCTTTCACTAAACGATTGGCAGGTCTCCTAGTGAATTCTTGGCCTGTCACCGTATGTAACCATCAATAACGCTTCAGTTGCCTTCTTTTCAATCAGAGAAAACATTTTATTTTACAGTTCTCTTACCAAATGCGTTACAAATAAATGAAACTTCAAAGATTATAACAGGAGGTGTATCAATATGACCGAATTAAACAATATCATTCTTGTTTTGGATTTGAACTTGAAGAAAATTTATTTCTAAGTTGTGAGGTATCATTATACACGGAAAATATTAGAAAATCCATTTTTGTTGCAAAAACAATAAAAAAAAAAAATCGTCAGAGCTCTAATTATTTAACAACGACGCCTACTTTATTGTCGTACCACCGATAAAGAAAAATCGTGCTTCTTGTTGATATTTCTTCAAAAGCACCGTGGATGTTCAATTTTATTGAAAAAAACAAAAAGACATCGTGGACTAAAAGCTCTAATTATTTAATAACGAAATTATAAATATTCTCCCACCGTCTCTGCAGGACACACCGAGTGGCTCACCTTACTGTTATATCGCCAGCAAAAAAAAAAACGCCCTTGTTAATATTTCTTCAAAAACACTGTAAACGTTCAATTCAAAGCATAGACGTATGTATTTGTTAGCATTATTTTTATTCAAAATACCAAAAACTAATCTTGTAAACGATCCACAGTGTGGGGTATCATTGTACACGAAAAATAATAGAAAATTCATTTTTGCTGGAAAAGCAAAGAAAAAGTTACGTTACTTCATGAATACACTGTATATTTCAAAAATAGTGATTACTGACTTTAAAACTGTAAAACAGAACTGCTACATTACTGGACTTCTTTCATATTAAACTTGCTCAAACATGTTACGTGATATTATACAACGTTATTCAAAAATTTTGAACATTAAATAATCACTACAAAAACATTTAAATGTAGCCCTCGTGATTGTTACTACGTTGTTTTAAGGATCCTAATCGTGTAAGATGCTTAAAATTTATAAACCAGAAGCATTTAATCCGATAATTTAATAAATTTCACTAATCATTTTTATTAATACACCAGCAACGCAAACAATGAAGATATGTTTTATAATATATCTAAACGTATGGATCTCTCATATAAAAAAAAAATTGAAAAAAAAGGATCATCTTGAATTGCGCACGATTTATCCATAAAACTATGCAAATAAATACAGACCAGCAGCGCACACAACCTTTACACACCGTTCGTTTTTTTATTGTTATTATTTTATTACTATATATCTCATTGTTATTTCAAATTTACATAAGGAAAAAAAAAACTTAATTTGCATAGCGCTACACGTTTTTCTTTTGGGTTTATAGCGAAAAAAAATTGACGATCGTCCAAAGAAGAAAACCTCGTCCGTTTTCTGAATGAATGAATGGACCAAGGTTTTGCAATTCAAATCGACCCGTAATGTAGTGGGTGTAGATGTAAGCGACGAAATTAAATTATTTAAATTAAAAGGAAAAAAAAAAAATGAAATTGCTTACCTGTGTTGTTTCAAGTTATCCTGCCGTTTGAAGCTCTTCCCGCACACCTGGCAGCTGAACGTCACCTCCGGACTTTTGTGGCTGCGTTCGTGGATCATCAGGTTGTAGGATTTCGTGAATCTACGTTGGCAATACTTGCAGATGTATTCGCATTTGGCTCTCATTTTTCTGCGGAATTCTCTACTGCTCACGTCGTTGTCCAATTGCATTATCGCAAACATTCTGGCTTCTGATGATTTTAAACTCTGCGATCTTAGGCGAGATGACTAATTTGTTATTTTATTATTATAAATACACGCACACATGTGAAGCGGGAGTAAAAACGCGCGTGAGTGACAGAGACGGATATACAGGAGAGATACGTGAGTAAGTTTGAAATAGACGCGCGCGCACACTAAACGTTACACACACAAACGCGCACACACAAGAGGGCGTTTTTTTTTTTTTTGTCTACTTAATGATATGCGGAAATTATCCTACCGGATTTACCCGGAATAATGAACCGTAAATGTCAATATTTATCTTATCGTTTCGTAAATGAAAAATCGTGGGAATTGATCTCGGTTTTTGATCAATATCTTTCGCACGTTCAATGTTTTTCGGGTTTCAACACAATTCGTTCATATTTTCCGCACTTTAACGCTGTCTAGACGATTCCAAAACAACCCTATCAACCTTCTTCGAACCTTCCAGCTTAATTGAATTCCGTTTCACATAGATGTAATACATTTAGAACTCACTTTTAGCGACTACCGTTCAAGGATTATTCGATGTAAATCTTAGTTAGCTCGTTTTACATTTAATAGCTTCTATTTTCTTACTTCTATTGTTTCGAACACGAGCTCCGTGCAGAAAATATAATCCCAGCCGATTTTTAATGTTTGAAACGTGATAGTATTTAATTTTTTGAATATCTCTTTGATGTAGAGGGACTCCTGTACTTCGCGGGGAAATATCCTGTTGTCTTGCGGTAAGTGACGCAATCGCAATGTAATGGTCACGATTGTGGACGTATGGAAAGACTATTGTATCTGAAATATAAGAAAAAAAATTGAAACGATTAAAATCCGAACGATGTGTGTCATACGAGGTAAGTACACAGGCTGGGCCATTTACACATCTTTTCCAAACAATTTTACGAAAAAAATTTAGGCATATCAAGGATTCTGGATTGCGAGAAAGGTCATAGCAAGATCAACTCTGCCTTTAACGTTATATAACAACATATTTTGTATAGCAGTAATTCGACGAGATTCTAGAATTACTTTTAAATTACGTAGAAAATCAGTGTTGACGTAAGACGTCTTAAATCATTTTTTTTAAGAACGATATACCTTCAATGGGCGAAATATGAAAAACCTCTCCTTGGTAAAGAATCGAACCTGACGTCTCCCGTTCGCCGGAGAGGCATTATAGAGTCAAAGCATTTCTAAATGCCAATTCGACTGAAACTATGGATCAAAATAAAAGGGACCCTAAATCACTAATGGTACCCTCAAAATCATTCGGCCGAAAACTTTACGCACCAACGAACCTGAACGATTTCCGGGCTTCATCGACTTTTGCAGAAGTATAAATATTCCAAATTTGCACCCCCCAAATCAGTTCTTTTTAAACAATCAAACAGGAAACAAGTGCTAAGATATTGTTCGAGATTCTACCAGTATTGGTGTATCGGCTAGCTAGATCAGGATTCACGGAATTACAGTCGAATTGATCGCGGGGATTTTGAGGTAAGTAGCTTTAATTCTTTAAATTCTACTTTTATCTTGTATCGAGATTGTTTCAAATATTTAGATCCTGAATCACTACTCAATGCGGTGAAAGCCTACAACGTTTGCAAAAATATTTCTTTAAAAGACCCAGTGCTACGCCGAAGGTTGAAGAGGTTGCTGAAGGAGAAGAAGAAACTCGAGATGGGTATGATGATTAAACCAACATTAGGAGTAATGGTGACTAGGAGACAGTCCAAGAAGATATTTGGAGAGAATCTGGAGAAGAATGCTGTGAAGATTGCTGAGAGCCCGGAAGAGAAAAAACAAGAATTACCAGCGTAATTATATATTGTAAATAAATACTTTTGTCTCTTATAGGTTGGAGGTTTGACATATTTATATAATGAAATTATACAAATTATTTATTATTTCTAAGTACTTAATCAAAATAAATGCATTTAAAAGTAAAATTGGTCGTGTTACTTACACCTTGTAATATGAGAAAGAAATTGATTTGATATGGCCGCCACTAACAAGTGATTTGATATCGAGATGACGATCAAAATTAAAAAGAAAACGGCACTGTACTTAACTCACTTAACTCATTTATGAATGACCATAATGATGCTGCATCGCTCCGAGCGTTTCTATGTAGCAACAACAATAGTTCCAACTAATGAGCTCCTTGATATGCTAAAACTTTTTTTCATAAAAGGTGGTAATTCACTTCATTGTTACAATTGGACCATCCTATATACAGATTTCTTGCTCATTATACTATTACGTTTTCTTACGTTTACGTCGCAGGTAAGCATTTTGCATGACGTAATGTAATAAATACCTTGCCTTCTATAGATTAACCAGCATCATTTTAATTTAGTAGCCTAATTTGCATAGAATCATGACATACCTTTTTTTTATTGTTAGCGTATAATTTAGGCTTTCTTTTGTGGTCTTACAATTAATGATAGTTTATTTATAAAAGGGGACTTTGAAATATTTTAGCTACAAAGTACTAAATACAATGGCCTTTTTTTATTCCAAAGTTACATTTTATGCGTTCACATTTAATATACCGGATGTTCAGTTTTTTATGTTCTTATAAGCTATCTACAAAATTATTATAACACGTATTAAAAAGAAATAAGATGTTCCAGTGTGGAATTGACGTAACCAGATCCTAATTTAATATTTGATTTAATGGAACGCCCTGCATATATTTCTATTTAATTTTATTTAATTTATTTAATTTTCATGTTCTTTCGATTATGTTTATGACAATTTAACATGGTCTACGTACGGCTATTACAAGTAAGACAAATTTCAATGTCAGATAAATTGCTTAAAAAATGCACACAAGCAACTACGTGTCTTTTAATCCTCAAACTCGACATTTTCTGTAGAAAATTAGATTTTTCGCTGAAATTTCAATCGAAAAACTTGGTTATTTTCCAATTTTCTTCCAAAATTACTAACTTTTAACACAATTAGTATATTTTTTTCTTTTTAAGGTTCAGATTATCTGAAGATGCTTAAATTCATTAAAAACATTTTTAATTGATATTAAAACACAGCAAATATATTCAAGACAAATTCAATATTTTCGCTTGCACAATTTAAGGAATTGGATGACTTCAACCAAGAAAAAGTAAATACCTATAGGGAAACCTCTAAACCACAATCTTCTCAATAAAATCAAACGGATGCTCTTTCTACAAACATCATTTCCATTCGAACGAAGGGATGTCATCACGCCAACGAAATAAATTCAATTTCAGATGCAATTACATTACGTATGTATGTGCGTACAACACTGGGAAACTTTTGTTTTATTATTCTGTTCCGTATCCGCCTCGGATGACTCCTATAAACATAAAACCCGACGAGTACAGAGATGTTATCTTCTGAATTAGACAAATTCTTTAAGGTCATATTCTATCGTATGTACGCGGTTAAAGTTGAGCTTCGCACGTTGATCTACCATTACGCAGCGTTGCAACACACCCAAAGTAAAGATTGGCTTTGACTAGTGTATACAGTGGGTGGCAAAAGTATTTATTAATGATTTTTTTGTTATTTTACAGGCACTTTTTGCATAAAAGAGGAATCCGTATTAGCGAATTTAAAATAAAAGGCTCTAATTTAATTTTCATATCCCTGTCCATGACTATATGATAATTGTGATTGTAATGAAAAAATATTTGAAATTTTCAGGTTTTTCAGGAATTTCCTAGAAGAATATCATTTTAATATTAGAACATCTTACTTTTATTTCTTCCATAAAGGAGATGGTTTAGAATGTTTCTTTTTATATTAAACCATTTTTAGTTACAGGAAAGTGATAGAAATTACCATGAAACTTCAAACATGTGTGATAATAAGAGTGTGAGGACTACTAAAACAGGCCAAAGAAAGCGTTGGAAACGACAAACATTCACGGTACTATTAACGCAAAATGCTGCATCTTATTTAAACGTGTAAATCCAATAAATATTCACATTTTAGACCAGTATTTCTGCGAAAAAACATTCTTTTCGAACTTCTTTCTAATCTGACCTCAAACTTATGAACAACAGTGTATGTACCTATTCATATATGCACAATAAATATGTATATCTACACCCGTACGCGAATATTAAAAGACTTTTCAATATTTATGAGGTGTAGGTGTAATTATTCATTGTTTCCTCCACAATCTCTGTTCCACGCAAACGACCCGTACTTTTTTTCGTATTTTGCCTCTCCCTCGCGCAACAGTCGACCGACGATATCGCCGCAGTCTAACCAGTTAATGGGGAATCTCGAAATTGCCTCTCGTCTTCCTTGCCCTCGCACTTTTCGCAAACATCTGGCTAAATGTCGAATTCTTTGACGTTGAATAACATTTGGCGTGTTACGCGATGTTCATAGGCAATCTCTAGCAGGTCTCGATGCGCGCCATCGATGAACTATCGATTCGTTTCTGTTTATTTTTCGTAGCCTCTACGATTTTTCCGTCGTCGATGTATGGGAGTCTGCTTGCGTATTTCATGTATAATAAACAATAGCGTTGATGTATTTAGGAAAATTTTGCAAGCGATAATCCAAATATGGAATTGACGTGCTTTAAAGTTCCGTTTATGTAATTGCAATAGGAAATGAAATAGCAAATATTGCAGATTATATTTAAGAAATTATTCACTAACACTTAATAATTTTTTTGTGGTGACGGCCCAACGGGATTTATAAGCTTTGTAATAACGTCAGAAACCTTTGTATGTAAATTGTGTGTGCAAAGTGTTCCATGGCTTCGTTACTATCAACTCCTCGCCGTAAAGGGCGAACAGCAATTAATCCCCAGCTGCAAATGGTGACTGGCAAGTGTACCGGACCCGCTTAGAAAATTTTATCCTAGCGGAACTCCAACACACAGTGTCTCACTCTACCTAGTGAGACACAGGCCATCTTACCACTGGATCGCCGAGCTATTTAATAATAATAACAAACTTTATTTTCCCAGCAGATTGACAAAGTAAAACCCCTAACAGGAAATAACCAAAATTAAGTACAATAAACAGAAATTATACGAAAAAAAAAAAATAAAACAATACCCTGGAGAAGAAAAGGAAATGTATTTGTTGTTAAGAAAGTTCTCGCTTGCTTCATCTCTACGATGTAACAACGAGTCGAAGCGTATTACAATCCAATGAAAATAGAAGATCATTCGTGTAAAAGGAACAGACCTAAGTTGGAGCCCTGAGGTACGCCAGTGGAAGCAACAAATGTGTACGGCAGATGGACGTGGTTTGACTAGTCATGAATGTGAATTTTAAAATAAAAAGTTTTATTGAAATTTTCGTCGTCTTCCTGACATTATTAACCACGGTTAGTTCCTGACGACCGCATGGTGCTTGGAAGATATCGTGTCAACAAACGATTGCTTTTGGCAAGATAGGGTTGAAATTTGCAGAAATATTTTCTTTATGTGTAACCACGCCTTGTTTAAAATGTTTTTGATTCCTAAATACGAATCGAAACCAGGGAGAAGCATTAGAATCAAACGTGACAATAATTCAATAATTTCTCGCAAGCTACGTATCATATCGTTCAAATATTTACAATTTTCTTTTCCCAATTTCCCCATACAGCAAACAAGATACGCTTGTTTATACTTTACTGAGAAATGCAGTTTATTTTGTTTGTTCTATAACACATTGGATTTTACATCTTGAAAACGAAGCATGTGAATGATAACATTGATTGTTTGTTCTAAAAAAATTATTTATTTTTTTTTTTTTTACTATCTTTTGCACACAAACAGTATGTCTGCGTACCATAAATTCCCCCAATGACTAACAATTAAATTTTGGGAAGATTAACAGTTTCCAGAGATCTCTTTTAATTTGGATAAGGCCAATCATATCTAATCGATGCGTAGAAACTATTTACTAACCCATGACAACCTGAAACCACACCATTTCTCATCTCAACTCCTCCGAAACGCAAGTAACATCAACGGTACGGCCCCCGTGACATTCGGGAATGTGTCAAAAGGAATGACATCCATTCCATTACCTTATGATAATAAACGGATGACTTGCAAACCGTAATGCCTTCTTTTCCTTTCTTTCCTCGAACGTTAATCGTGCCGCTCCGTTGGCCAGATAAGGACGAGCAGATAAAACAGTTGAGAGACGGCACGGTACGATCCGCAACCCAAAAAACTGGATGAGTTAGCGGCGAAGAGAAGGAACGCGAAGAAGAAGTAAAAGAAGGAGATGAAAATGCGGGCGGAATATTACGTGTGTGAGGAATAGGATAAGGCTATTGTCGGATCCAGCGCGCCCTCTATCCGTGACTGTGATGAACGATCGCGCCTGTGATAAATAGGTTAAGAATTCCAAAATAGCTGTCATTGCCTACTGCGCCTGGGACGTTTTTCGTGAAAATATTAAGCGGTATTCTATGGGGGAGTATAATGGGAATTAGGAAAAGATGATAATTTCTTTTTTTCTTCTTCTCCTTTAAAAAAGGTTGTGTTATATGAGGAAAAGGGAGAATCATATTTTAAGGATAAATCTTTCTGATTTAATTCTTAATAGTAATTATAAAATGACCCCTGTGTATATATTTTTATTAATTTTAGAGGGATCTAATTTGTTAAATGTATGGAAGAAATCAGTTCGTAGGTCTTCGTCGATCGAAGAAATAAGCTTTATATTCAAAATCCAGTTAAATATCTTTGTTTGACTTCAGCAGCTGCAAGTTCGGAGATGTTTTACAAATATCCATCCGCACAGTCTACTCCCAAAATAAATTGTTATCATCTAAAAGATATCAAATCCTTTTGCCCAGATATTATTTTATTAGCCTTCATTGTCCAACAGAGCACACAAATCCAATTATAGGAAAATTTCAAGGAATTCTACATTATATCAATTACAAGTGGGGTTCGCAAAGAATTGGTGTTCACCCTGAACACGTTAACGTCACTAGCAAAATAGGATTCATTTGATCTAAATAAGATATTTCACTTCTTTCAAATGCTAGATTTTAACTTTTACTTAGAATGCGCAGCACGGCGAAATTAAATGTGAAAATTAGCGAACTGACTAATAATAAAGCTTGATGCTTAGATAGAGAAATCCTATGTCACAAAAATCTTGTTAAGTAAGGTTGAATAAAAACGAATGCTTAGATTTTTTAATTTATCCGATTTTCTTTTCCAATAATGAATAAATTCTTCTAACCGAGAATTCAAAACCCATCGATCAAACTCTTTTTTACACATTTATGGATGACTAATCATGTACCCAAGCACACCCTCGTACAATTAACCTTGTTACGAGTATTAGCAAATTCAATTAGATTTGCAACACACGCTTAACATCAACAACACAACATACAATACCTGTTCGCGTTCAATCGTCCCTGAGTGTATATTGACGGTCGACAGTGTCTCGCGTCATGTTATTAACCAAGAAGAGAAGACCTATACGAAGAACAACGTACGGTACAAAACCGTATCGGACAGGTTGTTGTTGTAACTTCTTCTTCGTCTTCAACTCCATCGCCAGCCCGCTTCGATCGTGGTATTTAGTGATGGGCAGACAATGGTGAATACGAAATGTCCCTAACAATGATGGGCGGAGTGGCCGGGTATTAGCATAAATATACCTTCACATTGTAGCCGGTGACATTCTATAAAGGCGCACCCTCTTTCGGTATCGAGAAGAACGATCACACGACGACTACGACGACGATGATGATGATGATGGTGTGGTAAGGGTACGGCGTGCCACATCCATTGGTACGAAGATGCGGTTCGTGGAATATTAAATATTTTGTTCCGGAGACGGTGTACCGAAGAAAAAAGGGGAAAAACGCGAAAATGTTGGCGGATACAATCGTCTGCGAGCACCATCTGTAGCGTAGCTAGTCTTCGAGAGATTGTATGGGATTTTTTCAGTTGCTGTAGAAGTCAATGACGTGTAGACCTTTCTATTTCCTATATTGAAAAATTGATTCGACAAGCATTCTATTTTATTCGCCAACGTTAGGTAATTATGAATGCATCACATCGAGATTCCAAGGTATTGATCGTGGTCTTTTTAAAAATTCGAATTCATTAAAAAAAAACAGATTTATTTTTGAAAATAAACGCTTTGCAGGATAATCTTCATTAAACGGTTTTTTTTTTCTTTCGAGGAAGAAATGCTTCATTGATAAATTAGCTGATGACTTCAGAGTCAATTCCAGGTTGCCATTCGCATGTCGGGAAATAATCAAGGAAATGACACTATAACACTATACACCCAACGTTATCACATCAAAAGTCTCCTGAGGTCACAGCAAGATTTAACGAAATTATCAGAAAATTTATCTCATTGCTGTGCATATTTGAAAACTCGAAAAGAATTTATGATTGCTGTGACCTCTCATGGAAATAAATTATTTGGTCATCAACGAGAAATAGGCAACCTTCCAAAAAACGGCCAGAAGCTTCTAAACTAAACGAACGTGGTTGTGATGTCTTTATTTTATTTATTTGAATTGTTTTAAATTTATGTTGTAGAAGGATGTTTTAAAAAAAATATATATAGTACAATTGAAATAATTTTAACTTAGCTACATAATTTCAACAGTTCTGGCCTAATGAGGTGATTTATCACGAAACCGGTCGCAACTTATATTTTAATAAAGGCCATGTGAGAAATAGCGCTTTCTTTCATTTCTATCACTGATATAGGGTAAGTCACCACCAGGAGTTTACTTTGCCAAAAATTTTTGGTGGTGCACTTTTAATTGCAGTCACTGTACTAATGTTTTATGTTTAAAATAGAATTTCGTTTTTCTTCGGTGTGAATTTCTTCTAATCTAGTACTTAGGTATATGGCATTAAATCAAAATAGACACACCTGAAGATACTTTAAAATTTAATTATTTTTATCCAAAGCGACTATTTTTCTATAATTCATATCAATAAATCTGCTCAAAACCACTAAATCTCCAACGTAAAACATATTTTCTTTAAAAATCCATCACCCAAATGCAAATCACCACCGATAAATCGTCCCGTTTTATATTCGACCTGCCTCCCTTTCCTTTCCTCCAACAAACTCTTTTTTTACTCCCATGTAAATGTTCCTCGGTTTTTACAAGTTTGAAGCCGCGCACAGCAGTCGCCTCACATATTATTACCATAAAACGGCCAAAATATTCATGACGAAAGCTGACCGACGATCGCAGTAGGCTGTTGACGGGAAGCGACGCCCAACGCACCGCCAACTAAGAAAAGCCGATCGCGCAACCCGACCGGGCTGCGGTACCCTCTAACAGGGGACTGCTCCGCACGGTAACTTGATACTGTCATATTTATGAGTTCTACCGTGCTGTGGAAGCTGCGTGTAATAATTTAGAAATTTGGGACGGTTAAGTTGAGCATATTTTAAAGATGTAAAACAAAAGAAATGAGATTCGGATGTGTAGGGAACTAGGATCAAATAACGTATGAAGTACAAGCCGTAACAATCACATATTGGGACGTTTAATGATCAAATTAAAAAAAAAACAGGTTTTTGAACATCAATCCGTTAATTGAATTCTCAAAGATATGCGACTTTCGTGGACAACTAAATGTTAACAGTGGAACTTTTATGGAAAACAAAATTGAACGACGTTCAATCAAATGATGATTAACCCAACAGAATGATTTGGCTCGCAAGGAACCAGAACTTTAAAAAATTGCTGACTTAAGAGCCAAATGTTAAAACAAATGTGGAACACGTGAACTTCTGAATTTCGTAACAAGCAAAAAGTATGGCAACGCATATTCGAGCGATTATTAAGTCAGTAAAAAGGAGAAAGTAATAATAATAAAAGAATAATAAACGACCAAAGTTGGAGCCTTGTGAAACATCAGAAGACACATGGCGTGTATCGAACTTAATGTGGGATACGTTGAATTGTAACTGGTAAACGTGGAATTGAAATAATCTAACAAGGAAATCACTGAAGATGAATCCTCTGAAGTTCCTTGGATACATCTCTATACCAACTTGACCGTGTTAACTGATGAATTCAGAGGCGTGCTGAAGAGAAGTACACGAGTTATTTAGGAAAGAATTGACTTAAGGAGATTGTCTGACAATATCCAGATTGTACTATGTCAGACGTATCGCGTTTATTGGCGCCCTTCAGCGCCTTCGCCCTTAGCGAGCTTCCATATTTTAGGGAAAGTAGATGGATTAAAGATATTCTACAGCGATTTTCAAAAATATCGAAAGGCTAGTAAGTACAAATTCGCAACTATATCATCCAAAACTCGATTATTTTAATACCAAACTTAACAACATAAATGCAGTCTATTGGACCTCAATAAACTGAGTTTTTACTCCACATAATGCCAAAACATAATTCTACAAAACCAAATGCGCCTTTTATAGGTTTAGATGACATAATTTGCATATTTACCACATTATAATCTAACCGTATGCAAGTAAGCATTAATACAAGACTCTATACAAGAAACGGACTGCATAATCGCGTAGGCCGTCGAAAAGCGGTTGTTCATTAGATTTCACGGCGCTCTAGATTGCTACCGACTAGTTGTATAAGTCGCATTTAAACACCCCGAGCCGAACTGCTACTGGTTATTACGCGGCGGTGGGGATAATGCCAAGGCGTTTGATTGGAGCCTTGACAATGCACCGCTACTGGATGTACGCGAGTCCAATTAAATTGGAACACTTTATATCGAAGTACGGCCGTCCAGCGTCGTGTGCGTGCGTGTTGCTTGGGGAAAACAAAATAACGACGACATCTAGACTGTGACCATACCCGGCGTTGCGCTTTTATTTATGCAGAAGTAATATATTCCACGCGAATAAGAAGAACAAGAAGCAGAACTTGTTTTCCCATGCGCATATGGGTTCAACTTATATGCTTCTTTTGTTTTTACTTTATGCACTGATGCATTTTTGTTTCATCGTCGATGTATCTTTTGTTTTTCACGAGTAGGTATTGTTGATTAATTCACAATACCCGGAGGAAATTTTATTTTGGGCGCAAATGAAAGTAAAATGCTGTAAAACCCTTCCGTATTCTATTAGCTTTATAAGAGGATTAAATTTCAGGTACATTTAAGGTAAATGCGTTTATACACTTTAGAATGGTTTTGCACTTGCCACCCATGTTTTGACAGCTGTGATATTCAACGAATATAAGCTTTAGAATTTATATAATGCGGGTCTAAAATGGCCTGCTGGGTGAAGTCTTTTTGTTGATGATTTAAGTGAGTCTCCGAGAATCTTGCTTTTTTTTTAGATATTTCAGTTGCAAAGTAAAAAAGAAAAGTATATTAAAATTTATGTGAAATTTTAAAATATTTAATAATGGCTTATATAATCTTAATATGATATAAGATTGTAAGTAATAATGGAGCGAAAATACGAGAGAACTCCGGAGTTCCGGCCCTATTCCAATTTTGCTAAAAAACAAATTCAGCAGAAGCTGCCAAAGATGGCAAGTCAAAGCGGCGATGTAACAATTTGGAGTACCGCATCAATTTGGATTTGAACCAACGCTCGTCCGAAGGATGTTTAGAAAAAATACAGGAGCAGCAAACCGCCCAAATGTCCTCCGTAAAAATGAAGAGGTCACGAATGCGGACATCCTGTGCATTAAGATTTCTTTACACAAGAGTAGAATTGAAGATATCATTAAAAAAATTGTTGACGAACAATAAGAACGGGTACGTATGTTTCATGATACACCAGGACTTTTTTTGGATAAAAGAATTTTTTTTTTTCTGTAAAAAGGAAACATTTTTTTGCAAATTCCATATTTTGTCAATTCGACGGATAAAATAAATACACTGAATGTTTAACAAATAATTAAAAGAAAAATGGCACGGAGGACTAAGTTGCCCCAATCACAGGATACTTTATAAATATGTTTTGGCTTTCTTGTTGGCCTTTTGTTATGTTTTATATCAGCATCTTGTAACTTACGTCGATATGATCCATATATCTTGGTCGCCTTAATGTAAGAACATGATAGTTTGTTTACAAAAAGATGCTGAAAAGATGCCCAAATATCCCCAAATTACGGCATTTTAATAGTTAGACATTCCCACCAGGATCCTCAAGTCTCCGTAATGTGGCCGTTGCTCCTATTTAATTCGGTACTAAAACTCGGGTTTTTTCCCAGCATCTACGTAGCCGTGTTGATGGAAATTCCTAAACCCAGAAATCCCCCATTTCCATAAAACTACCACCCAGTTAGTCTTTAGCCGGATTAGGTGAGAAATTGGCTTTACTCATTGCATCATACCTGCAAAAATCTTCTGCATTTTGCGTGGCTTTTCTGTAAGAGATCGGTTGTATCTGGTATTCCTCAGGATTCCTTGTTGCTGCCCGAGCTATTTATTAATACATACAAGGGCAACTATGGGTTTTGTACCAAACCGTATGTTAATATTTAAACCTGAAGGATTATCATCATAATATTAATGGGGGAATTCTTCAAAGTGGTTGGAACAGAAGCTTCTACCAAATCTGCCAAAAAAAAACACCCTATCGCTGTGTGCAAATTAATAAGTCGCCTATACCAGTTGCCAAAATTCCTTTCCATAATCCGATGTTAAAACCTAAATCCTGGAAGTTGGTATATCTTTTATACCTCATGCCGCTCAGATTTAAATACAATAATAATAGGGTTCTGTAGAAAATAATGTTGCCTCTACGAGTGTGATTTTTTAAATTAATGGTGAGAGAGTATTAGTGGGGGCAGAAAAATAATAATAATAACAGGCACTTATTGACAAATAAATGATACGAAAGGTAACAAAATCTTCTTGTCAAAATAACCGCAACAAAAAAAAATTAATAATAATAATCATCAAACTATCTTCTTCTACTATCAACAACAAATCCAACAAGAGATGCCCAATAAAAATCAAAAACTGAAAAGACCCCAAACAGATATCGCTTATTTGCCAATTTATTCAACATAAATCATGGCAAATATTAAAAAACCACGCCACATCGCGTATTTACGACGAATCGCAGCGCCATCAGTCTCCTTCGGATTAATACGAACGTGAAGCTCGTGTAGGTATAAACGGCTAATTAAAAAAAAAAAGCGCGACAAATTTATTGAAGCCTGTCACTACGAATAAATTGGATTGTTCGCGGGTACACCAAGTAAATATATTATATTGAAAGGTGACCGCCTATGTCGAGGATGAGGCGGCGTATATACCGAAGTTATAATTGACTTTATTGATTTTCGATGATGGATTTACGAGAAAGATTATTGCCTGGGACAGACGTATAATATACGAATAACAAAAGATTGTCGATTTATTGATATTGAAGGATACGTATGAAATATGTCCATGTGTGTACTTACATAATAATAACCGTTTACGTATGTATGTACAATACATAGATGATAATTTACGAGCATGTAAAACGCAGACAATAAATATTTGTATGTACACGTATTTTTTTCGAGGTTATATAATTACAAAAATGAAATATTCGAATTATAGTAGCGTTACCTTTAATGAGGCCAGCCTTACAGCAGCTTGCTACACGTTATTTAACATTGTAACGTCTGTACGTATTAATTCTTATTAATAATTATCTTCAAATATGAAATAATCGGTATTATCATTGCAAAAAAATTAAATTTGGTTGAAGATTTGAAATTGGTTCGGGGTAAAGTTAGGTTCAGTCCTTTATTGGTTGATACAGAACCAATAAAGGACTGATTATATGCATTCACATCTAACCTTCCACAATTACAGAACTTTAATTAGCTTTAAGTTTAAGAACAATCAAACAAATGGATGTTTAATTTTAATTAAGATACAACGTAAAGAACTAAACAATAATTTTAAACTGAGCAAAAAAATTAAGAAAAATTATCAAAATCAGTGAAATGCAGGCCTATGTTTAATTTATAATTTTTAAACATTGATGGATGCTTAACTCAATTCGAAAAATTAATTTAGTGAAAATACACATATGCAATATACCAAAAAAAAAAAAAAAACAGGTTATTACTTCATTTTATATTTGAAATTAATTTCAGATCAGGAGGCAAAGCATAATCGCAGAATTTGGGAACACTTTTCTATGAAATTTAAAAAAATAAGACAATATATAGAATTTATATTAAAGGACTGAAAACTGGGTGGATTTCTGTATATTTATAAAAAAATAACGTTCTTCATGCAATGTACAACTGTTCTACAAATAAAGTTTATTAATTAATTTAATTAATTATTTTTTCTGCCATTTAAAAATAATTCCTATTAACTCACCCACACTAAGCACAACATTACTTCTTTTGTATGTGTAATGAAGAATAAAATGTAAAATATTTTTTTCTTGATTTTTCAGAAATAAAAATGAAAATAAGAAAAACATAAATTAGAAGATATGTTGTATAATATCTCCTTCATTTCATCAAATCAAATTATAATTTAAAATTATACACCATATTATCTCTTTAAATTAATTATTTTGATTGTATCTTTTATATTTAAAGATATTCATTTATACAAAAGGTAAGCAGGTAACAGGTAATATTAAAATTTTTAAATAATTCCCTATTCAAGTGATTCAAGTGATCTAAAGAAAATATTTTTATTTAATTATCACTCGAAAAACAATAATTTCCTAATAATGAAAGAACTTTATTTAACTTTCTACTTTGTACAAATAATTCCCATTAATTGTAGAACGAAAAATACGATATGTATAATTTTTTCTTGATTTTTTAAAATTAAAATCGAAAGTATATTTCAAAAAATTTGCTTTATTGCTATAATTAAAGCAAAGAAATAAATAAAATTTAAAAAATGTTAATATATGTTAACAGCAAAATTTTTAATTGATTAATTTTAAAAAACCCAACTCGAATTCTAAACAAAAATCATCAATTATGGGGGGCGCACTCTAAAAATGATTGAAATTTATATATTTAGATATAAGACTAAAAACCCTAGAATCGCATTTAATTTTTAACTTGTAAATTAAAATCTGAAGATTTTTACAAACAGAAGAAAATATTTTATTTTTATTTAATATTTAATTACTACTTGCAGAACATAATTTTATTCATTTTATATGTGTAAATCGTCAATTATGGGGGGCGCACTTGAAAAATGATCAAAATTTGTATGTTTGCAAATAATTTATTATCCCCAAATCCTTTAATAATTTAGAAATATATTAATTTGACAGAATTTTTCCCAGATTTTTTGAGAATTAGAAATGAAGACCTCCCTCCTACTTTTATATTTTTTCCTATCTCTATTCAATAGAATAAAGCCCTATTCCAGTTGCATTTGTATCTCAAACAAAATACGTACAAAATAAACGAAATTCCCCACGTTTATAATAACATTAAAATATAATCATTTCGACACGTACCCCTCAGGAACTGAACGCGACTTACTAGCGTGGCTAAACGCTCCCGAAGATAGGATTCCCATCAAGTGTACTACGCGGCGTCCACATAAAGAAAATAAATTACTATCGCGTGAGTAACACGGTAGGCAGTTGTTTCGACGGACCCCGCACTACTCCGTCCGTACCGCAACAGTCCACCGGACCGACGGCCCCGGAGCAGCGAGCTGCAGCGTAACTCAGTAGCCGAAGTAGGCGTAACACAGTAGCCACGCTTGCGGCCACGTGCTTTTAACCACAATGTTCTCACACACAGCAGCCACCTCGATTGGTACGTATAATAATATCGGCCGGAAGAAGAGATCAAAATAAGCTGCGTATAGTTTTGCATTATAAATATGATTTTTTTTAGATGTTCTTTATTTATTCCGTTTTTTTTTTATTTAAAAATAATTAGAAAGAACCGATAAATACTGGTAGTAAACGGAGTGAAAGGAATAAGAGATAATTGTGTTTGGAATAATAAGAAATAATTAATGTATTATTGTGAACATACCGCAAATTGAGTAGTGTATACTAATTGAAAGTATTATTGCGGTTTGCTTCTCTACGACGTAAAAAAAAAAATAAATTGAATAGCGGAAAATAACCATTGATGCTGATTCTATTTAACAATAAAAGGAATTCCGAAAAATAATAAAAAAAAAATCCCCTGATCACGAACATATTAAAAAAAAAATAAAAATAAAAGTATTTGAAGACTAACCTTTCCTTTTCGCGTTCAATTTCACCGTAATTCACTGGAAATCCAGAAGAAACCCATGAAAGAATCTCGTTAGGAAGGACAAACGCCTAAGTTCTCTTCTCCTTCGCCTAACTTCAACTTGGCCGGGTACAAAGTCGGAAAAGACCGTCTAGCATGTCGATTCAACTTGTAGTGGTCTTCTAAAATGTTCAACTTACTTCTTCAAGTCGAAACCTCCAGGAGTTGAATGCTTCTGTTACAAACTGTTCATGGTAGCCCAATGATGGAGCGGTAGTGTGTAGCCCCGCGCGCCCCCCGCCACTGGTCCCCGCGTGCCTCTCGCTCGCCGGTAAGACCTGCCTACCGGACGTTGGACGTTAAGTCGGGCCAGCGTAGGGGTTCTTTTCGTCCGCGCGAGGCCCGGTATATCCAGAAGTCATCCGTCGTGTACGCTGCGAGCTTCTTAAATGTATCTCTTATGTTCGCTTAGTTTAAGGCGAGGGGACGCTCCCCCCGCGGCTGCACAGGCATATACGTATTGTACATATCTACGATGGGCATATAAGGGATTTACATTATATACGCCGTAGTGGCTTATGTATCTGAGACGTCGAACAAGGTGTATGGAGCTTATGGAGTGTGATGTGGTGATGATATTCTTGGGAAGTGTTCTGTAGAATATTTTTGCCATAATAAATTTATCTGTTTAAATAACAAGAATTTCCCTTATTTATAGACTTATTATTCGCCTAAACTACACAGAAAGAAAATGTAGAACAACAAAACCTTGCATTTTAAAAATAAGTACAAATTATATCAACAATTACACTCGCGAACAGGTCCTTTTAGACAGTGAAAAAGATGGAACTAAGGGAAACCATGGGTCCACAACAATAATTACTCAATACAATAATTTATAAAAAAAAGAAATAAAAAACTAAAAGTGCTTACAAGTCAAATTTTGCAGGGCTCTACGTATAGAACACGAAGTTGTGGACTAAACTAAGTATACAGAGTCTTAGTCGTTGTATTTATTTTTATTATCTGGATCATTATTAAAATGTGCCTGGCTTTGTAGTTGACTTCTTTATTGAGAATTGAGGTATTATCGAAATTAAAAGTGCCTCGTATTTTTTTTAAGATTTTGTTGTTTCAATATTTAAAAAAAGAAGTCAATATAGGAAGTCAACAACGTAGTGAAACGCATCTTAGAAATTGTCAAGATAAATAATCACAAAGATTTAGAACATGATAAAATAGAAATTGAGGGCTTCTTTAAAATTTATTATTTAATTTTATAACAAAGATTATCAACAGATGTTGGGTACACCTATGGAAAATCCTCTTAATCCCATTTTGGCTTTACTTATAATGGACCATCAGCTGGAACAAGTTACAAATGCAAAATCAGGCATGTCCACACAAGGCAATTTTGAGAAAGACGCGAAAATCTGTGTATTCACACATTTTCACATTCTACTAGCACCGTTCAAGTCGTCCCCCCTCGTATATTCTTATTGATACGACAATATTTCTATTAAATCGGAAAATCCCCAATACTTCCCCAGCTGTTGCTTACTCATCTTACATAAATTGCAATAAAAAATTAACTTACAAAAACAATACTCACGTACTTCAAACGATTGATTTTAAATGACTTTAAACCACAAATGATGCTGTCCCAACAACTAATATTTATCCGTACTTTAACAACAAGAATAAAATACACCAACCTGTGGGTAGATGCGACTAACAAGGCATTTAGTGTCTCAGAAATCAAAGGGCCAGATTTCTATTCTGTAAATGTGAAGATTACGGATGACATATGTTGTCGTCTATTAAATTATGTTACATAACGTACCACATCTAATTCGTTGAATGCCTCAGTAAGTCTCTATAAAATATTTAATTTTATTAGTTTCGCTAAACGCTAGATTTTCTCGATTTCTACAGCAGTCCCCGAATTTTCCCAGAAAAGTTTAGTGTCGCTTGCAAAGGTTGGATTCCTTTTCTGATTAAATGAAAACTTGTTTGTATGATTTTTTTATTATACAGAGTGTTTCGTTAAGGCTGTTAAGGCGAATCAAACTTTGTTATTTTAATTATTATAAATAAATCATTCTTTGACTCCTCACTCAATTTTACGGTGACTTTATTTAACATACCATACGTCTAAAATGCACCGTAGCGCAAATTCAATTGTTTCTATTAAAGCTTTTAAAGCCGATTTTTTTAATACTAACATTCTTTTATTTTTTTGAAGTACCTTTTCTAACTTATGTGATTTAGTACTTAGTAAGACTTTGTACTAAACATACGACAGATTTTGTTAAAAATATTTTAAAAGAACACTCTCACTTTTAAATTCAATTTTTATTGCTAAAGATCAACTAAGCCTATTTGACCTTAACTTTCTTTACTTTTACTTTATCTATACGCAGGATTCGATGGTATCTCCTTTAAACACGTTCTGTAATGCGCCTAAATATTATCCCAGTGACCTTATTGCCTGTACCCATTGTATGTAGTTGCAGCATTGAAACTGTCAAACGTTTCGGGTAAATATTTATTTCCAAAATAATGACAGCATACCTACTGACCTATTATGCTTTTGTTACATTATTGTTGTCCTTCTGGAAGGTAACTCACAAAACGAATCTGGTAGCCGTTTTATTAACTTCCTTTCCAGGAACAGGGAGACCGTCTCTTTTAAAATCTTTTTAGAAGAAAGTAAGACGTTTCTTCTTGATAATTATAGCTGCGATTGTCAGTTTCTATTTATGCTGAATTGTACAATGAAATGTATTTGTTGCTTTAAATAATCTTTGATGATGGTTGAATTCTTTTTTTTTTTTATTTGGGAAGGTCTTTCTGTGGTTTCGACTGTACCCGAATTCGCTCAAAATAATATTTAAAAATATTTATTTTACTTGCGTCACTCAAAGTAAATCTTTAACACTCGCAAAATCGAGAATCTACATGTATCTTTTCATATGCGATGAAATATTCTTGGATAGATAAAAAATTAAATTAGTCGATGAAGTCATATGGGAAATCTACGGCAACCGAAAGACATAGGATGGTATGGAAACAGTTGGTTTCGCTCCTTAGGCTGAAGAAGCTGATGAAGGCACTAAGGAATGTAATTTTAAATCACAGACATCTAGAGACTTTCATGTTCGGTAATAAGAATTTATAGAGCCCTTCTTAAGAATTGTCTGAAGAAATGAGCAGCAAAATTAGAAACCACCCCTAAAGAAGCGAAAGTCTTCAAAATGAATATGAATAGTAACGAAGGACAGCCTAGAGGAAGGTTTAAACGTCATGGAGGAATCGATGGAGGAAGACGGTACACAATAACACAGTAAAATATTTTAAATTCAACAAAAATTTTTATTAGAGCAACTACATATTTTATAAAATTAAATAAACGTGTTGTAATTCTTGGTATGAGTTGTTATTTTTAAAATACGAAAATTTATGTCCCAATTTTTTCCCTATATCGAGAGGAGGTTCCAAATAGAACCAATGAGGACACAATAATCAACAACAACAAGTAAACAGTACCCAAAATAAATACGTAAACATTGTATCTTCGAAAGAAGCCTTCAACAGCGTCTTGGGATGATTTTTTATTCGATATTAGGGAATATGCGATAAATCAGGTAATTCTGGCAATGAGCCATTAATTGAATACTTCCTTCCTTCAAATAATCAATTGTAACTTGTGGCAAACAAATTATTATATACCATCCAGCATTAACTATTCTTCGGCCCTCCAACTCAATTCTTGCGACATTCCAGTACAACGAAAGACCCAAAGAAAAAAATAATTTTCTTGGAAGCGAACGAGCAATTTTTTTGTTGGATTCGGCCCAAAATTTTTGGAAAGCAGCAATGTATTTACCTAAGCATACTATTGTTTTTCTATCCACACCTTTCTAAAACATCCTGTATTGACGTCAGCGTTACCACCATATGTTAATCTATAACTTCCATACGCCACATCGCAAGTTATCGCGGTATAGATACATATTTCTTTTAGCCGTTGGGCGTGTGAAATATTTGCCGTGGCCCGTCTAAAACAAAAGAATGTCGCGCGTTTCGCCCGTTATCTCGAAACAAACAAGTCGCCTATCTCGACACCCCGTAAGAATTTGGAGTATTTTTAGTGAGTGTGGGTATACCGCGTACCTGTCGCCGATAGCCGGCGGTTTAGATCGCAAAACGTACCTTGCATCGCGGCCGTTAATTTGTCGAATTAATTAGAATCGGCGTTTAATGCGGCCCGACGATATTTATGTCCCTTACGTGTATAAATAACTGCCGCGAATCACGTTAAACATGCATGAATAGGAATAGGACGCATTAGTTCCGTTGAGTCTCATTTTTTGCACGGCTAAAAGGCATGTTATTATCGAGAATGTTTACGCTGTACGCTGAAAGGATGAAACGTTCTAAGTAATGCCGATTTTGAGCCCTGCTTTGGACACGTTTCATTCTCTTGGCGTTGGTAGTTTTAATTATTGAAGAAATACCCGTCCCGGTAATTACTTAATGATGTATTAAAGAGTTCATAATTAGGGATAACTCTGGAGAAAACACGTTCCTAAGATATTCGGCGCCATAATTTTGACGTTAAATGAATTCTCGGAAGATCAAATATAATTATTTTATTTTAATCCGGGTAATTATTTAAGTTTTATTTATAGCGACTACTTCAATTATTTGAAATAATAAGCTTAACTTAAGTAACTAAGTTATCATCTTTGATATAAGTATTTTTTTTTATGAATCATTGTAATTAAGAAAAGATATAAATTAATTAAAAAATAAATAAATAAAGCTCCGGGTAAGTTTCATATTGAAATAAGGCCCAATAACTCCATTTCCTGTAATACCAGCCTTTAGTTGAATTAAATTTTTGACCATCCTCTATAAATGTTAACACCATGTAAAATACCTTTTTGGAATTGTCCAAAAATATTTCGACGACTCGTTGGCTTCCAACCAGTGGATACGGCTAAAGTAATTTTATTTTGTACTTGTTTTCATAGTTTTTTTTTTTATGCACGATAATAGTGAAAGACATCGCCAGATATGTTGGTTATGTTTAAACTTTGACAATAAAAATGGAGATGTAATAGAAGGTGAATGGTGCCAAGGTGCAAGTAGAGCTGCAGAAATGTTGAAGCCTTTCTTTACATGCGGCGTCCTTTTCCCTTTTAAACTCTGCAGATGATTTAATACAATTTACAATAATTGTAAAAATTGTCAAAGAACAAAAAATACACAAAGACATCATTAAATACAACGTTCGTTTTATCATTATTTATTTAAACTGTCATCGTGCTGTTGATAAAGGAACTACATAAAAATACAATTATTTATGTAATAGCGAACAACTAAGCAAAGCTATTATTTAGAAGCTCCCAAAACGGATACATCTCAATAACCGCACGGTGACCAAAAGTTGTGATTCATTCGTCTTTGATTCATCTAATTCTCCTCGGGCAGTTTTTTTTCTTACATCTCACAATAGCTCCAATATGATACAATAGATCAGACGCTAAGGTTGAACATCTATACGCAGACGATCACCATCAGATAGCCGCATGGTTACATCGATCTATCCAGAATTTATCGAAGATATTATCAATGTACATATTTTATTCTATAATAAATAAATTACGAAGGTGTATGATCCCACTACTATAGTCGTTATTAACGCTTTTTGTCTAGCAAGTCGTCTTCCATACGTTTCGCCGGTAACGCCAGGTGTTTTCGAAGAATTTTTAGAAATGAGTAAACCCAGCCAAGCAGGCTAGGATTACCATAGTGACTGCTATATGACGGACTGCGACATTGAAAACGTAAAAAAATTGCCATCATCGAAACACAAGCTTAATAATTTATTGTTTTTTTTTCGGAGTTATTCATTGATTTGAAATTGTAATCGTTTCTGTCCGAAATATATTATTACACAATAGATAATTTATGGTTAATATGCTGTGGTAGCTTGTAAGGCTAAATTTATTTCTATTGATTCACGTTTATTATTATTTACGTTGGGGAATATGTACAGGACGTCTCTTGTTGATCTTTGTTATATAATAATAATTATTATTATTACACGTTTGTTTTTTTTTTACCACTCACGCAAGGTCACGGAATCTGGTAGATACCAGCGGCTTCTAGAAGAATGCGATCTTTAATGGGAAAGTATTAAATTTGGGTTTGAAGATGGATTTTATGTTGCTCCTGAAGAAGATCTTGCACGGCAAATCCGAAAATTCTATTTCCTAATTCCTAAACCATCCCAAAGTTCTTGGGTCATGTAAACCTTTCAAGTCGACCTGATCTTCTGATGATGTTGATGTACTTTCCAAAACGCCATAACTTTGCACCTACGCCTAAATTTAACCTTACCAAAAGCATCATTACTGGCGTGAATCTGCTCTTGTGGGTCTTCCATCTGAAACCGGTGACCCCATTCGCTTTAAAACATGTAAAATTCTCGCATGTTACTCGCATTTTACCGGAATTTCTTGAGTTGTTCCGGCGTAATCGAACCAAAGGCCAGAAGACCTTAGAATCAAAGTTAATGAAGTGTTCCACTTTGGCGATATGTTTCCTTTATTTGAAGTTTAACTAATCTACGGCATTGTAAATCATTTTGTTATCAAAAATGTTTTTGTTTGAATTAAAAAAAAAAAGAAAATATCGAGAGGAAACTCTAACATAATCTTCGACCTTTGATGGGAATATAAACAAATACTTTCACAAATTGTGTCAGTCTCAATATTTATAGCTTTGTTAAAGTGTTGGATAGACATTTAGCGGATTTATATCCATTTAATTACGATAATAGATCAAAACTAGAACCGTACTTTCTAACGCCAGTGTATAGCCAACGATCTCATCGAAAAGTGAAAACTTATTAATGAATTACTCATGCGGCATACTTTGCATACAGATGTGTTCGCCGACTTCACATGGGAGAATGCGAAAGCCAAGTAGTACACCTTGCCCATTCGCTTCTGGCTACCGCATTTTTTTTCTCTGCCAACACACACACAAACATACATTCCTTTCCTATATGTCCATTCACGCTTATTTTTTTCGTCTAGATTTGTATATATTCACCTCCAAGATTAAATTATATGATTACGTCAGAATTCGTAATCTTCTCCTAACCTAGGAGGAGTCCCCGATATACGCCGTGTGATTACTATTTATTTTATTGCCTACGGTCGGCGAATTTTGAATTGTTACGTTACGAAAGAGGATTTAGGATTTCATTTATTTGCGGTTTTGGGCTTTCTCAGTATCCTGGTAGAATTCTTTTCCATCAATTGTACACATTGTAACCGCATTATCTAACGCTGAAATTGAAGGAACTTACTTGCAAGATTGATTTCCTATTATACAGTATGGCACGTAAATATGAAATAGTGAAATGTTCTAATTTGCTCTGTTGTAATATCATAAATTGTGATATTAACAATTCAACGTCGAAACTAGCTATCATTAGCGCCATGTTGGTGTCATTCAACCAAGTTCCGCTTGCAAAGCCATACAATTTGTTGAGGTTGAACTAAACGTAGCCCCTACACACCCTGTTCTATTCTTATTTGCGTGTTGGTTTTGGCAGAACAAAGTCGTGTCTGAAAATTTTGGCTCTTATCACAAAGCTCTTTAATTGTGTATTGTGACGTTCTAAAAATTGTGATTTTCATTCGTTGAAAAATTAAGTAATCCAGAATTGTAAGATCTGGAGACCTTGGAGCGAATTCCACTAGCCGATTGTCAAAAAATTCTTTCAAACGAGCAAGTGTTCGTCCAGCCATATGTGCTGAAGCAATGTCTTGTTGGAAAAATCCTTCTGTAATTTCGTCATCATATAGCCGATTAATAAAGGATTCTAACAACTCATTTTGATATCTTTTAGCATTTATTGGTCCATTAAAAAATTTGAATTCAATGACTCGCCTCCTTGACGCCGTTGCCCAAACACCAACTTTTTGAGTATGAATGGTATTTCCACAAATTCCACCAGCCATATTCTCATATTTTTGTTTCTTTAAATATCATGAAAGATGGAATCAGACCTCGTCAAAAAAGGAACATTTATCAAGAACGTCATGATTATTCAAGTTATTCAAAAACCACCGGCAATAATCAGTTCTTCTATCATAATCAATGGGACATGCCTGTCGCCTGGTTTAGTTTGCGTGGTATACTCGCACCAATCCCAAATCATTTTCAATTCTTCAACGGCTGATATAGCCTTGGGACCCTCTACCTTTCCGGCGCTTTATTGCGTAGTTATGTCTACCGAGGAAACGGCAATGCTACTCTCTTCGTCTGTAGCCGCTAACGTTAAATGGTTAGGGGTTAGATCGCGAACTCCTATGACATATTGCAGGCGGTAATATGGTATTTTGAAAAAAAAAAAAATTTTAATTGATTGAAATCTAATTAAAATAATGTGAAATGTTGTATGTTCGTGAGGTGAGCCAAGAAAAAAAAAGTGAATATTCCCGAATAAAGCCGCCGGATTGGCTGTTTCTGTCGTAACGAATAACCCCGAGTTAGCGAGTTAGCTAGTCAAAATACATTCTTGTGAAATGTTTCCGTTTTCCGTTAGATACGCTGCATTAAGTCAGATCTGATTAATAATGATAAGTCTTTTTAAAAATTTTTCTTCGGCTTATATATGAAATCTACACAATCAATTCCTTGTATCGCTAAGTTAGTTCAAATATCATTGCGGTTTCGGTGGGTAATCATGTAATTTATACATTTAACGATGATGCTTGGATGTATAATAAGTATTAGTTGCCTCTCTTTATTTTACAAGGTCTTGTAGATCCCGTATTCAACTTATCTGCTTGCTGTAAATGCTAAACGTATTCGTCTAGTAGCTACATACGTATAACAAGATAATTAATGTTGAATAACTCCATAGTTAATTGTAATTGGTATAAATCGCTTTATATACATAATATGCTTAACTATTGTACTTACTACTTACTACTTACCACGTATTTAAATAGTTACTATCTCCCAATCCAATTTAATGTTTCTTCATATACAACTGGGTTCAAACGTTTAATCCAAAATGATGTTGTGGCCTCCTTGGTCTACTTTCTCTGCGATTCTGTACCGCTCAAAAGCGCTCCGTATTTCCGTTAAAAATTCCAAAATTAGCAAATTTTGATTCCGCTGCGTAGATGCTTTTGCTTAAAAAATATTCGTCGTTCGCAGTTCTCCACTCATCTGAAATTATCACCAAGCTGTCTCTTTACTCGAGTCTGGCAACGCTGCATTCGTGATATTTTCGATCTGACTGTTGTGAGAGGTAGTTGTGTATTTTATGTAGATGTTCATTTGTTTTCTGTGTAATATGGATGTGGATGAAAATAGTGGCGAATCTAACACTTACGAACTGGATGAATCAGGAACCTCGCAAGAAGATAAAATTGAGCATTATTCAAGCGAATTTGAATCGGATGACGTTGCCAGCTCATCAGGTCAAGAAAGAGATAAGAAACAAAGCCGAAAATAATTAAGTGTCGAAGATTAGAATAACACAATGGATGAAGTCAGCTTGAACTTGTAGAATAGAATGCTTTCACATTGTACAAGAAGACCGAGGTGCGTCCCTCTGGAACACCAATCCCACTTAGGCTAACTGGGCACCATTTCTCTGACTGCAACAGAATCAATATCACTATCCGGATTATGATGTTGGACTTTATACAGTGCCTTGTTTCAAGACGTACCATAAACACAAATTGCATGTTGCCTTTTATTATATTTATTTCCCGTTTTATAAGTTTAGTGAGTTTTGTGAAAATGTGACAATACCTCTTCCAATTCCCGTATTCATCACACTGCAACTCGAAGAACGAGTTATCTCGGGATGATGATGAAAAAAAAAAGAATTCTGTACCCCAAAAATTCAATGTTACTAATATTTTCCATGTTTAGCATGATGTGTACTATAGGTTGCATTAAAAAAAAATATTTTTTTTTGGGACATTTCTTTGAAAAAAAGTTAGGGGAGGGGTTAAATTTTGCAAGAAAAAGTTTGAAAGGTGGTCAGAGAAAGTTCTTAACTCATTTGCATTGAAATCCAATTTTCCAAATTGTCCCTCAATTCGAAAATCGCATATCAATCACCCATTCACCTACAACTTATTTATCATTTTGCAAACGAACTATCCAACTCCGAACATAGATACATGCGTGTATATTTATGTTCATATCTTCGCTATGGAAATGGGCATGTTCTTCACCTCGACGAGAGCGCGCACGTATCGCCTCGACTTATAAAGCCGTCCGAACACAAAAATACAAGTTACAACTTACTGAAAATGCAAATTAAAACATTAAGCGTAAAGTATGCGAGCGTGTTTTGACTTGCAAAGAAGTAAACAGCGCGCAAATGACCGCGCTATAAATTATATTCGCATTACGAAAAACGCCTCTAAATTATTCGCGAGAGAGTCTTATAGCGTATAGATGTCGGCAGAGCGTGTCTATTGGATTCGCAAGGCGCACAAGAAGTAACGCGATAGATACGTTAGCGTTTAATCTATGTAAAACGTATACATGTGGTGATTTAGTTAATGGCCTCCGCATATTTGCGAACCATTTCGCCTTGCCGTATATTGATCGTCTTCGGCGATACCGTTAAAAACCAAAAAAAAAAAAACACTCCACGAGATGGCTCTATCTATAACTGCGTGTACACACTCCATGACCATCTACTGTCCGTTTCTTTTTTCTATAAGCGTTAGCAAATAAAGAATTCCTCAATGCAATGCTTTGGAAATTGCGGCAACGACCAGAAAATAGATAAGAGTAACAGGAAACAAGAAAGAACCCAAGTTGAAGGGATATGAAAATGTAACAAAGCCATCAAAAACAAAAATCAAAGAATAAATTTCGAAGTATCTAAAAAGCTATAGTACTTCTCTAAAAGACTTAAATAATCGCTTAAAAACAGAGTGGACTATTCATGCAACAAGGGATCGGTCACAAAAATGACCGTACAACTTACATCGGAAGCTAGAACCATCAAACTGTTCTTTTAAGAGGTTCCGAAGAAAAAGCACCATTCTACTCGGAAATCCCTCAATGGGTACGGAACACAAAGCTATTTTGACTCGATTCATGCCTTTCAAGAGACCACGAAAGATCTTCTTTTACGCACCTGTCATTGAAAAAGAAAAAGGGCCGTTTTAGAAATGTTTTCTGCTTAATAATAAAATTTAATTTAGTTGATATAGTAGATATTTTTTTTCGAAAAAAAAAAAACCGAATAAATTTGTAACCCACATCATTCTAAATTAAGCTTTTAAAAACAAAAATTGCTCATTTATTCGTCGGCCATAAAAAAATCGGTTTCGGTAACCCCGTAAGAAGTCGAACTATGTTCGAAACCGTCGCGGACACATTCTTCGACTTCCGAGAGAGATAGCGACACGCCTCGAATCTCCGTTCGCTTAGAGTTCAAAATCCCGCGTCGGCATCTCCGTTTCTTTCGCCGCATCCACGTTACGCATCCGTTTATCTTTGTTTAATGGTCTTAAAGAATAGGATACATCTTTTGTGATCGCGCGATTTCTTTCTGGACGGGTCGATTACGCTATAGCGCCATCTCTGTTCCGCGCCAGGTATCCTTTCTGCCGCCTGTACGCTTGTGTGTGTGTCGGTAAGACATTCGGTGACCATGCCCGTGCGTAAGTGATCGGCAAATGCTTCAATCGGACTTTCACATAATCGCGCCTGGTCTTCTCGGTTGTTGTTCTTCGTTCTTTTTTTCGCGGCGCGCTGTGTTTCAATTGTCATCAGACCAAGGCTAACTAAGTTTCATGAAATGATGCTCAGAGTTCGGGTATTTTTTGGAAGGAAACAAATATAAAATCAAAAATGCCTCTCTTCTACAAATAAAAATTAAAAGATAACATTTGAAAGGCAAAAATTTTTAGCCTAAGACTTCTTTTTCTCACTGGTGTTGGTTGGGCAAATGTGACGTGAGTGATTCGAATAAATTTACATATTTCATTATATACAATATGCTCCCAGTACCAATCCAATGGTCTAGCTTTCAGCATATTTCTGGATCTACCCAGCCATACCCATATAAATATAACTTCGAAAGAGCTGGAAATCAAGATGGGCATTCCTCAAGGAAGTATTCTTGGTTCCCTCTTGTCTGTCGTCTTTATCAATGGATTGCAGATCCGTAATTTATCTGTTTTGTAATAAACAAATTTGCTTGTAAGAGCAACTATTTACTTAATTTCGATCAAAATCGATTGTTGTTCCAAGAAACATCGACGCATTGCGCATGATATGATTCATGATGAGGATGTAACTTTCCGTGAGCTTAGCCATATCGTAAGCTACAGTTCCTTCGATTTTGCATGAATATTTAGCTGCGGAAAAGATCCGTTCCCGATGGATTCCGCATAATTTGGCCCGAGCACAAAAAAAACTCGTGTCAATTAGTCTCAAAAAATTCAACAGGAGAACTTCAAAATCCGTATGCGACGTCGTAACGGGTTGCCCGAATTTAAGCAATAATCAACTGTTTCGGTGTTCCAGGATCAACCAAAATCCAACATTCACGAACCACTTCCAAGAAAATCATTGCTTATTTCTGTCGTTGTATTAAGCATGCCGCAAACATTGCTTTAGAAGATCGAAGAGCAGTTATATCATATCATCTGTATTATCAGAAAAAAAAAAAATAGTTGCAGAGAAGTATTTAAGCGGGAAAAGTTACCAACCTCACTTTAAGATTTTGCCATGACTTCTTACACTTTTGATATAGCAAGATTTTGCAATATATCAAAATAACATTGACTGGTAACTGTCCTCATAACGAAATGGATTCAAAATTTCTCAGATATCAAAAAAAAACATGGGTTTTGTACTTGTCAAATTCGAATTCGCCAAAATCAATTTGCAAATGACCAAACGACCAGTAAACAAAAATATCTCGAACATAGCTATTCACATCCTACTACCACCGTTAATTGCTTCTAAACGAAGGTCCTACGACGTCTGTAACGAACGTGCCTCTAACTCGCTGGAGCTACGCGAAATCATTTTGTCCAGCTTTCATTATGCGTTGGGCACCTTTAATGATCGTCGATAGGTACCCATGTATTGGTTTTATTGTTTTCGCGTCGTCGACTGGGTAATAAAATCGTACGGCAACGCGAAACATACGTACGTGACATAATAATTATGCAACCGACTTGTTAAAGTCGGACGACGACGTGATGAAATAGTTCTGTTTGTTTGTTATTCGGCGAGGTTTATGTGTCATTAAATATCGCGCTATGCCGAAGGTGTGATGTGACTGCTCGTAATCTCAATGGGATTGGCCTTAGACACGGAATAAGTTGCGCCTATTATTGTGTACATGCGGATGGAATCCGAAAAGTTTGAAAGGGAGGAGATGGAACTTTAACCTACCAATTTAGGTTAAATTCTGAAACAATTCCAAATTAATAATTCTTCAGTAAATGTTAGTGTAGAAAGAGAGCTTCTTGTGGACGTTTGAGAACAAATTAGCGTACATCTAAAGATCAAGCTTATGAAGTTGGTTATGAATTTAATGGAAATTTAGCCATGGACACAAGAGGAGTAAGGAAAGATAATGGCTTGTGCAAATGCATCGGGAAGATAAACTTCAATTAATGGTATTTGTTACGTAGGCTTTCACAGTCGTCAATCTTATTTCGGTAAACTCTGTATAGATGGTGGTAAATGATTAAAACATTTCGACACATTGTATGGTTTTTGCCGTTGGTATTTTGAGGTGCTCTGTATGTCTGGTAAAAGAGTATTTGTCTTATTTTGCATACCGTAATTCTGTTCAAGCGTATTAAACTTGCAACAATTTAAATAAGCAAAGTAAATTAGCTCATTCACAATTAACCCATTTGAAATGGAAGCGCCTCTGTAGAACCCAAATTTTACATTAAAAGGAAACCAATTTCTTATAATACAAACTGGATCTAAAAGTCTATCTCCACACAAAATTAGCAAAATTTGTAACGATAATTGACGAAGCATGGATTCATCCCAGCATACCGGAGACCAAAGAATAATCCAAACAGTGGGTTTTTTCGTGACCAAAGAAGCCTAAAGTCACTTTATCGGACAATAAAATGATGGCCACATTGTTTTGGGATGTATACGGCATAATCCACGTTCGTTAACTTGCAGAGTCAGAGTGGCAGCATTTTGCAGAGTCGAAGAAATCGTATTTTTTAGATGGGAAACAAAAGATAGAAAAACCAAGGAAGACTATGTTTTTTCTTGCCAATGCCAGTTATTTATTTTTCAAAAAATTTCACTTTTTTAATTCGTCTAACATCACAAAGACAAAAGAAAAAAGCCGACAAAAAGCATATACAAGACCACATGTGCATATACACATAATAGGGCATATTTAATCTCTTTTCCCTCCATTTCAATTTCGTGTTCAATGTTTGTTTGAGCCGACCTTATCACGGAATTAGACCTTGTCCAAACATCGCTTATTCATTGTAGGTTGCCGTAGCCTCGGCTAATACCATCAACAAAGTGCATTCGCTTATCACCCTAACCAAATATTTACCGGCGAGTGTTTTCAATTTTTAAGAAAACCGAGTACGCCATAACGTACAGACATTTTTTGATTGCCTCTCCCGGCGTGAGCATATTCAACAACCGTCTCTGCGTTAATCTTGTATACATAATACATGCATTACATGATCCTCCTGTTCCGAGATCCGGCTCTTTTTCTTCGAAGAAAATGCATCCGCTCCGAATGCAGTTTAATGTCGAATCTTTCACGAGAGATTTTCTAGGAATATCGATGTCGCTTGACGAATTTACGCGTATATCCAGCAATGGCACCAAGCTCGAAACGCTGGCGTTAAGACGCAATGATACGCGTTAGGTTATAAATATCTTCGTTATCACCATTGTCGTGTTTACTTTCACTCGCTGGCCCGACCAAAGGCGGTTCTTCTTTTTGATATTCTTATGTGTATACGTACTGTACGTCAAAATCTAAGCGAGACAGGCTTTGATCTCTGCCGCTCATTCGACGTATGTTGTCACTACATACACGTTGATAAAATTCTTGGATTGCAATCTTGGTGGAGAGGCGAGGTACTAAAACCGTCTTATCGGAACGTGTATTCAATTCAGTAGAAAATGTCTAACGTCGTGTATTTTTATAAAGGCACTCATAGACGTGGACTTTGAAGTGATGATGAGTATTATAAATAGGTGAATAAGAAGTATGTTTGAGATTGTAGGCAATAGATCAATAGATCTTTTGATATGGGAATTCTATTGGAGACGTGTTATACAAATACCAATCATATTTTTAAATTTCAAACATTGTCAATCCCAACTTATTGATTTGAATAAAATTTGGTGGGTATATGAACCTCAAAAATTTCCTTCGAAATGTTGAGGGTTAACAAACAGGTTTCTATATTTTGTCTAGATGAGTGACACAGCTAAATTCTCTCCATTCTCTCCGATATTTTGCCTTTTCCTGCCACTTCTGGATTTGTTTCTCTACCAAATCCTGCCCTTTCCATCTCATTCTTAGTCTGCCCCTTCTTCTTGCCTTTGCTTTGCGTTTAGGTATCTCACGATTACTATTATGCATTTGTTGCCTTTTCTACTTCTTCGTAGAAGACGATAAAAACGTACAAAACATTGAAGAACTTCGAGGTAGACTCCTTAATACTTTTGGTCTATTTCAGAAAAAAAAAAAAACACAAAAGGCAGTTCAAAATGCCGAGCAGCGTGCATAATTGTACATTAATGTAAATGGCTAGTTAAGGTTTCGACATTTTGTTTTGAAATGAGCATCCATTTCTTTTACACCTTATATGCGTATTCTACAGAAAAACAAGGAGGTGATGATAGGCAACAAGAAACCAATCATTTTTCCGCGTTTCCTAAAAAAATATCGGAAGCGTACATCATGCATGGAACAAGCCGCAAACCACCTCATTTAGAGATTTCCATTGGACGTTCGTCTTGCGGCAAATCGTCGGTTTCACGTCGTAACATCGAACATGCGACCAATGAGGAATCGGCTACCAGAACGTAGAAGAAATCGCAATTTCTTCGATGAACTTCCTCACGTTATTTTCGCGGTTCGCATGTTCTCATGCATCACGCTTCGCAATAGTCCAAAGAAAAGTAATGACCATAAAAAATAAAGAAATGCGAACAGTTCAAAAGAAAAAAATTTCATCGGACGACTATCTCGCGGTAATCTTTCTGGTGGGCATGAAACGGCCTGTGAGGGGTTCATTTACTTCGTTCTTCTCCTTCTTCGACTTCGCCTTCTTGATCTTGCGGTCTCGCGAGTAGCCCGAGGGGAAATCGCCCGGTCCAGAGGAATGCTGGGAACTGCCCCGGGAGCTGGTAGCAGCAGCCCCCCACGCCATACCGGGGTTAGAGGTCAACTTCTCTACATTATCGTACCTCTTCTTCTTCTTTGCCGTATGTACTGGACGAATGCGCTAACCAATGCTCGTCGTACCGAGCTATACGAGAACGAAGAAGACAAGTACATCTTCGGACAGTAAATGTACTGCTGTATGGATACCGTTTACTCCTCGTTTTTTTTTTCTTTTCCGCGTTTCTTCCTTTTTTCCCTCCATCAATAATGAGGGACGAAAAGAATGGCCGCTGTTAATGTCGGTATGAGCACGTCAAGCGAAGTGAAGAGGTTTCTACGAGCAACCGGACATGGTGTCGTGTCTCTGCGGATGCTTGTTTGCCGAAGAAGAATGAACGTCATTTGTTATATGTAAAGGAGATGATTATTTTCAATATCCCAGCAAAGAATTTCTTTGTAGACAGGATTATTTCCAACAAAATTAAATTTAATTGATTTAAAGGGTCTGGAAGCAACATTGCTTCCTTAGATTTAAATTTTTAGTCTTTAAGTGGCAATTTTACTTATTTATTTACGTAATACAAAAGCCGCGATTGTTGAAGATCTACAAAACTCTATAATTGATAAGTACAGATTTTTGTAGATATTGTCTATCCTACAATCGTTTTTGCCGGTGTTCGCACAATATTATTATTTTAATTGGGCATTAATCTTCTGAGAACTTGTAATGAAGCGGGTAACTTAATAGTAAAAACTCAAACAAATCTAATTCTAAAAATAATGCCCTAAAGCCCTCGCAATCAATTGAATACTTAAATAATCGATCCAAATTCTTGGTACTGTAACGACTACTTCTCCCGCAATTTTTATTTTTTGTCATCGTTACTCCACTGGGAAATTAAATTATTTTTGTACCTGTTTCAACATTTTTATACTTTCAACATGCAGCTCAATACTACCTGGGCCATCATTGATTTAAGAAAAATCTTAGATGTTTCAGAATTAAAAGGTTTAGGAGTTGTCCGAATTCGTCGTTCTTTGCTCAATCGAAGGAATCATTTAATGTCAACAAAAATAGATAAAACAACTTTTCAACTGATCGCAAAAATTGCCCAGATTGCAAATTGCGATTAAAGTGAGATGTTTTTCAATACTTGAAGCTCTAAAACCTTGGGTGTACGTTAAAATAATCGCTCGATAGAGATCTAACAGACTACCAAACGTACGCATGTAAATAAGTTACGTTTGGGTTCCATACTTCCTCGTGATCGCGTCCAATTCATTTTATGTAAGCTCTATGGTTGCCACACACGTTCAGTTCGAAGCTTATCGTTTTCCTTCTTCCACTCGCCAGTTCGCTTGCCTCTTTCCTTCCTTTATTCGCTCACCTCTACATGGGATGCGATGAGGAGTATACGCGATCGTATAGAACACACCTACTAAACGATCAAGGAAGAAAGGTTTCCATGGCCCACGCGATTTACAGTCTCACAATTTGAATTTAAATTCAATACATGCTTCTCTTCTTCTTTCTTCTCACATATATTCGTCTTTTTTTCGATACCATGCTCGTGGATACAGAGCTAATGGAAAGTATGAGATATTGGAATTTGCGACGATATCGAAATCGCTTAAAACATTTTAAATAAATGGCAAGTTAATAGTAATAATAATAATAATGGTTTATTTTTCAATCTACAATCAGCCAGGATCAGGTTGGAAATATTGGAGCAACAAATGTGCAAAGGACAACCCTGAATATGTAAGCCTGGGACTTCAAAACTGGAAAAAGTTCTTCAGTGAGAGAGTGTCCAATAAAATTTAGTAAAGCGTCATCTCCTGCTATCAGATTTCTCACATTTTTGTCCGTCAATTAGAATGCTCAAGAAACAAGCCAGTATAAGGCAGGCGGCTACAAATCACACCGTGGAAGGCTCGTAATTGGGGAAGCAGACGAATCCAGATCCACTCCACATCATTCCAATAACAGAGCTTTAGGAAGGGTGGAGAAAGGAATTTTGAAAGAAGCATGGCTCCACATGTACCATTTGGAGGTGAGGGAGTTACTGTTTAGGGTGGCTTATCTTTAAGCGGTCGCACCGTTTTGAGAAAACAATCCACGAATACAGAAGGGCATAGGGACTTTTGTATTCTGCCGATCGTCGTGCGATTTCCACGAAATCTTGTGTTTGTGGACGATAATGTTCGTCCTCAGCGTGAACGATATCATTGTTACCATTAACAGTATTACATTTATAAAGCGTGATTCATTTGATACTTTTACCCCGATATGAATTTCAGAGGACGTCTTAGATCCTGAAAAGGCATGAGATGTTGCTTATTACATAAATGATTTAATTTATGGCTAATCCTCAGTAAACCTATCAATCTTGCGACCATAAAAAAAAATTTAACCATTCGTTAATGAAATGGTTAGGCTACAATGTCGCAACATTTTTTAAAGACTCTGTAGACGAACATAGGAGGACCAAACCGTAAGGAGAAAGAAGAATGAAATAAAATCGAATACATCTCACACACATTCACTTCACTTTGCGGCACAACCTAGCCAAGTTTAATAGAACTTGTACATATATGGCATGAGGCTATGTGCTCTACGGCGGCTCCCTCTGTACGACGGTACGTTGTATATGTTCTCGTCGTTGTGAGTTATTCATTATTGTCTGCCATTTTCTAAATAACCATTAAAAAACCGCCGCTTGGTTGGCTTTTGCCGTTGTCCACGGGCTTCGTGTCCGTGTGTATGTGGACGTGTATCCTGTGCTGTAGCGTTTATGAACGAACTTCGAATGGTTTTTTGTGTGAATCTACGGATGTACGTGGGCACAAATTCGTTTATTGTTTTTTTTTTTTTGTAGTTGTTATTCTCATCATCGCGGCAGAGTACAACTTGAGGTGAGACGTAGGAATAGAACTTTTCCGAAAAGGATTTATTAAGCGTATGCTATAACGAACTTAATTTTATGACGCTCTTCTTCTGTGTGGAGGTTGAAAATGTAACTCATGCCGTGCTTATACCTTTTCTTCGCCCATCTAAGGTGTTTCTATAATTATATTTTATACGTTGCCATTCAGATTTTGATCCAGAAACTTGTCGAAGAACAATTTAAGCTTATCACTCTAATAAATGTGAATTTCTTGAACTGTGTCTACTACTTGTGGAGAACAGCAAACAATTAGAAATTCTCAAAATTATCGTTATTGATTAGTTCCACTGTAGGCTTATAAGTCTATTGTCTGTGTTCGCGGAAGCCTTTGAATATGTTCTTAGTGATGAGGTTCCTCCAGTCCATCAATGTTTTTCATCCCTTTCAGTATGGTTTTGTAAGGCGTAGAACGCGAAGAACCAAAGACTATCGGCCGAAAAGGTTATAGCGACGATTTTTTGAGATTCACAAGGTATAGCCTTAATTGATTATTTGAAGAAGGGACTATGCTGATTTGCTGAATCGATTCGACACTGAAGGGAAAAAGGTCTCACCTGGCAAAGAAAGGCCCTCGGCTATCGGCAACTGTGACAACCAAATTAGTCCAATTAAAGTATAAATCGGTGCCGTATTCATCTTTTTCTTTCTCTAAACTTGAAAAATTGGCTGAAAGCAGTTTACGTCGTTGCCGAAACGGATGCCCATTTTATAGAGTTCGACAAATCCTATTATTTGGGCGGATTAAAAAAAAAATTGGAAGATGGCCAGACTAAGTGTACTCTAACTTTATTTAGAGATGAATGACTTTCTACATCTTAACGACATTACAGTAACTTTAACGAGGAATTACGTTAATACTAATATGAAAATAATTGATTAGACAACAACACACGTGCGTAAAGATATTATTTTAAAATTAAGAATCCCTTGAAACTAAATATAAATGATGACGCCATCGCAGTCGCCGCTACCGAAATTGGGCGCATGCGTTAACTCCGTACACACATGTCCAATCATACACGGTAGCCAACAGTAGCACTACAAAACTCCCCACTTAAGTCATGTAGGTATAATGCAAGCTGCTACTTGTTGTGTGCGTCGGTATTGTGTCGATCTCTTGTAAGAGAGAAAAACGAAAAATCGGAGCGGAAGCAGCAAAGAAGGGAGCGGAACGGGATACGGTAGAGCAATAAGAGAGTGCATTTATTAAAATAATAAAAAAAGAAAAAACAGGAAACGTTAGAGAGAGATGAAAGTCTTTCTGATATATGACGACTTACGGTAGCTAGGTTTTTTTTTTAACGTCTCGCGTTATGTCTAGTGCGGTTAATATTCCACGTTTAAAATTGAATATGAACATTCTACATTCTTCCACAGTAGATCGTTAAAGATTCTAAGAAGGGGCTGCATAATATGAATTCAATTCAAATTGATTCTATGTCGGGTCCACTGAGGTTGTTGAAATGATCTGGGTACAGTTGATTATGAGAATTATTTATAAGTACCGCGCGACACTAACAGTAACATAATATAATCATGAATGAATTTATCATTTTAATAACTGGATCGAACATGCACATGAACACATACTTATTAGAAATTTTAATAATGTTATTATAACTCGAACTCTGAAAATTTTGAATCGGGTGGTTATGTCACGGGACCTATTAATTTAAAAAATACTTCCGGTTGAACCCGCGCTGGTTACCAACTTACTTAGCTTCTTCAGCTTAATCGATTGTACACAGCACATGTACCACACCCTAAACTCGACTGTTTTCGAGATATTTACGTTCATGTTGAAATTTGCTCAACTCTTGTTAAAATTAAATATTTAAGAATATGATGGAGGTTAAGGTATTTACTTTCGCGCAATGAAATGAAAGGCCATGCTGCACACTAGATATTAGCAAAATTGAAGAAATGAGAATAATTATCAACTGAAAATAAGCAAAGTAGAGCTGCAGTTTCTTTGGTTTTATTAACATTACATCAACATTACTGGTAAGAATTTAACAAACTACTTAATTGATGAAAATAATTTAATGTAAATATTAGAAATTTTCGCACATCCCCACCTTACAGAATTAGCAAATATACCAGAAGTACATTTGTGTAGTTAAATGAATTATCTGTGAGAAAAAGGCCATGAATGTGAGGACGAAACGCCACAAAATCCAGAAGACGAGTAAGATACATTTTTACAATGTAAGATAGGACAATTAACGCATTAGAAGGAAGATATGAACAGCTAGTAATACATTATAAGTATTTAAATTACTTAAAAAATTGATTGCACTTGAAGATAAGTTTCAATCGAAGTTAAATAATTTTAAAAAATCCTCTTGGCTCAATAAATTATATTTATTATTACATACACTCCCCGATAAAAACTTAGACGCGGTAAGATGTTTTACGGGTTTTAAGGGTTACAACATTTCTTTGCGAAACTAGCAAGATATCTAATTAAGTTTTTATTCATAAAAGTAAAATAAACTTAAAAATATCTCCTCCAGTAATATATGAACTAAATAATAAATTATTATTCCAATGTTTAAACAATTTCCGCGACCAAAAATTTAGACGCTCTGTTGCAAATGTGAAACAAAAATAAACAAATGAGTGATCAGTAATGCGTAGATCCTCCATTGTTCTTAATCACTTCCAATGGTCTGTTATTTATAGATTTATATAAATTTAACACATAATTTTGAGGGATATTCTGCCATTCAGTCACTATTGAAGTTATCACTTCCTGTACCGTGAAATATTGACGGCCTCCGCCATAAACGCGACGTGCCAATTCACCCCACATGTTTTCAATAATGTTTAAGTCTGGTGACCGTGCCGGCCACTGTAAAGTTTTAATCTTTTTCCCTTTAAACCATTCAGTAATGGTTTTTCCTTTATGAATTGGCGCGTTATCTTTCTGAAAAACAAAATTGCGCCCGGCCCATTGGTTTCCAAAACGTAGAAGATTATCACGCAATAAGTCTTTATACATCACAGATGTCATTTTGTTTGTGCAAAACACTATCCCACTTTTATCACGAAATCCAATCGCTGCCCATATCATTACAGATCCACCCCCTAATTGTCTGGTCATTTTCACTTTTGGTTCCTTTCTCAGATCATGATAATAATGCGAGTACCCATCCGGTCCGTCCAAATTAAAACGTTTCTCATCGGAAAATATAACTTTTTCCCATTGTTTCTTCCAGGATACGTGTTCTTCGGCAAATCTCAACCTCGCTTCTTCGTGTTTCGCCGAAAGTGGCGGTTTTCTCAACATTTCCTTCCGTGATATTACCGGTGACGCCTTTAAAATCCTTTGAACATTACGCACATGCGTTTGTACCCCCGCCTGTTCTGCAATAACTCTCGCCGACGCAGAAGAATTGGATGCACACCGCAATGTCGTGCGTTTATCCCGCTCACTTACAGCTTTCGGTCGCCCCTGACCTCTTGGTTTGCCGTAATTTTCCGGATCTTTTAGGAAATTTCTAACGGAATGATCGCTTCTTCGTAACCGACGAGCAATTTCCTTCTTACTAACACCATCCTGGTACCAGATTAGAACTTTACCCATTTCTATCAAGGATAATTGATTTTTTCTACCCATATTGCAAACACTTTATAAAATATAATTTCTCGTGGTGAAATGTGTACACTTTACCAGCACAACCACTGGATATAAAGAGAAGTATCAAATTAAAACATTTTTGCTTATATTAATGTAATGAATGCACAGGGTCTAAATTTTTGTCGCATTTAAAATTCCTATTTTGATCTGGAAAAATCTCAATTACCCCTCGTAAAGCAATAAATACCCAGAAATATCTATAAATGGACGCTGAGAACAATATTAATCAATTTGCCAGCGCCAGACACATTATAAATATTATACATTAATATATATATGTTTATTAAGAATTAAAATTACTGAAAAATTCCAACATTTTTGTTTTTATTTGTAGATGTAGATTTAACGAAAGGTGAAACGGCGTCATGTTGGACATTTACAGGGGGGCGCCAAGTATTTGCAAGTAGATTAATTAATACGCCAAAAAATAAATTAAATAATTTAGACAATTTCCCAATACGTCAATATCCTATTAAAGAAACCTAACTTCGTCAATTTTAATGCCAATTTTTCAGGTGCACTGTCGTCGCTACTTACAACTTACGACACTGCTGTCAAATTTTCGGATAAATCGAATAGAAAACAACATTTCTTCAAAAAGGATAACGTAAGAAAGAGAATATACAAACATATTAATGTAAATAATTCGCCATGCAGTGCGATATTTGGAGCGAAGTAGGAGTGGCCTAGATAAGGTGTAACGTTATCAAATTTTGCAACACCAATAAAGCGATATAATTTTGTAATGTCGTATTATATTAAACACAGCTGTTATCTTACTTCTATTAATATGTTACATTTACGAGTGTTTCACTACGAACACAATAAACCGCTTTCATTTTAATTTTAAATGGACGACAAAGTCGTTACAGAATTTGTCTCCTAATGTAAGAAAACGTCCTCAGTAAGCCGATGACTGTTAAAAAAATTAGTACATTTACGAGTATTTCACGTTCGAATGGATCTTTCATTCGTCTATCTCTATTATCTTCATCCGCCATTGTAAATTTAAAAAATACATTCGCAATTTACCCTTTAAAATTGTCAATAACGCTTTACAAAAAATGACAGAATCCAAACGATTATTTTGACTTTTGACAATTGTTAAGAACGAGGAATGAAGCAACGGAAACTGGGTATGGCAACTATTTATGGAAAATTGAGACACGTTGAATAATAAAAACATAACGGAAAGATAACATTAATGATGTTATTTTAAAAGTATTAAATTCGAATTGAAAAACAAAAGATCATTCCTCCGATTATATTATTTGAACCCACGTTGTAATTTCGTATGACATTAATAGCACATAATTATAGCCGAAAAAGAAAAAGAAAAGACGAAGCCATTCAATATCGCCAATTTTTCTTTATACCCTAATACGTCGGCTAATGGATACCTACTTACTAATTTTATTGTGTCTGCAGTCGTGTTTCTTGTCCCATTTCTTTTTTTATTTCTACATAACTGGAACTTTTAAATTTACAAGTTGTGGTGTTCATTTAGCGACGCGTTGCTTATACGCGGCTCATTGGAATAATGGATATTATTTATTTGCCAATTATTGATATTTGTACACTTGAACTTGGTGTTAGATGGCGTTCAATCTTTATAACGGTTTGTGTGCGACGTAAATTGGTTTGGAGAAAATTAATTTTTAGAATTTATAACCGTTAATGCTGATAAAAGCCAATAATTAATCCTAATTTGAATATCCATGAATTTGTGCAATAGTTCACTTCTTAGAGTTATTTTTAATAAAGGATGCAATAAACTTTACTACTTTGACGTTGTTTTCAAGATTTCTTCGTAATAATCACTTAATCAAAGTATCCGTCGTAGGCAAGTTGTGAGCAAGCCAAACCTCGAAGCAAGCCTTGAAGATCGAGGTAATTTTTGTAAAGGCGATCTGGAAATAGACGGGGGACTCGTAGTCTCAATCTTAATTGCCTAGATTTTTCATTTTAGGGACTAAAAAAGAGTTTGCCATAGAAGTAAATACTTAAGAACACAATTATGGAGCAGTATTATGGAGTCTGCTGATAGATTCCGTAATCTATGCCGTCAACCGTGCATACAAAAAATTGGAAGAGTGTATCCAAGAACAAGGCCTTCAATTTGAATACCTTCTCTACAGCGAAGTCCCTTAATTTTTTTTTTAATTTAATCATAGTCTTTCTTTGCTGTATTGTGTTTATATTGTTATTTTTAAGGCCCATATTGACCAAGCAGCAATTTTCTTTTGTCATGAGATATTGAAGAAATGTTCTAAAAAAATGTCAAATTTCCAATACTTGTTTCTTAAAAATAAAAGGCTATTTTGTGGTCCTCTATTGCATGGTACATACTATTCTTTGTGGTTTTTTCAATGAACAAATTCTATTTATTTTGTATTTATTACAGCCCGCCTACTTTTTCATCTATTTTCTAACCATTATAACTGTTGCAGTTCACAGTACTCCCGCTGTAAATTACGAATTGCAGCAATACCAACATAAACATAGCTCCAAATTAATCATTCTTCTTCTTCAAGGCTTAGGTGAGTTGCAGCAATACCAACGTTATTCCTTTTACGAATATTTTTGAATTTAGAGACATTTTCCATCTTCATAACTTCATAATGATTCCTACCAAAATCGACCAAAGTGGCTTCGCTTATGCATAGGCGATAATGAATTTTTCCCGAAGCGTAATTTTCAGTTGTATTTAAAAATTACCTCATTACTCACCGCGTCTTGTGCTGCGTAAATCTTCCCGAACGTTTAATCACGTGGATTTAGTTGAAAGATAGAAATGAAAAAAAAAAACAATAAATAATCAGGCAGATTCCTTCAACTTGCATGCTTGATTAGGAGGTGTTTATGAAATCCCATCCAGAAACTAATGGTGTCATGGTTGCCAATACATGTATCTTTTAATTATTGGTTACGTATCGATGCAAATATCAATAAATCGTGATTGAGTTATTCATATTCTATGCATGCGATTGAATGTGTAATACTAATAATAATAATAATAATAACAATAATAATACATATGCCTATATGTTATTTATTCATGAATAAATTATCGTTGAATAATTTCATGGGTGAGTTTGACTGTTCTAACATGTCCATGACGAGAGAAAGCGTGTAGCGATTTTTAAAAAAGAAGTTTTTGTTTAATTCTTTTAATAAATATTTGCGTCATACGTAACCAGATAAACGCTAGTTGATATGTATTGAGGTTTGCTTATTGTATTGCTTATATGAACGTCGTTATTAACACATTTCTAACCTTTTCTCGGCCTCCTTTATAACGTTCAATTCTTGCTTTGGAAATTTAAAAATAGTTAAAAATAGTCATTTAAGAAAACCATAAACAATATTCTTAAGTTTACGAAGAGATGGTTCGTTTAAAATACACACCGTGCTTACTAGTGCCAAACTTACATGATATTGTGTTTGGGTGGCTTCTGGTGCTTAATATTATTTGGGTACCATAACAATAGTAAACAAAATATACGTTCAAAGTGATTCCCTTCGGCAGACTATATTCACCTTTCACATCTTAAAGGCTGGCAACCACTCTTGCAAAACATTGATGAGTGGCCATATAATTTCCTCCACAGACGCAAATGTTTTTTAAGCCTTTAAAGCAATGAGAATGCCATACATTGGAAAATCAAGTGACCATGGCGCACGCATTTGTTCAGCCACATCAGGCAAACATTTTTCCGTGTGCCACCGTTACCATGTAACTGCTTTTTGCGTTTTGCTCGTACTTCTAAAGAACAGCGTCATACGTAACTTTTTTCATAGCTGGTTGCTTCCTTGTCATATCTCTTCGTATTTGCAGATCCATCGACTCCCTTAATAGGGATAGGTACGTCAAAAAAACGTAGTATATGTTTCGTTACCTGCCTCAATTTTAGAACAGGCTTGGTGTGCGCCATTCTTTGCCAAAAAAAAATTAATATCAAATTTCCACACTTCTTAAAAGTCAGAAAGCTTACGCCGATATTAAGCTGTCCTAATAAGATTTGTTGAACTCTGCAAAATAGGCGTCTGTTTCGGCAATGACCTCTTCACTTGACAAATTTAGAAAAAGAAAGAATGGGTAAAATCTGGCGAACATGGTGGATAGTAGAGATTTTTTCTTAGCTGGATAAGACCTTTTCCTCTTTGATTAAATAGCATGATAATATGCGAAATATCTCATTCTCTTTTAAATTAATTACGTAATACATCTGCATACATCCATGTTTGCAACAACATGTACGGATATATGCAGATTATGCGTCTTAGGAAGATGACCACGATGCAAACAATTTCGTCAAAAAATCGAAGAATCATCGATTATCCCACAATCGTTTTACAATTAGTAATAATGACTTTGCAATAACTAATATTTCACGATGCTCAAAAGCTTTGCACCAACACGGTCGGCATATATCTATATCGCTCTATAAGTACATGCTCGAGCACCTTAACAACCTCAACAGATGTATGCGTTTTATGTTTGTTTTACTCATTAGAGATACGGCCGGATAGATTAGCTAAAAACATGGCATCGACACAGCTCGCGTAAATGAGTCGAGCTCTCTGTTATTTGTCCGATAATAAGTTAATTAATGGTGTACCTATTTATCTGGAACTGTTGCGCACGCTTTGCCGAGGATATAACAACTTGCTAAATTATATCTATCCGTGTAAGAGCCGCTACAAGGAAAATTATTATAACGATGTCAAGTGTTGTGATAAGGAGTTGAGTGCTTTTACATTGATGTATCCTTTGTGATAAATATCGTTTATTTCAAAGCGAGGTAAATTCGTTTGAAAATTGCGATTTATTTTCTATGGAATGGAGGTGAGTCAACTTAAATTCTGAAAATGTACATGGTTTTTCAATGATGGAGGGTTTTCTAGAATTGTTACATACACAAGTAAAGTCCAAAAATTGCTTTTTTTTATATTTAAAATTGATAAGTATCACTTTATTTTTAAGACTTTGAATACAAAACTTGCTCCTTACTTACACATTGTTTCAAAAATGCAGAGACGAATTCTTAAGCCGATATAAAAAATCTTGAACCTTTACGCGGCATAGTTCAATCTATTTTCATATCTGCAATATGTACGAAACCAACGCAACACAAACGATAGCCGTTAACAACGTGTACAAGCAATTATTTAAACAATTAAATTGCATTATTATTATCAGACGTTGCTAACGAATACCCTGATGAACATTCGAAATCTTTAATGGGAAAGATAAATGGTTCCATAACATCGTTTTTTAGATTTTCCATACGGGCTTCTTCTTTAATATCGTGGTTTATTCATTTTCCAAAGCATCGGGCAAAGGGAGCCAAATCTGGACTTCGAGCTGGCGATTTGAGACGTACAAAGCTCCTAATCCATTCGTGGAGAAAGCGAGTATTTAAAAATTCTATAATTTCTCGTGTACTATGAGGAGAAGCTCCATCATGCTCTGTCGAGAAATTTTCTCTTTATTTAATCTACCAATAAAAGAGAGAAAATAAATTATTCCGCCATTAAAAGTTGTATTTCTAAATAGTAAACGACTTAAACCATGCTGTAAACCAGAAAAATTAAGTTTTTACCATAAAAAAAATGCACTGTTATAGTGTATATATTATACACTTTTGTATTGGACTGTATGTTGACCATACAACCGTACATCAAAGATTATTTTATTAAGTCGGTCCGGTATTTAGTTAATTCTGTGGTGGATGAGCATTACCTATCGAGTAGTTGGTCGGAACATTTACCGTGGGCTTCTACGACGCGGCAGGCCCTGTCGCGTGGGAAATGCACAGTAGTGTCTGCCGGGGCTCCGGACCGGTCCGCTGCCCGCGCTACCCCGCTCGTTCTACACGGCTAGACGTCGCTGCACATAGCCGAAGACCCCGTCGCCTGCCCGCCCCGCAGCATCTCTTTCACCGCCGCCTCTGTGTGTATGCCTGGTGTACGCGACGCGAAATCGTGTTGATGGTTCGCTGGGCTGCCTGTTCGCCTGCCTGCCTGGCTGACGACGACGATGCTCCTGCTTCAGGACGATTCACTTACCGGAGAGACGTCCGGAGCTGAGCGCTGCTCAAACACGGTTTTAATTATTGAGTCGCCGTTGATTACGAACGGAATGGACATCGGGTCGCACTTCGCTTGTTTTCTTTCCTTCCCCGGCCGTTTCGGACCCGTTTTAACGTATAGGGTATTTCACGAAACTAGTTGGTTAGACGTTTAACTCCAAGAAAATGATTGCTTGTTTCTTTTGTTAATCGAAGAACAGTTGATGCTGAATGGAATAGAAAAATCTGTTTGCCAGAAGTCGTCGATGAAATCGGAAAAATCAATCAAAAACGTCCAAACAATTAATTATTTGAAGGAGAAAAACATCGAATTAATATCTCATTGCCTGTATTCACCTGATTTACTGCTTAACTTCTTTTCTTTGTTCCTGAATATCAAACAAAACATCCGTGGACAACAATTTTGATCACTTCAAGAAGCTGCTCAAACCTTCAAGCCACGACAACTAGCTCTAGGTCTTATGGCCCAGGTAAAGAGTTCCTGGCATTCGAATGAATCCAAAGGATTCGCCAACCAGCAAAAATATGGTTGGCGCAGCAAAACGCTGCCTCCCCTGTAGGTATATTTGCCACCGCCACGCCGGTTACTCTGTTCTCTGGAGAACTGCTAATAAACAAGAGGTGGCTCCGATACAACAAGACAAATTGGTGACAAACTAGAGTAGTAAGCCTTGGTAGAGTAAAGTTATTTTGAAAATTTTCGATAAAAGCTACTCATTTATTTTGGACAAGCAACCGCTTTCTTGATTTAGTAATTTTTTCAAAACAGCAACTCTCTTGATTGTAGAACATATTCTTCCAGTAATCCTTTTTCTATGGGTACATTTTATAATGCTTTTTAGATTTGACGTGTTCTTTGGGAGTTTTTACACAAATATTAGAAGAATCCATCAAAAATATAAAGACAGGCTTAATTGTAAGGAAAAGTCAAATATATTGGACTTTCCCAGCTGATATTCATCATCCAAAGACTCCGTTAATTTTTCCATTCCATTCCATTAGAAAGAAAAAGAACTATATGATTTACTGCTAACAACAAGTCAAGATTATTACCTCTTATTCTAGAAACATTTATCGATCGTATCAAAATTACCAGCAAACTTGTATTGTTACAGCTTTATATTCTTCGATATCGACAAGTTGAAGGTCTCCAGATGTTTTTTAGTGTACATCAGGTACAACCTAGTAACCGTCAATCTAAAAATAAACGTCTGTATGACGCAGCTACCAATATACATCTATATATTTCGATTACCATTATTCCGTCTCTTTTGGATCGATCAAGTTCATTCTGTTTGGTCTCTTTTTCTTCGGCCAATATTCGTGAAAAATAAAGACGTAATTTTTTATACATCGGTGGTCAAATTCATGTTTTGATAATTGTACTATCTACATTTTCATCTGACCGCATCCCAATTCGATGATGGCTGCACTTGTAGGTGCATTGTTAATGGTCACATCTACTTGGGCGACAAAAAGAGTCATCGACTGTGAAAGAAATCGTGTTATAAGACATTCCTACAAAATTATGTTCAATTGTTGAGTAAAGTTTGTTACTGATGTAAGTAAATTTTGAAAGAGGTTCACATAGTTCATCAGCAAAATCAACGACCACAATTCCTAAGATGGCCCTACCTGGCTAATGTTAAAGTAACTATAAGAAAACAAACAATTTTTTGAAAATATTGTTTGCTATTGTTACGTTCTCCTGGTTTGAAGAACAATGCCGCTAGTCGTCTGCTTCGGTGTATCTTTCTTGTGAAGAGGGAATATGGTAACGATGGACACCTCAATTGAGCAGGTACAAAACATTTTAACAATTCATTTGAGTAAGAAAACTTTCCGCAAGATAGGCTCACGCTCGTGTGTCGACTTCAGAGGAATCGTGTTTGGCGCAATCCCAATAATGTTCAGCATTGATTCGTAACTGTAAGAAACCAAAGAACAGTACAAACAATGTTTTTCTTTGCGGTAAACCAGCGCCAAAGAAGGCCAAAGTCACTTTATCGGCCAACAAGATCATGGCCACAAAGTTTTTGGATGCACGCGGTATAATTCGCGTTGATTACCTTGAAAAGGGCAAAACGATTAATGGCAATGCTGTGAAAGATGTCCTCATTTGATGAAGAAAAGAATTCTGTTTCATCAAAACGCGTGTACGCTTGCATCGTCGCCATGGCAAAATTGAGTTAGGATCTAAATTTGGATGGATTGGAGACCTCAAAGGAGACTATGTCGCAAAATAAAATGAACTTTACACTTAAAAATGTTTTTTTCTTGCCAATGCCAGATATTTATCGACCTTCCCTCGTATTCAAGACATTTAGAATTGAACAATCTAACACGTCTCTACATCAATTCTATGCTTTGACATTTATTTCTCCTACCATGACATTTATAACGCTGTTCCTATTGTTTAGTCAATCATGAATGTTTATGGACAAGCATACAACTCCATTGGCATTGAAAATATTATATACCAGCGTCCAAATAAATGTTCCTCTACCTGGTCTCGCAATATTCGTCACCAATAAACATATCGAAACGTTTGCTTTAGACGATTGTTTTAAAATAATCCATGCACCGCGACCAATCCACTTGGCACGGCGAGGACAGGTGCCCCGTGTCAATACCAACCTACAAACAAAATTTATTTGCATAGATTTCGCCTACCTGAAACTGGAGATGTTAATATTTCGTCGCCATGGTCCCGAATACCTTTCTCGAATCCTCAGTGTTTTCCAATTGATAACCAGAGACCGTAAAGCACAACAAGTTAGGGAAACCGATACGTAGTTATAGGAAAATTCCATTCGGAGCGACATAAGCTGATTGGACATATATATACTTATAGAAGCACATATGTATATTACATATCTATCGAGATTTACATAATAGTCATTACTATGGTGAATAATTCAAAAGCACCTTATTATACATCATAGCAGACGATGTCAATAAACTCTAAACATGGCTTCCTGGAAAAAATTACCAATACAAATCACTTATTATGATTGCAGACGTCAAAATACGTATCAAAATAAACATTATTCAACAGGTTATTCCTCTTGGGACTTTGTAATGTTAAAAAAAAATGTGAATAGGTAACTTTTGGAATGATTATAATGAGTAGTTCCGGAAGTTATGGTTATACTTGGCTATGAAATCGTTTCATTTTAAAGATGTTTATGATTTTCGTACAGTATTGTTGTACATTTGTAAAGTGAATTTACCAACATTGCAAAATCACAAAACTGCACCAATACAGAAAGACGTTATAATTATGGTAGTAATGTTTAAATAATTTCATGGTCTGGCAGAATTTGATGAAATTAAAGAACTGAGTAAAGTAAACGATACGAGCAGTTTCTGCCTTTAATATATTGTTGGAATATCAAATGAGACCACGTTAAAGATGCTAAAGAAAGTAGTGCAGTAAACAATCTAATCGCACCTGCTTTCTTGTATTAAATTAGCCTATTTCAATAATTTTACCTCTGCGTTGTTGAATCAGTCAATCAGGGCTTCTTTCTTTGTAGGTGGTGCCGAAGATTCTAATATTTTCGTAATGTTGGATGAGGAATATACCATAACAGATAATGAAGATGAGTATGAGACAGAAAATTATCTTGCAAAATAAGTAAATATTGTATTAAACTTAAAGTTTTTTGGAATTATCAGAAATCTCCGTGTCTACCACCTTTTTATATTTTTCTGGAGGCTCTTCTAAAGCTCACGAGAAAGGACGATGAAATCTGTGAGGTGCCTTTAATACAACATATCAAAGGCAGATACGACGAAAAAATTCAGCACAAACTAAACTTAATTCAATTTTTTTCTAAACCACATAGTATTATCACATATTTAAAAAACATTTAAGCATACACAGTTTAGTTTTAGAAGGTTGCAATGCCGAAACTAACTTAACAAACTTCGAAGTTAAAATCACATCAATTCAGGTATTCAAGGGATGCAAATAATTCTCTGAAACAAAAAGTAACTGCCAAAGGATATAAATTCATTACTTTTGAAGACAATTTCAACGATTTTTAAAGTCAAACATCGTAACTCTATGTGCTTTAACAGCAGAAGCAAATGGATGCGAGAGAAACTTGAAAAAGAGTTGAAAGAAATGAAAGAATTGACTCTAAAGTTTTGAATTTGCAAATATTTACTTTAAAATTCTAAAAACGCTTTTTACTTGAAAAATTAAAAATTGTTTTTTTGAGGTCCTGTGGCGCAGATATTCTCAAAAAGAAAAAGAATGAAAAATGTTTGCAATCACAACTAATACATAGATTGCTTTAATCAAAATATTTGCTGATTTATGATCAAATTAAGTGGTCGCCGTGGCAAAAAAAAATCACGAATTGGGGCTCAAAATTTCTCTCGGGGATAAATGAGATCTTCTCCCATCACATTCGTAAACGCCTATTTTTACACTGAACGAAAAGGGCACGTAAATACAATAAAAAGTACGTTAATATAACTTTTTTTTTTAACAAAATTGGCCCAACGAACGAATTTATTATTTTAATTATTTATTTATTGATATAAAGGATACATTTATTAATGTCTAATGAAGAATTCCTAATGTTTGTTTCGCTTCTCACAAAATAAGTTAATAAACGGGTATTTATTATATTGCCCAGAGACGTACGTTAAAAGAGAAAAGATTATTATTCTTCCATCGGCATTTATTTTGGGCAGCTACCACCTTATATCCACCAGAACAAGCAAGTATTTCTCTTAAATAGAAACTTTCATAATTACCAAACCAGAGGAAGAAATGAAACTCAAGTTTAGAGAGTTTTATTATATTGATAAATAGGTTTCAATTTGATAAACGTAGTTCATTATCGCAACAAATTTATTAGTTCATATTATAATTCTCTTCGTTGCTTCAACAAAATGAAATCAACGAACACGATAAAGTTTTAAGGATGGAGAACAATGTTCTTTATTACCTAGTTATTCATGTACACTGCCGTTCAGAGAAGTTCAGTCGGTTAGTAAAAAACATGAAAAGGTTACAGAAACAAACGAAACTAAAAACAAAATGCAATTTTATTGTATGTACAGGTAAAAAAGACAAAAATAAATAAATAAAAAGTTATTCTGACCTAATATAACATACTGAACATTATTTTTTTTTTTTCATCGAAAAAACCTCCTTTGCTGTTAATCACCGCTGGAACTATTCTAGGCATTCTTTCGATAAGTTTTGTTAAAACGGATTGTGGAATATTAATCCATTCATGTTGCAGAATATTCCGTAAATGTTCTTGTGAAGTTGGGCATATTTTCGGATCCTCCTGTCCAGTTCATCCCACAACAACTCTATAGGGTTCAAATCTGGGCTTTGTGGGGGCCATGTCATTACTTTCAGGGTGTGCTGTTCTTCTTGCTCCGTTAGATAGTTCTTTCACACTAACGCAGTGTGTTTTGGGTAGTTGTCATGCATGAATGTAAAGTTACGGCCTATTATACGCAATCCTGATGGCACTGCATGATTCTGGAGTATTGCAAAATAATTTTCCTTCCTCATTACACCCTGCACTCTGCATAAATCTCCCGTCCTAGCAAAGGAGAAACATCCCCACACTAACACAGAACTACGCCCTTGCTTCACTGTTGCCACATTGCAGTTCGGGATCACTTTTCGGTTTTAGATCTTCGGACTTAAACTCGTCGATTTTGCTCAAAAACCTCAAACTTTGACTCGTCACTCCAAAGCACGTGTTTCCAATCATCTAACGACCAATCTAGATGAGAACGGGCCCACTGTAGCCGTTTTGCTCTGTTGCTCCGACGTAATAAGGGTTTTCGAATGGCAATGCGCCCATGAAGGTCCGCCTGTTGAGGTCGACGTTTTACCGTACTCGCCGAAACTTGTTCTTCACGGCCGCGATTGACTTCGGCTGCTATTTGTCGCGCTGTTAATTTTCTATCAAATCTTCAGCTTTTGTTGTTTTCCTAGGTGCGCCAGGACGAACACTATTTTCTACAGTTCCAGTTGTCCGATATCGCTTTATGATGTCATTTACTGTTGAACTTCTCATATTTATTTTTTCAGCAATTTGTCGCCCCGAATATCCTTTTTCAAACAGCGTAATAATGCGTGAACGTTTTTCTGTACTAGTAGGCTTGCCACGTGCCATTTTGAAGTAAATTTTCTTAAAACTTTCGCGCAAAAGCGACAGATGCACACCAACACACGTTCAACAGTAAAACGAAGCATATTTATATCTTTACGCTTGTGATAAATAAACAAGAGTGATACTGCGGTATATTTCCTAAATGTATTGTTCGTTAATAATCCCCAAACGACCCGTTTCAAAAGATCGGTACTTCCGAGAAATTCTTGGAATGATAATAAAAGGGATTTTATTGTGGTCGTCGCAATATTTCTACTTTACATAATAATTTATGGCTTTAATCCATTAGAAAAGAGTGTATGCTTGATGTTTTTCTAATTTTATGTATTAATAATTGTATACACTGTGATATAATAGATTTGTATTGTATGACCGAACTTCACTGAACGGCAGTGTACGTACTTTAACAAAGAAGAAGAATATTCACGATTCATCCTAGTTTACGACGTTCTTTAAGTTAATAATATAACGAACTACTTTCTTCTTACTAACATACATTTACTTATGGTGATTTACAACTTTTAAGAATTGAAAGGATTTTACGTTTGAGACACGAACTTAAAATTCGATAAATAATACTTCGATTAAGACTGGAAAAAACCTAAATAAAACAGCACACCTTGTGTAAGGTACCTGCAGGAGACAAGCTGAACAATATTGAACATTGCTCTGTTGCTAACAGTTGTCAGAAAGACTTCTCCGTCCATATAATACAATTGAACAGTCTGGAGAACAAACGAACGATGACAACGACGGCAGAGCGGCCAACTTAGATGTTGCATACTCGTATATATATAAATGAGATAAAAAAGAACAAGAAGAGCCGAAACAAATGAAAATAATACAAAAAAAAGGAAGAAGAATATCCTATTCTCTCGACTATATTCGTCCATTCTTTTCGTCTCTTCTATAGATACCTAATAACGAGTGACTGTCAAAAGGAGAGAGTCCGGTTGAGTCTCTTGTATGTATGTGAAATATTTCCCATCAACAATCGGATCAAGAATGCTTAATACCGTCGGTACCGTGCCGGCCAATAGGATGTCGAGGCGTGTTTATAGCCAGCACGGCCTACCTCGACGAATTCTCTACTAAACGTAACACGGTGTGCATAAGCGACTTTAGTTAGATAATGCATCGTATATGAGGTGGGTATATAACCAAAGACCGAAGCACGCATATGTCCTTCTCAACTTCAATCGTCTTTTTCTATTTCGATTGAGATCTTCCCAAGTTTATTGTCGCGATTAAAATTAAACCGATTCGCGAAGGATAATAAAAGTTTTCAAGCGTTAATCGATTATTCACGCTTATAATGTCGTTACGATTGATGAAAACTAATTTGGTTAATGGGTTTATTTTCTGATTTTATCTTTAAGGCATTGCTGCCGTTAGTGTTGCCAACTTTATCGTCATTTAATGTGTAGATCCTGCTGAAAACCGGCAAATTTACAATTGCTCTAAGAAAAATTGAGTTGTTTTCGCATATTTTACCATATTTATCATTATATGGATTATATATTTTTGCAAAGTTTATATCAATGTGGAGAATTACATAAAAATCTTCAATTATACACAACCTTCCCAACTTAAATTGGATATCGCCAATACACACGCCAATTTCGTTGATTTATTTTTATTTGCCAACCTATTAAAAAAAAATAGTCAATTAGTACGTACACACTAATCTTATATCGTTTTTTATAACCACTTACTATACAATCTCGTTTAAAAAAATTACTGCTACGTGTAGGTAGCGTATAATTTGAATATAACCCTCCGGTCACAATCCGAAAAGGTCATGGTGGCATGTGAACTATCGGCTTTTAAAAGAGTACAAGAAAAGGCCAAGAAACAGCATGGGAAACCTCCATATACCACGGACCATACGTTATATTATATATGACCATGTAATAATCTAATGATCCTCTTCCATTATCAACGCAACCCGACTGCAATTCAATTCTAACCGAGCTTCTTCCCCCTTTTTCACGAACAATCGGAGGAGATCTGTCACTAAATACAGATACCCATACGGCAAAGGGGATTCACTCTGCGAGGATGAAGAATGGACCGGGAGATAAATATAGGTTATCGGCTAATGGCGCTTCGATAATCTCCGTGATGGGTACTTCTTCAGGTTTTGGTGGCATACTGCGTAAATGCCGTAATCATAGGTTGGATTACACCATTCTATGACATTTCACCGCGTACGTCTCTGTGTTCGTTCGTGTGTGATCATCGTGGATTCGTATCATTCAATTTGTGATTATCGAAAGGATGTGAAGAAGATGAAATGCGGAGGTATGATATTAGACGGATTTTGAGCTGGGTAGACGTGATTATGCGGTTCGTAATCGCATCAGAGGACGTGGGATAAAATACTGTGAGAGACTTAATTTCACAGAGCAAAATATGTATAGCACGTTTAAAAAGTTTGATATGTTGCGAAATGAATATGAGATAATGTCTCATACTGGGCAAACATAAGATGAAGAAGTCAAAATTGACAGTTTCACCTATGAGGAGTTAATTAATTTTAACTAATTGGAGCTCATAAATGTTGAAGAAAATGCTAACACCGTCTATGTTGAAAGCCTTTGCCCTCGCAAATGATATCCTTTCAGGTTTCTTCAGAAACAAATTGGGATCCTGATCCTCGAAATCACTTTTGAACAACTGCCAGTTTTAAAAAGGCGAGAAAATTCATTTCTTAACGCCAGCTGAAATAATGTCTGAACACCTCAATCCGTAACAACACTCTACCATAGCCAGACAATATTGACTTAATGCATGTTCTATTGCCAACATTCTTCCCAAGTCGTTCCTCCACACATCTGATGTCTTTAACGTAGCGTTCAATTGTACCATCAGGTATACCAAATTCCTTCGCAGCTTTCAGCTAACCTAATCGTTTTTTCCTAACTACAATATCTGCAACCACCCTGGCACCAAAATACCCTTATATGTGTTAGAGAAGATGGAGGCTCTTAATATTACTCCAGGATCTTCGTCCCTCAGTTCAGTAGATGTCAGTTTACTGAAGTCTTGTTGTTGATGGGTGATGGCAACACATTTACATAAAATTATTTGATCTTCAGCTTTTCCTAGATTGAATAGGCGATATTTTAAGGCTGCATGACCTGTCAGAAATTCCGCCAGTAATCTAAGGTCCCTTTTGCTGAACGATAGCACTACTTTTGCTGCCTTAGGAAGCCTAATATGAATGCTTTCGGCTATTTGGCCATATTCGGCATTCTATTGTATCTCTTATTAGGCACAGCCATGATTTTTTTTTTTTTTTGGTAAAGATAAATTAAACTCTATTAAATTAAAAAACGTAGAACAAGCAATTAGTTAATAATAAACTAGATACGACGCTTATTGTAGATACCAAAATAAATTTTAAAAAACGACTTACCTTTTTCGTCGAAAGAACAATCCAAAAGAGGCTTGAAACTTCGGATTGGCATTTTGGCATAGTCGAGAGGAAAAGACTTTGCATCGTGTCCCAATAATCTCTAGTCATGACTCAATAGACTAATAATAGACGTAGCGAAGAAATTAGAGGTTCCTCTCATATTAGCCAAGCTCTCATATTAGGATACTTGCCCCTATAATCTCATGGCTAACAAAATTAATTACTTTTACAACGAACTGTAAAAAATAATGCAGATGCTCAAATTTAATAGGTACTCCTATGTTCAAAAACAAAAACTGGTACGTGCCAAGAAGAGGTGACAATAATGCAATTAAATGTAGGGAAAATTTAACAAAGAATGGCAGCATCAATGTAAGATGGTTGTCCCATAAAAGCCGAATGGAGGTAAATTCAGAATTAAACTAAGTAAAGGAATTACAACACTAACTTGTATTTAAAAAGCATTAATTTTTGCAACAAAATCCTTCAATTTATTAAATGGAAGTACAATTATAAAAACTAGAATAATTTTGTTTCCTTTGAAAGCAACCTTTGATATCGCTTTAACCGACTACTAGTCAAATTTAGTACGTTTAAAAAAAAAAGTTGGTACGACCGCATTTTTCATTATAGGACTGTGGGCTGGTATGGCAAAGAACACTAAAGTATCGGTGTACTCCGCACCGCAAGTTTAATTAATTACTCCGGAACAATTGTTTCGGGGATGCGTGGATTCCTATTATCAACCGTATGATCGAATGATAAGTAAGCCTGCAGGCTATACGAAATTAGCAGAGACTAGTTTATTCGTCTCATGAGCCTGCTGGTTTCCCCGAGAGTCGACAAAACACGAGTCTGTCTAGTCTCTGCTTGTTCTATCCCATCTTTTGAGAAAAGAACATCTATTTGCCGCCTATAGATTCTACAAAACTAAGACATGCGAAAAAATACGGAAAAATAGACGAACTAATTAATTAAACTTGAGTGGTGCGGAGTGTGCCAATACAACCGGATGGCAATGCAAGAAAAGGAGTGTTAAATAAAGAGGAACATCTTGCTTCGATGGATTAACGATTGTATGTGTAAGATACACCATAGCCCGAAGAAAAAATTCTCTTCCCAACAAAGAAGTTATTATTGATGTTTAAACAAATTTCAGATTTTTGCGTCATTTTTAAATTTGATCGACTGAAAATCGTCAAAATTTAAAAAGAAATGGAGGAAAATCTGAATGAAAACCGGCAGTTGGTGCGTAACATCAATTTCGTTGGCAATTTTAAGTTAGTAATTGCGAATTTTAAAACTTTCTGCTTGGAAATATGCCGGCGCAGAGTAGCGAATATAACCACGTCATTTTCACAGCCAAAGATAAAATAACGACCGTAGAAGAAGGTTAAAAATAACATTCCCACGGCGTATACCTAATCTTCGCCATGTATCTTAACACTTTTCGAATGCAATCTAAAAAGCCCCGAGTACAACCGAAACGAATAAAAGTTATTTGCTTAAACTTCTTTTCATTTTCGCCTATCTCAAATGTGGTTAATTTAACCACCTTTGAACGATGGGTACTTATAGTTTTATTCACCAGATGGAATCGTTTTGAAAAAATTTATTTATTAAATTTAGATTTCGCCAAATGAGATCTTTTCGCAGGAAAAAAAATCACCAACGCAATGTGAGATAAAGATGTCATCGTTTCAATACCGAATTTAAATGGATCCATCAATAAATAAAAACCACAGAAATCCAGACGAGGTGATAACTTGGGATATTCCATAGTATCTTTATTATGGAAGCTCCATTTTTGGCGAAATATTTCGCATGATAAAGAAGAAAATTCTTCGAATGATATCGACGGGAATATCAATTTGCAATGTTAGTAAAAAAATAATGTGCTGTGCAAAGTGTTTGTAAGTAATATGATAGCCTAAAAAAGGGACTCCATCATTGGAATGGGTTGTTTTTTTTTTTATTTTTAGTTTAGCCTCATGGATCGATAACATGGACGGGGGTACTTATGTAGATATTATCGCGATATTATTCCACACGTAAGCACCATACAAATAAATTAAGTTATTGACAAGTTGCTTAACTCGCATTGATCGTTCTAATTCGGAAACAACAACAGCATCATCATCATCGACCATCTCTCCCAAACAGACGAACGATGCACAATTAAGAGGACTGGTTCTTATCTCTTTTCTCTTCGTCATAGCGGTCTCTGTGTGCGTGTGTGCATTTGGGAGGACCGTATATACCTTTGGTTGTTTGGTAATTGATAAGAACCCACCCAGGTTGAAACAATCGTCTCACCTACGGTCTTCTCTTTTAGAAATTAAGAGCGGACCCCACTCGTTACGGTCTCTTTATCTACCAGGTGTAAATAAACTTATTACGGGACGACGGAGATGACATGACATCAGGGTCTTATGGGACGAGTTTGACAGGAACCAACAGCATTGCTCTCGCTTCGTTGTTCGTTATTGTCTGATGTACCGGTCGGAATTTGTGCCTGCATAAACGATTTTTTTTTTCAAGTATAGATGGTAAACGTATTAATCTATATCCTGTCTTCATCTTTACCATTATTTAAGAATATGTAACAACAGCTAGTTTTTTTTTTAACATTTCGAAGAATAAATATTTTGATTCTTTAAGAACCAATTTAAATTTAAAATAATGTCTTTCTAGTGTTAATTAAGACAAAGAAATGTCTTAATTAACACTAGAAAGACATTATTTTAAATTTAAATTTAAAAATTTTAAAAATCTGAAAAAATGGGAAAAATTGTTTAAATTATTGTACCACTTACTTTTGGTGCAATAATTTAAACCAATTAGAGGATTTCCTTTGAAACCCTCCGATTGTTTCTTACGGAAGATTAATTTCATACCAACCAAATATAATCATCAGAGGTTATCTCATTAATAATGTTTAGTACCTAACGATGCTGTTATCTTACACGAAAATTATCACCTTCAGCTATACTCCTCCGTTCTGGAGGGGATCTCAAAAATTACCAACTTAACAGAGAAATAAGTAATTTTTTGTCAAATTGTCAAGTCTCTTTGTAAGCCCGTCCAACATGGCTGAAACTGGCTGGCTGGCTGAAAATTAAGTATTAAAAATAAATATTTTACGCAAGTACCTCTATTAAAAATAGGAAAGTTGATACACGAAAGCCAGTTTTACATAGCTGTAAGTGTTAGAAACTAATTTATACAAATGCTTTCAACCTGTCAGTGAAACTACTCACATTTAATCATGAGCTTAGCATTTTTCTTTAAGACATTGACATACAAATATAAACTATCTTCTACCGGAAAATATGATGATGCGGAAACCGCCACGAATTGTACAAATATTGGCAGTAAAACTGACGTAACCGGAAGTCCCGTTCGGCGGCGAAACCGACGAAAAACAATAAAAGCGATCCACCTTGCGTAATCCTTCGTTTCCACGATGACCGAACTTGCATTGCGGGGTTATTGTTTTATTATCGTAGTGGCGCCTGCCGATGTTCAGTTGTTTAAATAGGTGTGAAACGTCGTTAAAAATATTGCGCGCTGTAAAATTCCATAAAAACACGCACCGAAAACACAATGGATTCGAGTGAAAAAGGGAACGAGGTGCCGATGGAGACACAATGCAATTACCTAAGTAAATACTTACTTACTTTAAATGTATAGAGGTATACGACAAAACAATGACGAGGTGTGATATTTCTTTTGGTTTTTACGTCCATGGCCTGCCACGCAATATCCTGTACCTGCATTACAATTTGAGGTCATTATATTCTTACTTTCTGGAATAAAGAAAGCTGGATGGGTAATTCTTCACGTAGGGTTGTGTTAACAAAGGAAATGAACGACAGATGTCAATATAATAATTGCCGCCTTGAATGAAACCAAGAGAACAACAATTAGAAAATAAGCACTCCGCCCGCCGCAAAATGAAGAATCATGATTTCAAACCACTAGATTTAATGGTAATATCTTGACAACACTGGCTTCTTGTTTCTATCAACCTTTCGTGCATGATATGTTATATGTTACACGTTGTAAAAATGCTCCTTCCAATTCAAAAACAAGGCGTATGCGAGACTTACTTTTTGAGTTTTTCCACTTTTGAAGGCTTTAATAGCTTCTTAAGACTATAAAAGACGCCGCTCGCATGATTTTAATTTGACATTTGGATCATCAGGTTCACGAGCTGAGTTACCGTGATCAAACTGCTTTCCACTGAGTTAGTTTTTGACGTGCTAACTGTGGCCTACCTCCTGAAAAAGCTCCATATGATTGTGGACGAAACGTGGAGTTTTCGATTAACCATGACACGGTCCAAACCCGGAACGCGTTTAGTTTTAACTGAGTTTTGCCGTGGAAGCCTGTGTTATTATTTCAATTATGCATTAATTCGTTAATGTTTTTCCCCTTCAAATAATGAATGGTTTAACTTGCTATGTGAGAGCTGGCATTATCGTAATGAAGGATGGATGCTTTTTTTAACAAATTGTTATATATAATTCAGCATTAACTCTTCTTCAATCCTCCAAAACAATGCTTGCAATATGTTTAGTAAAACGGAAGAACCAAGCAACACCCAAACAATCGATTGTTGCCAAATTTCATTACCTACGACCATGTCTACGGATTTTCAATGCGAACCTCTTTTGGCTCTTGGGTTAAATTGTACAGAATCCATCAAGAACAGATCTTTTGCACGCCTAAAAATTCGTGAAAAATTGAATCCACTGCAGTACTCGATATGCCTCTATCTCATGGTAACTCGCATGGAGAATATCTTCAATCATGTCGATCACAGTGTCGATGTTTTGACTACGTTCACCTTTTTTCTCAATTTTTTCGCAAAATTTCCTCCAATTTAGCTGGACCCTTTTAAGTGGCTGAATATTTTAAAGATCAGTTTAAGTGTGACATTCTACAATGTTACGTTATGAACTTTAGAAGAATGAACTTCGTACTAAACATTCAAAAATAAAATCAATAAGTCCTACCAAGATGCTTCTTATTCTTTGGCATCACTGGACGTATTGCAATTCTAAATGATGTGGCAACTGTCCCAAGTATTTATTAATGAGCCTTATTTTGTCAAAAAAAAAAGAAGAAAACGAAAGAAACATCGCACAGACAAAAAAAATAGATTTATTTCATCAATGTCATCGACATAATTTTATAGTATTCAAAATTTTTGACTGCAGGGTTTTAGGACAGTAGGCTGGACGGGCAATTCAGCACATGGCGGTTTCTTAGCTTTCGCAGTGACGTATTTTCCAAGTAATTGCTGCAACTCCATATTCTGCTTCCTCAAACACACCACCTCATTACTAACTTTTCGCCTATCTGCAAAAGTAATAAGTAAATAATAATATCGATAATATTTTGGATTAAGAAATTAATGTGTAATATTATAAAGACAGGGATTATTCTCAACCTTCACGTACGGTATACATACTCTTCCCGAGTCGTTAAATAAAGGAATTTTCGTAGATAAGGAACTAAGATAACGAAAAACGTGGAACATTTTTTTTTTCAAAAAATACCTTTCAAGAGAGCATAATATTTCTCCAATCCAAACAGTAAACCATCCCACAACCTCTGTTTACCATCGTTAAAAACGTTCCGGTACCTTTCCCAGAACATCTTCATCTCAGAGTCTGACATCAATCTTGAAATGGTGGTATGTTTCTGCGAAAGACGTGCAGCCAGACATTCCACCCTAAAATGAACTTTCCTATAGCCTTAAATACGTTTCATTTTTACAAAGTTGGATACCCCGACGTATCAACATAAAATTTCGTGATAAATTCTCGCAAAGCCCGGATCACGTAGACAGGATTAATCTCCAACGGATGATTATTGCGACAGACCAATCGAAATGCGTGGAACGATTTCGTCTTCAATGCCCTGTATATATCTTTATCGGTCCTAAGAACATTTGCAGTGAAAATCCACTGATTAAATTCGATTTTGACGACTCACTTTTCTACTTTTGTAATTGCTGGGAGACACGAATAGGAGCTCCTAGCCGAATCGGCAGAACTGCCAGATTCTGAACGATCTTCAGCACTAACAACGTTGCTAATAATATCGCTTATAGCATCTTCAGGTTGATGGACACCTTTCAACATGCGATCAAATAGTTCTTTGTGTTGGGCAGCCATTTCGGCACTTTCTGAAAAATATAAAATATTATTTTTTGTCTTCATCTAGTCATTGCATTTGCTTAAACATATTTGATGCGTGCCACAACTTGTTTTTAGAGATCTATAGCTTTTTTCTAGAAAATACATAGTATTTTTATGTAAACATCGTCAATAATAGAAAAAAGTAATGTTAATACAGCTTCCTCGTGTTTTATATTCACGGTTTATATTCAAAAACTTGTATTTCCAATGATAAAGAATAATTTTAATTCTATTAATTTAATTATAAAAATTAAATTAATAGAATAATATGTGCTGCCATCTATCACAACATAGAGCAATATATTTGGTTAGCCATCTAGCGCCATCTTACATAGAAGGATCAAACTTATATAAACAACAATAGAAAAACCGATTTCGGCAGCTGAATAGCTGAATATCAGCAACCATATTTTCGTCACCTTACATAGTTTCACTATAATATGTAGTGTCTTAATTAATTATATAAATTAAAAACCATAGTAACCATAGTGAATACAGCTTTGGCGTAAAATACATTTACAGATTACTGCTTAAGTCGGTAAAAAAGATTTCTTTAACAATAATATCATGGATTTTCTTAACGTTTGTGTACAATCAGAGGAAATCAAAACGATATTTCTAATTTGAATCTTACCTGCACTATTCCACTCATCACTCAAGATATTCTGGCCCTCTTGTATACGTTCAGTAGAAACCTTCGTGGTGCTAACTCCCAATTTGGGGCATATAGTGCATTTAGCATACGGCATAAAAAATTGCGCTAGAATATCAATATCTTCTTTTTCTTTTATACCTAGAGCCTATTTAATTTAAAACAGATCTTCTTTGGAAAGAAGTTATATCAATGTGCAGGATAAAGTAGATTATATTTTATACATGGGCGTAGCCAGAATTTGGTCAAGTGGGGGGTCAAGTACAGTTGAGATTTTGGAGACTTTTGTATGACCGGCAATAAAAAACGAAAATGAAATTATTTAAGAGATTTGGGGGAATGGCATGGCACCTCCTTGCCCCCTCTAACTACACCCATGATTTTATATATAAAAAAGGCGCAAACAATCTGTAAATACCGACTTACACTGAAAACATTATCCATAGTAACCAAAGTTTTCTCTTCGTTCAAATACGGCTTTAAAATTGTTATCAAACGTTCTTCAACCAAAAATCCCGCCTTCCCTGATATTTGCTGCAAGATATGTCTCAATAAATTTTTATATTCGGAGGTGTTTTTCATTAATTTGGTGTTAGATAGTGAAGCCTGTTTCGCATCTAAGGCTTCTTTTTCTTTCTTTATTAATTTATCTGCAACGAATCAAAAGAAAAGTTTACGAAACATCAAAAATAGTGAATTGAATTGGATTCTGCGCACCATCTAGCAGCGTTCTGGGGAAATTACCTTTATTTTCGATTGCCAGCATTGCGATGCCCGTTTGATAGCTTGGCAGATCTTTCTTGGCCAAAATTTGCGCATCCGGTTTTTTCCATTCAAGACCTAATTGTTGTTCGTGTAAGATGCGATCAATCGACAAGATTTTATTCAAAACAGCATTCGCATTTTCCACGTTCAAATCCCAAACTTGCCTGTATTTAATATCGTTGGCTTTCGATAAAGATACGGCCTTATGTTCGATTTCCACGACGCACTTTTGCATCTTCTTGACCTCCTTCGTCAATCTTTCGATTTCGTTGCTTGTCCATTCGTCGTATTCGTGATTCTTCTTCCTCAAGTGGTTGATGACATCCTGCAGCTTGTTTATCCGTCTTTTCTGCTGCGAGTTAATTATTAAGTTTTCGTCTTCGCGCTTCTTTAAGATTTGGTAGTTGTAGTCGAGTTTTTCGCTGTTCATGATGGCCAAGGTCTTGATCCGTTCGAATTCCCGTTGGAGAACTTCTACTTCGTTCTCGAGCTTGATCTTGGAGTCTCTGTGCTTCTCTTCGTGTTCCACTCTAAGCTTATTCATCTCTATCATGAATTCCTCTTGTTGCTCGAATTTCTTCTCGCATTGTGTTCGTTCTTCATGGTCACGTTTCCTATATAACTCCTCCCATTTCTTATCGTTAGCTTCTATCAATAATTTCCTTTCTTCCATTATTATATGCTCAATAAATTCTCTTTCCCTACGGTAAGCTCTCCTCATCAACCTAATATGCTCTTCTATCCTCTTCGCTAAGGTTTTAATATCTTCGTTCTGCTTGTATTGATCGCATGTGAATTTCCTTTCGGCATTCTTAATTTCATCTCTTAACATCGCTATTATTCCGTCTTTCTGTCTGATTAACTCCTCGCACTTTTCTTTCTGCTGGTTCATGTCTTCGTGGATTTGTAGGGGGTCGTTGTTCTTTAAAATTTTACACCATTTTTCGGCGATATGGCAGAACATTTCCGTCGCTAGATTCGCTTCTTCTTCGAGTTGAGCGATGATTTTCTCGCGGCCTACACCTTCTTCTTCGCGCCTGTCGACTTCTCGCGAATCGCTTGCCACCCTGATGTTAGTTACTTGCTCCGTGCCTTCTAATATTAATTTTTCTAAAGCTTCCGCGCTTTTCTCCAATTGCTGTTGTAGTAGAGTTTTCTCGATGACTTTTACTTCAACTTCTTCGCCTTCAGGCATATTTTGTCTAAATTTGTGAGGAAAAAGTTGTATTAAAGCTATAGACTATAGAATTATAATAATTTTTTATTCATTTTTAAGTACCTTCGCAAAGTTTCAACTCTTCTTTCAATCCTCAACCTCCTGGCCATTTTTCTCTCATTCGGATCGGCGGATGTAACTTGCGGTTCCTTGTACACCGAATATTGTGATTCTCCCGATTCGGTTTCATTGTCCTCCAGCATATTGCACGTAAAATATTTACAGAAAGACACTCACAACAATAACAAAAAACAGTTTATTTGCTTATCATCAATATGGTTCAATAATTCAGTAATGACGGGCCAAACTAAATTTCCCTCCCATGGCAACCGGATGTTACAACAGGGATCTACCTTACCGACAATTCAATTTTTCTTCCTTCCAAATAAAATCATGGCGGTGAGTACTAGAGGCTTTAATAATAAATTTTAATTCTGCAACCATCGGCTTCGATTATTAATTTATGTTAATGAAATTATTTTTATAAAATGGTTTTATTATTGTTTAATTACATTCGAATGTATTTTAAGTAAATAACTACGTTCTGTTCAAGATATTAAATCGTTTAAGTGATTGTTGACATGTTGCTTTGAATTCAGAGTATAGCTGGCTTATTTCTTCAATTTCCTTGCTTTTGATACAAGTTTCAATAATTTCTTTTCCCGAAAATTAACTGAAATATTTAATATATTATTTCAATTGATTCCATGGATATATTTAAAACATAACTTAACCTCAACTTGTAATATGTTTTGGTGGGTATTCATTGATGTATTTTGTATTTTTTTAGCCGGTCGTGAAGAAAGAAAAGAAAGAAATCAAAGACAAGACAAAGAATCCCATGAGGGATTTACACATCCATAAGTTATGTTTAAATATTTGTGTAGGAGAATCGGGTGACAGACTTACGAGAGCTGCTAAGGTAAGAAGCATCTGAACTTAGCAATAGAATTAGTTGCTTTCTACCTTCAATGTGTTTCTCCTTCTATTTATTCTCCCATGTCCTATTTTTTTATAATTAAAGTATCATGTTTCGCTTTATAAATCAAATGAAATCGGAAATAATACATAATTAATTTTAATTTCCAGGTATTAGAACAATTAACAGGCCAACAACCTGTTTTCTCAAAAGCCAGATATACCGTAAGATCTTTCGGAATCCGTCGTAATGAAAAAATCGCAGTACATTGCACGGTACGTGGCGCCAAAGCCGAAGAAATCCTCGAACGTGGTCTAAAAGTACGAGAATACGAATTGCGAAGAGATAACTTCTCCGTATCAGGCAATTTCGGTTTCGGTATCCAAGAACATATCGATCTTGGAATAAAATATGACCCGAGCATTGGTATCTATGGTCTCGATTTCTTTGTCGTGCTTGGCAGACCTGGTTTCAACGTCGCGCACAGGCGAAGGAAACAAGGGAAGATCGGTTTCCCGCACCGATTGACGAAAGAGGATGCGATGAAGTGGTTCCAACAGAAATATGATGGAATTATTCTGTCGAGTAAGAAATAAGCTGTTTCCGGTATAATTGGGTGTAACGTGTTATTTATGTTTTATTAATATTTAACGTAGAGCGGACGTTAGACCAATAAATTTGTACAAATTTAAGTCTTGTTTCATTTCTGGTTAATTTTAATTGATTTAATGGATAAGGCAATTTATAAAAGTAAAAGTTCAATAATTTGATTGACACAATTGTTATAATTTCAATTTTTTAAATAATAGTTAATGTAAGTAATTTTATAGGATCTTTTCTTAATTTTTAACTTAAAACGTTGGCTTACCAGCGTCATTTTTAAAGAAATTTGGAGGGAGATTTTTTACATTCAGAGTTTTCTAAATGGACTTAAAGATCAAAAGCAAAATGTTAATAACCATTTTCATGACTGTAGTTTATAACTAAGTAAAGTACAAAGTAATTTTCGTACTTCGCAATAAGCGCATAAAAGTTGAAATAAATTATAAAAAGAGGTTTATGTTAGGAAAGTCGCTGAAATATACTAATTTTCACTTTATTGCATTTTTTTTACTAAAAATTATTGATTTGTGGCTATTTTCTTTGCTTCCGAAAATCATATCTTTCGTTTTTCAAGATCGAAAATCAAATATTAAATATTTCATAAAAAAAAATTGTTAGTTTCAAATTTCCAGTATGTTTTTCAATGTTTTAGTAGTAAGCGTGATGTTGCCATAGAGGCTGCATCGCCAAAAAAGAAATGGGAAATTCATAAGCTTGGTTACAAAAAAAAAAATGTATCTATGAAATAATATTAATTTTAATTATAATTATTTAATTAATCGTGTAACTTTTGTTTCAAAAACTAAGGCTTCATACAATTGAACTAATGAGTTGATAAACAGTGTAAGTAAAATTGCGCCTAGGAAAATAAAGAAAGCTATTTAACTTCTCAGTTATCAATTTTAGAGCTTTAAAAAGCATTGTAAAATTGTAATATTATTATTTATAAACTTTCTTTCATGTATTGGCTTCCACAATTCGCAAAAGCGATGTTTCTTAATAAAGAACTGGACTTGTACGGTAATTGTCTTAATATCGCCAATTTTCTTTGATTTCACCTGCACAAGTTCCTTATAAGGAAGTGTAACTGGTAAGGTGGATTGAACATTTGGCTTCTGGTGTATGAAGGCGTAGAATATTAGATCGTTAGTAGAAATGTCTTTCGGGTGATGTCGTGTAGTTCGTCTTTAGAAATCCTCTGAAAAAGCTGACAGAATGGTCAGCGAAACGTCAAGTAAAATAACTACACGACATCACCCGAAAGACATTTCTAGTATGGATTACGGCCGTGAAAGCCTACACTCAAATATTAGATCGTTATTCCAGCCACTAATAAAGCTTTTATTTTTTTGCTGTCTTGGTTTAAATTTGCAATTTTTAAACTTGTATTTATTCAATTTGTTACACACTGGTTCAATTAACAGAATAATAGATGCCCTCTTTTCATGTATGCATTACTTGACAATTAAAGTGCGGTAAAAGCTCTTTATATTATCGAAATCGAACTAAAAATTCTAATTTATTGCCTGACGAAATAGATTAGATATATAAATAAAATAAAACGACCGAATAAATGGTAATAATACATTTTTTTTTTATTAACAACACCAACATATTACTTGAATAACAAATGCGATAATAAGAAAGAAATACAGTAAGTATAGGCTTTTTTTATGGTAAAAGGTATTTGCAAATATTGCACAAACCGACCCAAAGAAAACTGAACAATAATAACAAAAAAAAAAGGATATTTCAGTGTAAAAATAGAACACGGATGTAAGATTTAAAATAATCTATCTTATATAAATATATTATACTTATGATTATCCCTACAAAATATAAAAAAATTCATACTTATTATTATTATACACGTTAAAAAATTTTACATAATATTCTTTTGTCTACTAGATTACTTAAGGATATTGCATAAATATACATAGACCGTTTTAAATAAAATATAGCTCACGAAGGAATGGTGGGGGCACCCTATATGAAGATATACGTTTGCGGTCATGATTGAAAACGAACGAAATACGAATTTCTAAGTATTTTATATAAAAAATACAAGAATTCTAATTGTAATACTAACATATGTAAAAAAAAAAAAATACAGCAGCTAGCTTATATGAGAACTAATCACATAAAGAGAGGAACTTAAAAGAAGGATGTCAGTGAGAATATTCAAATAAAAAAATAATAATGATGATATTAAAAAATCTATCTTCGAAATCGATGAAATTAGCACCTATTTAATTAAAACAATAAAATAAGTGGTAGCGTTCATCATTTCTTCAGTACGCTCACCATTTTCTTGCTTTTTTTTTGGTTTACAAGATCACATTGTATGTATACTATACTGTAATACGCAAGTGCAAAAGATACTACATAGTAGGTACTTATTTAATTTAAAAAAATGTGTTTTTTTTTAACTTCAGTAAAAATAACACTCTGAGAAATATGACGCATAAAATAGCAATTGGTAGGATGTAATTAACGCTATTATTGTAATTTTTTTTTATTATTACGAGAAGTTATACAGCATGTTCTAATCACGGTAGAACAATCATGTTCCAATTTAGGAATTAGCTCTGACAATACTGCTTTGCATTTAACCGTAAAATGAATACTTAAAACATGCTGTATAACGAAAAAAAAAATATATTTTGATATTTACTCTAGAATCATAGTAGTACAATAAAACTTACTTCTCCCTGTCTCCCAATTTTTTCTTTTGTATTCTACCATTCATTATGATGTTCTACATTTCTCGATGTTACTAATTTCGCTTGGGGTAAATCCTAGTATGCTCTGAATCGCCCTCAAATGTCCTTGGCTGTTCTCCTTGTCCGTTAAGAAATAATATATAGCAGATTTCAAGAATTGCAGTGTTATTTCCGGGTCAATTTTGTTCTTGCTTTTTGCTTCAACTAGCTGCCTGTACATAGCCTGTTAGGAAATAAGGACAACAGATTAAAGGAATCAGAAAAATAATGTTGAATAATTACGTTTGAAGGTGGGTGTGGGTTGTTCAATGTTATTGTGTAGAAAAGGAAAAAAAATTGCGGATTGCAAGTAATCAAACGAATTTTAAATATTAAACGTATTAATAGTTACCAACCTTAAACCATTTACGTTTGATCACTCTGTATAAATATAATCTTGTTCGTAAGGAGCATTATACAAAACTCTAAGTTCTATTATATTGTAATGATCTAATGAATTTTTTAACCTTTATTAAGAATAATCAAAATTTTAGTGTATTTGTTATATTAAATCTTTTTCAATTTTTTTTTTTTAATAATTGGCCAGAATGAATGATTGAAAATTCCAAATTTTCTACTTTTACTTGTCTTCATTTAAACCCAGTCTTAACTTCTTATAACATGTCTAGATTGATGATTGGTTTTTTAAACGCATCATCACTTTGCGCCTAATACTTTTGAACAAGACTATATAAACTAAGCGTATTTTATCATTAGAATATATTGAAGATTGACGTTTTTATACATATTAGAATTGTATATACTTTGTGCTTTATGGTATACTTCAATATATTTTAGTGATTTTGTTTTTCTAATACAAAAAGAATATCTATAGGCATGGGCAAAAATAAAGGACCATTACAAATTTGTCCATGGCCGTATACAGGATGGGTTTCTTTTTTAGCATGAAGATCTCGGAAATAGGGAGTGGATCAAATGAAAAAAGAATCGCACCTTTACGAGCTCAACTAAATGAATCTTTTGTTTTTTGGAAACTTTTTTTTTTGTTTGTTGAAAATGTAAAAGAGAAAGTTGTAAGTAATTACGTGCTTAATAAGACAGTGTAACAGAACTTTTTATTTAAGCTATAACTTTCAAAATATTTGATAATAAATAAATTACGGCCGTTTGCTTCGAAAGTAATTTCTTTATCTTTGCTAGTTTCTGAGACTCCCATACTAAACATCGTAAAAAAAACCTCACCCTGTATAAATAAACAAAAGTAGGGGAAAAAAATGAACAAACGAGGCTGAAACCGACATGCATGGTTGACCCAGAAACCTAAAAAGATTCTACCAGAAATATTAGACTACCATAAAAGAAATAAATTAAGTATTTGTTAATTTCGTGTCGGTCTTAATTGCTTACAATTGGTTTACCTTTCTTGCACCGAGAACCCATAGCGAAACAGCCTCTTTTGCACTTAATAATGGATGCTTATTGTTAGAACATGATGCATATTCTACGTCCTAAAATTAGTTCAGACATGAAACGTTTGGAGATCATAAAATTACAAAACAAACAATACAATCGAGAAAAACAAAGAGATATACACAAAAAATAAAAACAAAGGAAAAACGACGAAAATCTAGAATTAGTCCAATATATTAAAAATTCGTAAAGCAAAGAATAAAAAACATTTTAAGCTTACTTTTAAGTTTTCTAGTTCCGATTGGGTAGATTGAAGCTGCTGCAATAATTCCGACACCGATATTCGGCTTGGATTTTGAACCGCCAAATCCATAATCTAAAACAGATTTAGGAATTGCAAAAATTGGATGGAAAGGAAAGAGGAAGATTACTTTTTGTTCTTGTTCGATTCGAGCTGCCTCTTGACCTTTATTGTACATCTGCACATAGGTCTGTTTTTGTTTTTCATCTTGCTCTTGAAGCTTCTTACATGCTTCGTCCAATTCTTTCTCCAGTTCTTTTATTCTCTCTCGCGCACATTCTAATTCTGGTACTAACTGCCAATATCTACAACATATATGTAACAATAAATGCAGCTGTTACTGTTTGCTCCGACTTTATTGTGGTGCGGAGTGTGCCGATGACTTTAGCGTTTGCTAAAATATTACCTAGTATTAATCTCTGTGATTCTTTGGAGTAATTCTTCAACCTTATCATTGTGCTTCTGTTTTATTTGATGTGTTTCTTCCTCGTGCGTCCTCACCAGCTCCTGAATACGTTTCTCGTACTCAGTAATCAAACGTTGGTGTTCCTGATTGAAATCTTTGGGGCCTAGATCGGCGCTGGTTGATTTTTCACACGTATAAGTGCTTCTACGATGTTTGTACGGCTGTAACCGTTTAAAATAATCTTTAAAATCCTTACGGTGCCAAAAAATACTTACGGAGGGGCTATAATCTTCACTTAAGACAACAGATTCCTTAGAATGCACCGAGGAATTGGTAAAATCTTCGTAATGGCCGGAATCGGCATAGGAACAAGATAGATCTCCGCTTAGGTGATTCCCCACGACGCTGACGTCCACGACATCGCCATCTGGTGTCGCTTGTTCGTCAGTCGTGTTCTCTCTCACCGTCACGGCGTCGCTAGAATTGGACTTATCATCCGGCGAGCTTAGGGCGGCCTTATACAGTCTTAATTCCACTACTTCTTTGGTAAGCTTTATGATATCGTTGTCCTTTTGTTCGAGATCCTTCTGGGCCTGTTGCAGAAGCGCCTTCAGGCGCTTAACCTGTCTGTGCGCTCTCTGAGTGGGCGTCAGGTAATCTTCTCCTGTCGCACCAGCGTGTTGATTGCAATGGACTACGTATCTAAGACGAAACAATCAAAAACATTAGATTTTTTTATGAAATAAAATGGTAAAAGCCTTCTTACTTCATGCTTCTGCCGGAAAACGTCGTACCGTTTCGGGCTACGCTTGCGTGATCGCATGAAGAAGCCACGCTGACGTTGCTGTTGACGCTGGTGACGCTTTCCGTATCCCAGTCCTTGTAGTGTCGATGCCTGACGTCAGGGGATGCTGGTGGCGTTCGCGGCGATGCAGATGCGGCAGGAGATTTAGGGACGCTGAGGTGGGTGTTGGACAACGACAAAGACTATAAGGAAACGAAATAACTTAGAAAATGTGAAAAGCACTAACTGCTCCAAGTAACCAGTGGTCGCTGGACCTGCGTACAGTTGCGAGAAAGTTTTTCGTTGGAACCCGTGCAGTTGCACTTTTCGCGTTTTCTTTTTGTTCAATACGGTAAATGAAGTATTATTTGATTTTTTGGGTTTTACACCATGCTTTCATTCTTAAGTATTTCATATTTATCTTTTATCTGCCATTCGATCTTATATTTTTATAGCTTCCAATTCTATTTTTAGCTGCAGTGCGTTATTTTATAGCTTATTTTATTGGAATTTATCACAATCAGCTGATTGATAATCAATTAAGTGGATCATTTAATTTCCAGGAACATATAACCGGTATATAACAAAATGACGAACATAAACAAACTATTAAGTATAAAAATAAGCCTTTAGACATATCCTTTCCGACTTTCCGATGCCTTACCGGCCGACATTTAAACTTGTTAAAAGCCATTTATCACGGTATTATATGCAACGTCAATATTAACTTTAACATTATGATTGTCCTTGATATTCTGTTTATCTACCTGCAAAATATTTAAGTGCAACATTGCGACTATTAGGCGTAATGCCCATATACCCAAACCGACGTGTGCAGGTTCCATTATTTTTAAAACGGGGTCAAGGGTAACACCTGGTAGCTATACTACTCGAAATCTTTGTTATTAATAGAGCAAAGGATAAGCACCGATTATATAAGAATAGCTGGATGTTAGTTTAGATTAAATGGTGCCAAAAGATGTCAAGATTCTTTTATTTGAATGAAATTAAACTCTATTTTTGAGTGTAGGCTTTCACGACCGTAATCCATAGTAGAAATGTCTTTCGGGTGATGTCGCGTAGTTAATATTTTACTTGACGTTTCGCTGACTATCCTGTCAGCTTCTTCAGAAGATTTCTAAAGACTGGTGTTGTTGTCTCTTGCTCCTCGTTATATATCCTATTTCTGTTCCGCTTTGCTGATCCATAACCGTTCTGCTTTGCTGATCCATAACCGTTCCGTGCGTCTCTCTCGTGTTCTTTCACTCTGCACTGAATACTCCGTCCTGTTTGATCGATGTAGCTTTTACCACATTGGCATCTCAGTTCGTATATGCCTTTTGCTCGTAGTTTCGGTAACACGTCCTTGTTAGGAGGGAGTAGCTGGTCGATTTTGGCCACCGTGTTGAAACGTGTGGTGATGTTTTTTTCCCTTAGGGTCTTTTTTAGCCTGTCGGAGACTCCGGCTATGTATGGAAGGTATGCGTATCCTGCTGGTTGTTGTTGGTCTTCGTCTTTTCTCTGCTCTCGTGGCTTTCTTGTATCTTTTGTACTGTAGCCGTTTTTCTGCAAAGCGTTTTTGACGTGTTGTATTTCGCTATTCCGGTGATGTTTGTCGCTGATTTTCTCCGCTCTTCTTAATAATGTCTTGATGAGGGATCTCTTCTGTTGGGGATGGTGGTGAGATGTTGCATGCAGGTACCGGTCTGTGTAGGTCTTCTTACGGTATACACTGTGGCCCAGTTTGCTGCTATCATTGCGCTCCACTAGGACATCTAGGAATGGTAATGTGCCGTCTTCTTCGATTTCCATTGTGAAGTTAATGTTTGCGTGTTGTCTGTTGATGTCTTGCAAGAATTCCTCTACGGCATTTCTACTAAACTCTATTTTTCAAAAAATCCAAGCATATGCAATGTAATCATGAATGGCTTATTTAAGTTTGCAATTCGAAAGCAGGAACTTTATTGCTTGCATTGGCCTATAATTCCATTTTTTTTCCATTGTGTACCAGCACAATGAGTGCTTTTTGGTTACACTATCACATTACCAACGTTATGTAACGCGTTAGCATATTCGTACACGTAAGTCTAAAAGGGCACCTTGAATACAAAGCTATTGGAGAAATTCCAAGGAGCTGCTAACCGTTCCAAAGCATTGCCTATCTTGAATAAAGTCTGAATCGATAAATAACTAGGGTAACTTTTTTTTCCTTTTGTTTGAACATTGGAAAAAAATTCTGAAACAAAGAAAAAACTAGCCCAATATCGCCGTTTTAACTTAATTTCTTTGTAGTTCATAAAAGAATACGCTCTGAGTATTTATATACATAGGTGGTACCTAGAAATATCTGTGTTACGTTATAAAACTCTTCACGACTCAGTAAGCAGCTTCATTAACACGCTATTGTTATTGAAGTTGTTGGCATGTTGAGATTTCGTATTTCTTTACTTTCATATTTTTAGCGATTTTCTTTTCAACTGGAACGTAAAAATATGAAAGTTCTCAATTTTCTCTAAAACTCCGTTTTAAGCGTTGAAGAAAGAATAATGCATTATATAAATAGTTCCACTTTATGAAGTTATTTGCATAAGTTAATCTAGGTTTAGAACAACAAATGAATAACTTACGAAATCTAATTGTTAGCACACGAACTTTTTCATAATGTTATCTTTTGTATGTCTAGCAATATTACACATTTATATCCCTCAAGTGCTATCGTGGGGTGTTTCGGAACCCCAGAGGTCATTTTTTTTAAATTTTTTCTAAAACTATTTTTGTCACATTTCTAAGGTTCCAGGTATTCGCCTATGCAAATGAGATATGTAATATAGTGTAATTTATTATTTACCATATTCTACAGTTTTAGCAAAAAATAGCTTTTGGGGTGTCTCAACACCCCACGATAGCAATTACGTTTGTTTTTTTCAAAAATAGCGTAGTGTATTCTAACCAATGATTTAGAATTTTATAGTGATAATAGCCCTCGTCCTCTTTTGGGGAAATCACAGATGTTGTTGTGCATGTAAGTATAGGGGATTCACTTATATACGTTCCAATTCGGCGATTTTTATTATAGTACCTACATGTACAGGGGATTCACTCATTTATGTTCGACTTCGGTGATTTTTTACAAATCAAATAGTGGCATTTCCCCTGATTTCTGTACGGCGTATAAATATTCGACTCAAACAAATTTCTTACTCAGTTCCTCACAAACCAGAGCGTCGTCAACTTGTTCCTTATTTCCCTTCTATAATACGTGTATTGAATAGTAAAAACAATATGATAAAGTTTCTAACTGATGAACAATTAGCAAATCTTGCCGAAAACTTTTACGATGATGTTAGTGAAAGTGAATGCCCTGATGAACGTGATGATGATTTGAGTGATGCAGCAAGCGAACATAGTGATCACGACACATGTTCAGAATTTGAAGTCGAATCTGAAAACGAAAGTGAAGAAGACTTAGGTGATGTCAGTGCAAGAACAAGTTACTTCTATGGACGAAATCGATATAAGTGGTCCAAAAATCCTCCTGCTACTTCACGTACCAGATCTTCTAATATAGTCACTCTTCGACCGGGAGCAAAGGGTCCGGCAGTAAATACTCCTCCAAGAACACCTTCTGAAGCATTTTCTCTTTTCTTTACGGAAGAAATTCTAAATGAAATACTAGAGCATACAAATGCAAAAATAACGGAAACGAGTTCTTCTTATGGACCAACGGCAAGTTATGTTGAACATGTAGACATGATTGAATTGAAAGCATTTCTGGGACTTGTAATTTTGGCAGGAGTGTTTAAATCAAACCACGAAGATACTAGAAGTCTTTTTGCAACGGATGGTACGGGACGAGATATTTTTAGAGGTGTCATGTCTAAACAACGGTTTTTGTTTCTTTTGTCAGTGCTAAGATTTGACGATCAAACAACTAGAAGGAACAGGATTGACAATGGTGATAAACTTGCTGCCATTTCAAAAATTTATGAAATTTTCAACGCAAACTGTACGAATAATTACAGTTGCAGCGAATATGCTGTTGTAGATGAAATGCTTGTTGGATTTCGCGGCCGCTGCTCTTTTCGCCAATATATCAAGAGTAAACCAAAAAAATATGGCATCAAAATTATGTGCTTATGCGATTCGAAAACGCATTATCTGATCAATTCATTTATTTATACAGGAAAGACAACCGAACCCAATCCAAACAAACTTTCAGTTCCAACACGTAGTGTACTCAAATTAATTTCTCCGATCATCAATACAAATCGAAATCTAACAGGAGATAATTGGTTTTCTTCTATAGAGCTGTTGAATGAATTGAAACGGGTTGGTATAACGTATGTTGGAACACTTCGTAAGAATAAGCGCGAAATTCCGCCAGCATTTTTACAAACTAAACAGCAACCAATAAACACCTGTAAATTTGGATTTACGCACGATAATACGTTGGTTTCCTTCATACCAAAAAAGAACAACTGTGTCTTGTTGGTTTCGTCTATGCATCACAATGGAAATGTTGAAGTAAATGCAAAACCTGAAATAATAAATTTCTACAATTGTACCAAAGGGGGAGTTGATGCTTTAGACCAGAAGTGTATGACGTACTCCTGCCAAAGACGAACCAGACGATGGCCAATGGCTATATTAGGAGCAATGGTAGACATTTCACGTGTCAACAGTTACATAATTTTCTTAGCCACTTCAGACCATACAGTTAACATGACACGAAGAGAATTTTATATTCGTCTAGGAAGAGAACTCGTCAATGACCACGTAAAAAGACGATACCAAACAAAAGAATTGTCAACTAAGCTAAACTCAATTATCAAAAATTTACTAGGCTTAGAAACACCACAACAACAGCCACAAGAAGCAGAACCTTCAAGAACCTACAAAAGGTGTCACATCTGCGGGCGAAATAGAGACAAGAAAATAAAAACCACGTGTCATAGATGTCATCAGCATGTCTGCAAGGAACATTCTGAGCAACTTGTAAAATGCGCAGAATGCTTACAAAGGTAAATTGTAAGAAATTTATAAAAATCTGATTACATGAAATAACACATTACATGTTTTTTGTCAAATAAAATGTACGCCTCACAACGTCATTGTCAGAATTTTTATGTGAAATGCTAATGGCATTTTCTTTTACAGGGAGTAAGACCATAGTTTCCAGTAACAGAAAAAACCAAGACATCTTAACAATACAGAACACAATTTTGTAAAAAGAAAAAATTGTACGAAGAAATACTTTTTACATAATTTTTATGAATGTAACATTTCCTCCTAATTTTCTGTTTTGCTTTAAATAAAGTTTTGTTTTTCCTTACAACAATCGCAAGATAAAGGTCTAGTTATTACACTGTGGGTTTAAAAGTGAAAAAAAAAAGATAACTAACAAAAAAATGCTAAATTTAAAGAGTGGGGTGTAAAACACCCCACGATAGCAGTTGTGTTACCTGAAAACACGATAGTACTTGAGGGATATGTATGGAAATAACATCAAAAGCGTTTTAGTGAAAATAATAACATCTCTGTGATATGAAAATGAGCAATTAAGGTGTTATTAAGCTTTATTTCAAAAGTTCTAGAGTTGGTACACTGCTATAGCTATACGTCTCACGTTGCAAAATATGGTGCATCATTGTCTTGCATTACTTTATCCCGACTTGTTTATAGCCCTTATTTAAAACTAGGATTTTTATCAAGTCCTTTGATGATGATACATCATTTGCAAACGCCCTCACTTTGAAGGTTTATATTTCGCAGATGACATCTACACAGCTGTAAGTTTCATGATACGACGTTTCTCCCTCAAAAAATACATGACAATTATGGAAATCTATTATGAAAATGCGCATTTTGTTACGAACACTCTTCATCGATTTCGGGGAGAACAACCCAAAAGAACAATGGACCACTACGCGAACATAATCTTCATTCAACTGCAAATACCGCCAGGGTGAATGATGAATGGATGAATGTCCGAATGAATGACCAAAAGTCCAAAAAACCTCAATTCGTCTTCGGTCAAAGCAATCGTCCGTACCAGGAACTATGACAAAAGATCTTCGTCTGCATGCATACAAGATTCAATTGATCCACTAACTGAAGCCTATGGACCATCAAATCAGCTATGTGTTCGCCGATTGGATCTTAAAGAAGACTGTAGTGGAAAACGAATCATATTTAGCGACGAAGCCATTTTCACATCGATGGTTATGTTAGTAAAGAAAACTGTTGCTTTTGGAGACGCGAAAATCCTCAAGAGATTTTGGAGAAACCATTATGTTATCATCGTGTAACCATTTGGTGTGGATTTTCGTCCCAAAGTGTGTTTAGATCTTACTTTTTTTGAAAATGGAAATGGGGAAACAGTAGCTGTTAATGGTTGAGTAACTTTTTACGGTCTCTTCTGGAAAGTATGGACCTCGATAATCTTTTATTTCAACAAGATGGCGCAACATGCCACAATGCCGGAGAAACTGTAAATTTATTGCGCGTAAAATTTCCTGGTTACCTAATTTCCCGAAATGTTGGCCTTTATTTGGCCCTCAACACCACTAGATAAGCTACGCAGATAATCTACAGAAAACTGATGACAAAAAAATAATATTCATGCGATTATTGGCGAAATTAACTTGAATATGTGCAACAAAGTAATTGAAAATCTTGAAAAAAGACCACACACAAGACGAGAAAAAACCACATGCAGAAGCGGTCACGGTGGACATTTATCAGATATATACACATAATTTTAAGCTTTCTACTTTGTATTGATCTTAATAAATGGATGAGTTTCTGAAAATTAAAGATTTTATTCAGAAAGTTTCTCATTAAGTATAGTCTTATTTACTACTCATTTCGATCTTATATAAAAAACTTTAGCAACGATACGATTCATTTTTCCAACTGATTAAATTAAAAATGGCTTATCATCTTTCTGTATATTCCAGCAATTGTAATACATAAACATCCTTCAACTCTCATTAATTTAGGTAATCGGAAAAATGCAACCAGTCTAAATGCAAATTCTAGACAAATACAATTACAGTAAAAGCATTTAATCAAGAAAATTATTCTGTGTATAATTTTCTTGATTAAATGCTAAAAAAAGGGTTGCTAAAAAAAATCTGTAGCTCTTTGGAAAAATCATTTTTCTCCGAGGATAGCAATCAATTAGCTAAGTAATAGCGTTTTAGCAAATGAGTTAATCGTAAAAAAATACAAGGAATTAAAATCAATCATTTGGAAAGAAAAACGCATCATACGGAACGTCTATAACACTTACCATATAAACTTTTCCTTCATATATTCGTTTCTCGTTATACCTAAACTGATTTCTTGCAATAATAACCAATTAAAATGCAATACACACCGATTATTTATCACAAAACGATAGATCAAAAACAGAAACCCGCACACATCCCACTTTGCGAACTCGACAAATCGGACTAATTCAGAAAAGCTCGGCCAGAAGGTGAGAGAGAACAAGAGAACATATCGTCAATTAATTCCAAATAATACTGCTTAGTTTTCGCTTTTTAAATGACTGCTTATTTATTGTTACTTGAAGAATTTTAATTGTAACACTGGTTACTTTCATTTTTTAATTTAATTCTTTGTAGCTTGTACTCGCTTACCTTTGCAATGTTAATTTAGATTTTTGTTGTCAATTTTTCGCGTTTACTTTTTTGTTGTTTAGTGTTGCAAGTTTTGTGAGATAGTATTGCAAACAGTATAAACAAGATCACTCGGTAGATCGAATGGGTTCACGATAAAAGAAACAAATTCAGCGTAATCTTGTTAAAAAACAATCAGCCATGTCGATTTTAACCTACATAACGGGGAAATTTCATTTTCGGTTTTCCGGAAAGCGCCGAAAACCTTGCATTTTGTTGAATATTTAGTAAAATTTTGGAAATGATTTTTTTTGTGCAATGTCTACGTTAGACTCTTCGAGTTCTAGTGGTATAATTTTTAAACTGCATCTTTCTAAACAAAAATGTGACGGAACTCCCACTTCCAAATTTTAGCGAATAGCACTCTGCTTTGTTAGTTGTGAAATAATCAGTTTATCTTGGTTATTTTTTTAACTCCACTAGCTAAAGATTTCCGGTTCCTCAAAGAGTTAAGAAATTCATCCAGAAAGTTTTTTCAGAAGCACTTCTATTTAGGTGAACTGCAAAATTTTTTAAACAACTTTCAGTATGTTGTTATCATTTCTTTTGTTGCTGAAAAGCTTAGTGTGGGATGCTTTAAATAAATCTATTCGTTTTATGCTAGACTCGAATCAACATTCGTCTGCTTATTTGCCCTATTTCTTACTTATATTTGCTAGAAAAAGGTAGGTTACTTCCATCAAATTAGCTGGACTTGTACTAAAAAAAGATAACGTTCGCATCTCTAGCATGTAAGGTGTTTAAGATATTGGACATTAAAAAAAGACAACAGAATTTCGCAAAAATGACATGCATTAAACAGGATGTTGCATTTAGAAATAAGAGCTATCCGTTTATAGCGGAAACTGGACAGCCTCTATATTTGGGCATAATTCTACGTTATGGAGAACTCGGAATAAGAAGAGGCAAGGGGGGCTTAGGTAATTTTTTTCGAAATATTTTTTTGGTGTCCATCTATATTCCTTTTAGCTGTTTGTCATATAAATCGTTTAATTTTAAATAAAATAATAAATAAAAGGAAAAAAAGAGGATAATAAGAAGCTTGAAAATATCAACGAAATATAACGATGCGATAAAGAAGGTATTTCTTCTCTTCTGACCTAAACCCCCCAAAAAAACAATTAATGTTTAAATATATAAATGGAAGTATCTTCCATTCACACACTATCTATAAGTGACAATCGATAATCTTTCGATAGAGAAAATTCCTAAATGATTTTTATAAACAGGAATTTCAATTTAAAATATACAAGTAATAAAAAGTGTGTGATTATCATATCAATGTTGTATATCGGAGTGAACAATTGTGAATCGAAGTAAATAAAGATCTTACAATGTTATCAATTTTGGAATAAAAATTTCTATCTATTTAATTTTGGCTTTCAAGACCTTTGGATTTATTTTAATTTTATAAAAATTTAAAATCCCTAAACCTAGTTATACAAACCATCAATACAACAAAATTCCAGAAGTATTACTACAATCACGTGGCGAGGCTCAGATAAATCTAATTCTAAAGCAAGACCATAAGTGATAAGCAGAAAAATAAACAACAAAATCAATATTCTTAATAAAAAAAAAAAAAAACATACGTGAAACAAAAAACATTCCAAATCTAGGGTACGAGGTTGACTTTTGACATTTCGAAATTGAAAAAAAATCGATATTATACATACCCCCGCAGATGTTTTTTTTTTTTTTTTGGAATCTGTTGTAATGATTCAGACCATGAAGTTGTTGATTTTCAAAGGGAACGTAGATACACTTGTAAGCTCGTATAGCTGGAATATGTTGCTGATATGAGAATTATCAGCGCCGGCTATAATCTAGGTTATGTTTAAAGCACAGAGTATTGTCATAGGTGGGGGGAACGCAATGCACCAACAACAGAAACTACCCCCCACAAAAATATTCAATTCGAAACAGATGAAAATCGCAATTACCGCGCTTCTACGGCATACACGCTGATATATTCGTAAACTGCGACCAGTCACGCTACAGCATTGCAATCTTTTGCCGGGTGAATCGATACCGTACGGAAACACCGACCAACCACACACGTACAGCGATTTTCCCGCAAAAGATTTTTTCTGCAACAAAGAGAAAAACAACTCACCAGACTCCTCGTCCTGCTCCCATCGGGGCCGAGAGCCCCTGTCGGGGAGGACCCCTTGCTCTTGGACTCCGTGGTTAGGTCCCTGCTACGATTCGCGGTCTGCGACATGTACCTCGTTCCATTTCCCGACCCGCCAAGCGCACCCCTCTCCACGAACGAGTTACCCCTGCGGAGCGAGAGTCCGCCACCGCCCGCGGAAGGTGGCCGTTCTGATCGGATATTGTTTTGGTTGACGTCTATGCTACGACGCTTGGTCGGTAAAGCAGTGAATTGGTGATGGTGGAGTTGGCCGAAACTCAGTGCCGTCTCCCCTTTCATCCGGAGGCTGATGGAGCGACGTAGGGGTAAGGGAGATTGTGGTACGGGGATCCTCGTCGGGTGGTAATCGGTGTGGTGGTTATCTTTGGTCGTTGTCTTGAACATGTTAGCACTCATTGTTTGGACGACTTGACCTGCAAAACGTGGAAATTAGAATTATTATGGCGTCCTAAATTTAAATGATATAATCAATATGTAGGTAAAAGGGTTCATTGCCCTGTTATGAGAAATAAAAGTGGAGCAATCGATTTGTGAACAGCTTACTTAGTTATCATTTAATAGGTTTTGACAAACATTTTTTAATTGCCGTAGAGCCATTGGCCTGCCGTATTCCAGATAACCCACAGCATAGAGTTGTTTGGATATCAAGTAATAGTGTTAAGCAAATAAGTACAAAAGCACCATGAAAGCTTTTAAACCACATTAAACTACGTCATACAGCTTAAATTAATTGTAAGGAAAATGTAAAATACAAACTTCTAATTGATAGCTTATTGGATAATCTTTAATAACTCAAACAAACGCGATCCACAAAGTGCCATAATAGCAAAGACGTAGCTTGCATTAATTACCTGCATCACAATAAAAGAGTAATTATGGTTTCACGTTTTAATTACGACCTGTCGATAACGATTTCCATATTCATCATCATTAAAACGAATAATCCACGTAGATAGAAAGGTGCCTCTGCGTGTTTCCGCAAAGTTAGAATATACGAGGACTGTTCTCTTTCCGCTAAGCCTAACCAGCAGGCTCTAATATTTTCAAAAAAAAAATTATTTGACATTCTAATAGCTTATTACAACTTTATTTATAGCGACGATTGTCTCCAAGAAATCATTAGAATGTAAAAAAGAGCATTATTGAGCTATGATTTTTTTAAATTCCACGCGCGGCTTAAACCGTAAAGAATGTTTTGAGGAAATCAATCGATTTATTTGGAAACAAGTCGTGTTCCTTTGACTTGCGGTAAGGCGAAGATATAATAAATTTCATGGTTTCTCAAGCTCTTAAAGCAAAAAAAGCAATTACCGAAAAGAATATCGGTCATATACGAAACATGAGGACCGGCATGTTAGTGCCGGGAGTATTCAAGATTGGTGTGAAAATAATTTTTGGGAATGCCAGAATATGTTTCCTGTTGATGCAATTTCTCCGAAATATTTGCGAAAAAACGTCCAAGAACACCAAGATAACGCTCGAGCGTACAGTGGTGCTCGAAATATTTGAATGCCCAAAACATATTCAACGTACAATCCAGACCAGAAGCAGTTGACGCATTTAAAAATGAAATAAATAATCTAACGCGGGAAGATTGAAGGAAATGTTTTGAAGATTGGTTTTTAAAAATGGTAGCGGGGAGTCTTCGCACTGTTACCTAAAGTTATATGAATCGAGTTGAGCGAAGAGAAAATATATTTCTTAAACAGAATATATAAAAATCTACAAGAAACAGCCTTTAGGTTCAACATCCGCATAAGCATTTTTATACTAAATTGAAAATTGTTACCGAATAAGCTTTGTTCACTATGGACGTTCAAAAAATGTCCACGGAATTACCAAAGAATCTCGCATTATGTGCCTACATCCGTATACTCGTTAAAGGTATGCATCGAACAATTTCGCGAAAGTGCATTCGGTGTGAATGGTAACATTTTACATTTCACCAAGGAAACGGACGACTTCTTCGTTTGCAACAACTGACGAATATGGTTTCGCCGTTAACATTTATTGGAGGTTGTAGAACAAACGCACGGCGAAGGCATTGTTTCTTCTTCGTTTTATCGACGTGCAGAGGATAATAGAACGGAAGCATTACTGCTAGCGGTAACAGTAAAAAAGAAGGAAGGAACGCGAATAATTGTTCGAAATCCCCCGCATGTAAAACGACTGTGCAGTAATTACAGGCTTTTAATGTTGCCGTTTGCAATTTGCATACTGTGTTTGATGCGTCTCGTTTATCTTTTTGCATCTTTTCGATTGAAAACGTGTCGTAAAAATTCAATTCAATCCCAGAATAGGATAATTAAACACAATGAGATGTAATCACGCGAATATCATCGTCAGCGTTGCCAATTCTAAATTCAAATATTAAATAAGCAAGATAATATTTGAAAGTTGCAGTCGCGTCTCTGTTTACATGTCACAATGTTTGTGTCGAAAGGTGCAGGGCAATTTTTGATTAATTTTGTCAACATTCTTGTTTCTCAAGGAGTCGCCTCACCCATATACACTGCCGTTCAGTGAAGTTCGGTCATACAATAAAAATCTATTATATCACATTGTATACAATTATTAATACATAAAATTAGAAAAATATTAAGCATACACTCTTTTCTAAGGGATTAAAGCCATAAATTATTATGTAAAGCAGAAATATTGCGACAACCACAATAAAGTCCCTTTTATTATTATTCCAAGAATTTCTCGGAAGTATCGATCTTTTGAAACGGGTCGTTTGGGAATTATTAACGAACAATACATTTAGGAAATATACCGCAGTATCACTCTTGTTTATTTATCACAGGCGTAAAGATATAAATTTGCTTCATTTTACTGTTAAACGTGTGTTGGTGTGCATCTGCCGTTTTTGCGCAGAAGTTTTAAGAAAATTCACTTCAAAATGGCACGTGGCAAGCCTACCAGTGTAGAAAAATAGTCACGCATTATTACGCTGTTTGAAGAAGGATATTCGGGGCGACAAATTGCTGAAAATATAAATATGAGAAGTTCAACAGTGAATGACATCATAAAGCGATACCGGACAACTGGAACTATAGAAAATCGTGTTCGTCCCGGAGCATCTAGGAAAACAACAAAAGCTGAAGATTTGAGAATTGTATTATTAAGCAAACGCAATAGAAAATTAGCAGCGCCACAAATAGCATCCGAAGTCAATCCCGGCCGTGAAGAACAAGTTTCGGGGAGTACGGTAAAACGTCGACTTCAACAAGCGGACCTTCATGGACGCATTGCCATTCGAAAACCCTTATTACGTCGGGGCAACAGAGCAAAACGGCTACAGTGGGTCCGTTCTCATCCAGATTGGTCGTTAGACACGTGCTTTGGAGTGACGAGTCAAAGCTTTTTGGGCAAAATCGACGAGTTTATGTCCGAAGATCTAAAACTGAAAAATGATCCCGGACTGCATTGTGCCAACAGTGAAGCAAGGGCGTAGTTCTGTGTTAGTGTGGAAATGTTTCTCCTTTGCTGAGACGGGAGATTTATGCAGAGTGCAGGGTGTAATGAGGAAGAAAAATTATTTTGCAATACTCCAGAATCATGCAGTGCCATCAGGATTGCGTATAATAGGCCGTAACTTTACATTCATGCATGACAACGACCCAAAACACACTGCGTTAGTGTGTAAGAACTATCTAAAGGAGCAAGAAGAACAGCACACTCTGAAAGTAATGACATGGCCGCCACAAAGCCCAGATTTGAACCCTATAGAGTTGTTATGGGATGAACTGGACAGGAAGATCCGAAAAATATGCCCAACTTCACAAGAACATTTACGGAATATTCCGCAGCATGAATGGATTAATATTCCACAATCCGTTTTAACAAAACTTATCGAAAGAATGCCTAGAATAGTTCGAGCGGTGATTAACAGCGAAGGAGGTTTTTTCGATGAAAAAAAAATATAATGTTCAGTATGTTATATTAGGCCAGAATAACTTTTTATTTATTTATTTTTGTCTTTTTTACCTGTACATACAATAAAATTGCATTTTGTTTTTAGTTTCGTTTGTTTCTGTAACCTTTTCATGTTTTTTACCAACCGACCGAACTTCTCTGAACGGCAGTGTACACCAATAGCAAATCACGGCGGTGGAATTTAACATTGTGACACGTATTTAGAGATTCCTATTGCTGTATTCGTTTTCTCTTAATTCAAAATTTTAACAGACACTTTAGCTTGGCACATTTGTGCACCCATTAAACATAATTTGCGATTGTTTTGGAATTGGATCATGGACGAGTTTGTTAAGAGAGGAAACATCCTAGTTACTACCAAAAAGATTGCCGAAGATCCGATGTTTTTAATTAGAATTTAATTAGAATTAGACAGATGAGGGTCAATTTACTAGAGATGGCATTAATAGCACTCACAATTACCATTTATGACATATTCAAAATTCACATGCAATCACCGTTTTAGTGCAAATGCTTGGGCTGATATCTTTAACGGAGAACCGTTTCAATTAGAAGCTTTACCGCACGAGCTAAATGCAGAACACTATCTAACTTTTTTCGATGGAATGCTTCTTGAGAATATCGAACATACACCGCTTCTTAAACGTTTTACAAAAATGTCGACTACACTATTAATGGAAGACCGAAAGTGGCTTTGAGAATCTATTTTTAGTTTTTCTCTGCAAGGCTAAATAAAGGTGGTAGATGTGAACGATTCAAAATCATTTGTAGAGATGACAAAGGCTAAACAGACTCGCGCTTTGTGGACTCTCGCGGAAACCAACACACCTTCTTATGAGACGAATAGACACAAGTCTGTCGCTGCAAAAAAATAATAATTTCACCTGCCTTGGTCATCTCTAGACATTTGTCATAGGTCCACTTTCTCTTCAGGTAAATAACAAACCCAAAATTTAGCACAAAAGGGCGAATTGTCTTTGTACTTGTTAGTATTAAACTTTCATTTTTGGTATTCATTGCTATTATGCCTGCCTTTAAGCTAGGTTAAATTTATTAGCTTTTGGTACACGATATGCCTATTTTTCAAATTTATATGTTGTTGGTTTTACCATTTTCTATGCAAGGAATTGCACATAGGGCATAGATTTATTTGCATTTATTTAGCAGTTAACGTACGTGCCAACACGTATCTCACTGGATCAATAGTTGATAGTGACTCAGATTCTACACACAATACATTTTCACAATAAATACTAGTATGATTTCCACGCTTTTTCCATTTGCTTAATGATTAATTAATTTTCTTCAATTTTAATAACGAAATAAATGGAGAATGCTCCAATATTTAAGTTTCTTTAGAATATTAATGTTCAACGTGCGTAACTAAAACTTGTACATTTACACCATTTTCCGCCAATTTTATCGGTGGATCAGGAAATTAGCTGATTGTCCGATTATTTCATGCGTATTTCCTACTTAAAGAGGCGATTATTTCGACCTTTTCAACCCAACAAAGCGAAATTAGACGAATAAGTATGTCATTTAAATACACGTTTACAACAAGTGATCACATAAGTGGATAGATAATTTATTCTCTATTGTATGCGAGTACATTACCATTCTTGTGTAACAGCAAGAATCGCTTCACTTATGTAACTGCGGCATGAAATTCGTACGTTCTACCTTAATAAGCAATTATTATTATAAAAATCGTACGGTGCGATTATTTAGAAGCAATTATCTTTCGATGTCGTAACGGGAATGTTTTGCAAAAAGTTACTGTTGCGTGTCTTCGAGAAGATCTGTTACGAAAATGATGCGTGGTATTTTCTCAACTTTGGGAAATATCTTGATATTTCTCGAGAGAACAAAGTAAAAAATACTTGCTTGGTCATGGTACCCCCTTTTTTCGCAGCACCCAATAAAGAAATATGATCCATTACACTTGTTGATGATAATTTGTCAAGGGGGTTTTTCGGCCGAAAAGGCCCCGGTTCTATTCAATGGATTTTCTTTTCTAATTGTTTGCTCTAATATATCCCCCGTAAAAATTAAATTTGTTAGTGAAGTACTTACGTTTTAATGGGCTCTAATAGTGCTATTAACGCCGTCAAAACGTTGTGCAATGCGTTGCATTTGATGCACTAGCTAAGTGACAATATGATTCTTCCTGACAATTTAATTTTTGTAGATCGTGACGTAAATGCCAAGATCGAACAAACTAACTTTGCATGAATAACAGCAAACAAGTGATTAAATCGTCGTTTTTTTGTTTTCTATTTTCCCCAAAAACTACTGTTACATATTAAATTGACAATCTACTAAGCGTTAAATTAGAAGGCAAGTCGTTCTAAAAGCGATATTAATTGCTAGAAATCATTAATAACTCTATAATTACAATTAGTGGGAGCAGTTCAAGAACCTTTTGTTTTACTGGTAGGAAAGCGGTTCGCATTGTGGAAATTGCGCAACCACAGCCGTCTGGATATACTTTCAACTTATTTAGGTGGATGTGAAAGGTTGGCGGACTGCGTGTTAGGCCTTCTAATAAATTGAACATCGATTATTCAATCAGCTGTTCGACGGCGATACCGCTCTCTAGATGATAAATTATGCAATTACCTTTTCTAGTGTTTGTAGTAAAGTGGACGCGGATCTCCAACTTTAATTAAAAAAAAAAAAAAAACGGAAATGATATTGCTTGTTTGCCCTTTTATTAGAATTGTTTCTGTATTTTACGATGATTGGAAGGAAATTGAAAGAGCATCTATAATCTTGATTACAATTATCTGATTAATGTACATAATTTACGATATCTTAACGTTGGGATTCTTTAAAAAAGAGATATTCATATAATTGATGTAAGTAGTAAGGTACCATGGCATTGCCAATTTAAAGCAAAGAATTATTATTTATAGGTAAAGAGAGCTGCAATGTTCAAATCCAGGTTGCAAGTAAGAATTGCATATCTTTGAAGATGTTTTTAAGCAATTTTCCAGGTTTAAGCATATAAGCTGCAGCGCCACTTACAAAGAGCAAAATTTTCCCCCATTTCCGCACATCTTCGAAAGTGTGATCAATATTACTTCAGTTATGGTATCAACATTTACCCGTTCTATTATTTTGCTGGCTATTAAATATGGCTTTGTTGGACGATCTGCCAACAATGACGTGAACTATGCTTCGTCCTAACGCATCCATAGTTTCGTCTGCGCTCAACCAGTAGTAATTGTCTCCTACATCGGTTTATATTTGTTTACGACCTTTGTGTATATTTTCGTAACGTTGATATTTCGTCACAAAATTTTTAAAGACTGGATTATCTAGTTTCTGGGAGGCTAATGGCTTCGCGGAGATCTCCACAAAAATTTTCATTCGAGACGATGAACATCGCCTTTTAAATGGTCCGTAAATCGAGAATTTTTGAAACATTTTACAATAACTGAACAAATTGTGCAATAAATCTTTGTGTTGCTGACAACATCGAAACAATCGTGATTCTGAAACCAGGTAGTCACGAGCTCTTGGCGAGGACGTTTATTTTAATTAGTTTCAATAATAGGGCATAAGAGGAAACCAAACAACGACTTTGGCAAATTTAACAACCTATCTCCAGTAATGGGAGATCCCCATGAAGAGAGTCGAAAAGAAATTAACCTGTGTATTACAACGATTATACTACAAAAAAGACGAAAGATAAACGATACAATTTCTTTCTAACAATGTTCTAAACTTTCACTCATTTACAAAAAAATATATTTACACTTCAAGAAATTATTAAAATAAGATCTGTAAGTATATGATCGACGTATACAGGTATTAACACCTAATTATATCTTTACAAGGTAAACGGTGAACGTTACATTGCAACATACATTTATATGTAGAAATGTCACACCATTTAATTCCATTTTTTAAAATATAAAATATAAAATTATTGATTAGATACGTAGAAAAAAGCTCGGGAACGTTTTACAGAGAAAGCAATCGTTTAATTACAATAATTTCCCATTATGAAAGCAAATAAATAAACAAATATAGATAAACGCGAAGATAACACGAGATACTATTGAGTCTTAAAGTAAATAAATTAATTTTAAAATTTACTTCCATTCTCTCAACTCAAACTCAGCTGGAACGTGATGAGTAAGCTACAGAACGTTCCGAACAATTTCGGTTTTATGACGCAAGTTTTTATTTCATTACTGTAACTAACGTATGGAATAATTGCAGAAAAAAAAAAGTATCGCGCTTATTTATCGCAAGCAGAAGCACATAATCTTCAAGGTCAGTTATTAACGAGTAAAACATCCTATTTCTTGAATTTAATGTTAAAAATGTGAAACGAACAAAGGAATATTACGAATTTTTACTATAGCTTGTCTCACGTTGAGATTGAAGTATTGGGTCTTATAGAGTATAAGCCTTGCCTCTCATTCATTTTATACAATTCGATAATATGCGAACTTGTCCTCGTATACAATATTGCGTTATGTTCGTTATACTTGCAACCAATTTCAGCTCGTTGGGATTCATGTTAGTTAATTTTATAGAATGTCGCATGTTACGTATATTAAGCACGTAAACTTTTTCCTCTTTGTATTATTAAATTAATAAATCTGTTAACAAACAATAAAAGATGTTAACAAACAGAAGAGAATTGGTTTGCCCCTTCGACTTACAATCATTTTGTACTAGGCAAACTAGAATAATAATCTGGCATCCCCTACATGCCTGTGATTTTCTAAGTCTGGATCTTATCCATTAAAAATTTCTTAAATATCTCTCGTAGAAGATTGATGGAATATATCCTGAGAGAGGTACTCCGCAGGATGGATTACTGGAGAAACGTAGCATGCTAGATTTGAACACGAGAAGGTATGGCAGCTGTGAGAGAATTCTACAGAAATTACTGAGGGATGACATCGATTGCTCCTTCTTACTTCAACGAATAGATTCCCGAAATCAGGCAACTCTGTGTAAGACCAATAACTCGATCTAAACATGAACGAAGTAGAGAGAAAGCAATATACAGTGAGAGCCCTTTTTAGACTACATAGAACATAAGAAAAAAACTTACTTTTGGCAGCTCCATTCCCCAAAACAGCTTAATCAATTAACTCTCGAAGAGTGAAAGACAAGCTGCGATGAACGTAGATGAACATTTTTATTGCTTCTAATATCTACAATTCAGTTGTAGTTATTGAAGCCAAATCTATACCCAACAATGTCTTTTGATGTTTTAACACTGTTTTTCTTTTTGGGATTAGATCACTTTGAATCACCTTTTTTTGCGTTCTTTGCTGAAGATTTTTCATGGTCACGCTTCATCTCGCTTATTTCCTCGCACAAATAGCCATAGCGACAAACACAATAATCAGTACTGTATATACTGTACACTGGACAGTAATTAACCGCGAAAATTTCTATAACTTGCCTCCTTGCTGGTTAAAATAGAAACTTTCCTATGCCATTTTCGTAAGTGTTATTACATGAAATTTTACACCATAATAGTATACATGTTAACGCATTTAATTAATTGACCAACTTTACGGTTTAATATGTATCTACATCAGTGGCGGTTCGTGAATGTTTTCGATGTGTGGGAACAAAAAAAGTATAGCTTTTAATTTTTTTAATTTTTTTAAACTATTAATTACTTAATTATTCATAATGAGTTGGGGGTTGGCCCCGTTTTTAAAGAATTATTTAATTAACACTGAGTGGGACAATTCGTAAAAGTTTCTTTTTGTTTGAAAAATATAGACTTGAAGATATTTTATAATAAAAAAAGAATTCTTCGATTCCTGAATAATAAGTACTTCAATAGGGCCGGCAATGCCTACCTCTCCATCCCCGATCAGCCGACACTGACGTACGCATATTTCTCTTATTGTTAGTAGACAATTCCCAAGCGTACACTTAATGCATTCTTGCAATTTATGCTTTCAAATTTGCAACAATAAAATGCACAACTTTCTTTTAAATCAGAAAACAACTTGCGCCGCGATTTCTGGAGGTTAAAACCATCCTTTCATTATTTAACCTTATCCTGCTTAATTAGCTGCCCCGTTATTTCGATGGATGCACTTCTAGACATGATACGAACGCATATTGTGATACCTACGAATAGTATTATTAGCAATAACTCGGCATGTAGTGGCTACTTCCTCAATTAGTCGAGTCGCCCGTTCAACATTGGCGAGCAGGATATGAATCCGTTTTTTTTTGTGCAGGGGAACAAGGAGTAAAAACATTGCATCAACTTCGCCGTCAGGCAAAACAAATCCGGCTAGCGTAACGAAGCGTAGATTTCGAAATAGAGGATTATTCGAGAAAAAAAAATGATGGAATAAAACCACCGTGAAAGAAACGACCAGAGTTAAATGCTTTTAAGTGCAACAAATCGATTTCGATCGTTAAACAATGCCAAATTCGAAGGAGTTAATTGATATTTAAGCCAGAACGAAATGATAACATACTAAAATTACTTGTTTAATTGTAGATGTGGCAATTTGTATTATATGATGTGAATCATCACCATATTAGATAAAAAAGAGACTTAATTAGACGAAATATCGTCATAATTAAAAAAAAATAATTATAATATAAGTGCGATTTCACAAAAGTTATTTTAATCCCCTTTCAACGTTGCTTGCTTCATTTTCGTTTGTAAGCAGAAAAGAATGTTTTCGTTATACTCATACATGTATTGAAACAACGTTACTAGGAAAGGCAAATATTTTTAATTTTCTCAGTTTAAGCCGTTCTATTAGCATTAGCAACAGCTGTAAACTTCGTCAATTTCAATGCGGTTTTTTCAGGTGTTTTCAGGTGCTTCTCGATCACACCGTATGGCTCATCTCAAATTAAATTTACAAAATTGTGGAATAAATTGTGTTTTGTTAGAGATATTCGTAAAGATTAAATCATTCTCCATTTTCCCTTTTACCTCAACAAAAAGGAACGAACTCGTTCTATATGATCGACATCCTATTGATTTAATTAATAATAGACGGAAGGAAAACTAGCCCGAGTTTACTGTGTCAAACGTTATAAAGCATATGTAAATGAATGTTTCTATCTCGTAGTTTAGTTAAGCCTTGAAACAGTTAGGTAATAACTAGAATACGAGAGAACTAATATAATTATTAATTATTATCTCAGTGATGCTATATATAAATAGCAGCTAACGTTCGATAGCGTGAAATAAATAGAATATCTGTAAAACATATGTTCTTCATATCCGATATTGCCGTTTTTTTTTTTTCGTATTCAACCTCTCAATGAATAATACTATTAACAGATTATTTTTTTCATTTGATCCTTGAGATTAATTTGACTAATTGTTACAGATGTTCATGAGTAATCGGTGTAGTTTTTATTGGATTTATAGAATATACCGTGTGTTAAAGCGTAGGAACTTCAATTGCGGAAACAACGTTTTGTTGTGAAATTTATTATTTCCGCGCGTAGTTAATGTTGTAATTCTACTTTCACCACTGCAGAAGCGCATGTTGAATTTGAAATTTTGAAAATTTGCAAAGTCACGTTTAAACACAAGTAATATTGGTATTTAGAAAGTAAATATTTTAGAATCTAGGTGACAAAACTGTGTAACACCAAAAACAGAAGGATATTTTTAAATTTGATTTTGGTGCCACTTGTTGAAAATTGACAAAGTATGAAGGTCCACTGGAATACGGAGAATACGAAGAAAATAAATGTTACTAAAAAAAATATATAAATAAAAAAAAATGAAAAGAAAGCAAAACGATTGTAAATTATATTCGGCAAGATTGTCGCCACATTTTCTAAATTTTCTTCTATTTATTGTGTGCCCCAATTTACGATTACTTTTTCAAACGTGGTAAGTTTTCAAAGGATTAAGGTGCATCGTTCGTAAACTTGCGACTTATTATAATCCCACAGAAAAAAATCTAATTCCCAAAATAACCCCTTCAGGAAACTTTTCTTGCAACAATTCAGCGATCTCATGAAATGCATGGAATATTCTTGCTGGAAGAAAGCATTGTTTCAATCCATGGGGCCACAAATATTCTAGTATCATATTCCTGTAGCGTTCACCATTTCCCTGTTCGTCCTCAAAAAAATAAAGGCCAATTTTACTCCATAAGCCCAAATACCACAGTGACCTTTTCAGCATGGAGAGGCAATTTTTGAAACAACTGAACCTTCAATCCAAATCCTGCAATTTTGCTTGTTGATAAATCCATGAAGGTAGAAATCTTCAAAGAGAGGGTAATTGGGACGGTCAGTTGGACCCGTATATTTGTCACAATGAAGCAGTATTGGCGATTATTTAAACTTTTAATTCGCGCTTTTAATTTTGTAGTTTTACTTATTTAAATGGAATTTTCCAAATTGTTCATTGATAAAATTGAAATTAATTTGTGGAGGTAGGTCCTACAAAATGGTTTTATATTTACTTATCCTGATTTACTAATTAAATACATTATTTCCAACTTTCTTCAAATTATTAGAATAAAATAAACAATGAGTTCGTTTACTTGCTATTAAATGTGTACGCAATATCATTAGAAAGAGTATCATGGAAATATGCCAAAACATCTGATTCAATAATATATTTATATTTTAACATTACAAATAGCACTATTGCTACACTGAGAGGAATGTATTATGCAAATTGTATTGTTAATTAGATAATAAAACATATACTATGTATAGTACCTGGAGTAATTTCGCAGTCTTAGGCTGATAAATTAATTTTTGTAACATAAAGGATGCTAATATACAGGGTGTTTAATGGAGAAAATAGAAACAATCCGTTTCCATAACCAAAAAAGATAATGAAGAATTCATTTCAGGCATTTAGTTACTATTCAGCATATAGAAAACAATGTTACACAGAGATATCAATAACAATTTAATCATACAGCACCTAATAAAGCGTATGGAAAACGCTGAAGAAGAAGTAGCTTTTATTTATATTATAGCGGCGCGACAAATAATTGTTTCATGTTTGTAAGAACTTCCAGCCTTATTCTTTGAAACAGATTCTTCACATTCTCCACAAATAATATCAACTATGAATTCAAGAAGACAGATGCAAAGCGGTGGAACAGTGGTATACGAACTTCATTCTCGCATATTTAGGAGTCGCGCGGAATTTCTGCCGAATCTGTAAAAGTTGTAACCGGCATTTCGATTTCGATAACAAAAATTCATCGAAATTTTCCATCATGATCCGAAAATTAAGCTATTATTAAACCGAGATACCACCGTACTTGAGTAATCTCTCAGTTCCTCTTCGAAGAACGAAAAAAAGTTATCCAAGATATCCAAGTACATTCCACACACTTTAGCAAAACAAAACAAAAATATATTTCCTCTGTCAATTGCAGTAATCACATTTTTTTGACACAAATAAAAGTACATGTAGATATAATCTATAGATAAGATAAAAACGTGCGTTGAACATGTATATTTTTACCAGCTCGACGTAGTCGAGACTTGTTTAAAATGTACTCATTACCAACATGCCGGTTGGATAATTAAAATTTCATTAAAAAATCTCGTTACGATTCCAAAATGCAACTTTCACTTACCCGCAGTGTATTATCTAATCGGCCCGTGTCTCGCCGTATGTCGGTTTGCTGCAGAATAAGTAAAAACTAATTATCTTTGCTGTAGGTCTTTGCAAGTTCACGTTGCGCACAATTTTGATCACTACAACTCGCCGTCTACAACGTCTTCACACTTTCGCAATAGCGCCAAGTTTACAAAAACTTATCGGCCACGAAATGCAAACGTTTCAGCAACGGCGATTGGTCATCTTCAATGTCGTCTTCGGTGGCCGGTGCATCGTTTTCGTGACGTATATTGTTTGTTTTTACGGACGTACGGTCTACGCTTAGCGCCGATTTGATTATGATAACGATGATGGCATTTCAAAAATTTTTCCACCTTTCGCGTTGAAGAAGAAAACTTGACTTCGCGTTGCTCTAATTGCGCGCTTGAACGAGCCGCGCTGAGCTATATAATACGGACGAATGTTATTTTTTTCTCGTATTATACGCCGGGCATACGGATACGCAATCGTTATAAAGCGGGGTCTATGCCTACCTCTTACCAAATATGCGACGTGTCTAGCTTTGCCGCCTTATTAATGTTAAATTGGTTGCCTAGTCTCGATAGAAAGCGGAATTATTTTAGATAAATGCAGGTAGGCAACTTAAATTACAACAAATTAATGAATTAAATTATTTAATTTCTCTATTTTTATTATTGAAATTTCGTTTTAAGACAAACATGATAGTTTCCTACATTGTATATTTTGAATTGTTATAGACTATTTCATAACATCGCAATTATTGGATTTTTTTTATTTCTTTTATTTTTTGTAATAATGTTTATCATAAATAAGTGTATTCCATGCATATAATTTATTGTAAAATATTGTATGTTTCGGTTGTAAAGTATTATTGATTCATAACTTAATTCAGAGGTTTTAGTCCTTCAGTTTTACGTTGTCCTAGAATAATTATTTACAAATTTTTCTCTGGAGCGAAAGGGTTAAATGTGAGATGGACATTGTTTAGGGGACCCTGTACTATCAGCTAAAATTGAACGTGGTCGAATTAAGGTTAGAGAGATAACAGAGGCTGTAGGGACCCCATAAAATCGTGTTTGTCACATATTGCATAAAAAAGCCAAGCGCGCGCTCAGGACCAACAACGCATTCGAATATTTCCAAAGCCCAGCAATGTAGGCGAAATAAGTTGGAATTTTGGAATCGATTATTATCTATGTAGATAATAGATAAAACTTGGGTAAATACGGCCCCTGGAGCAGCGAGCTTATTTTGAGTCGGGGACGCTTTCAAATTATTTCGAATTTACACGATTATTTTTTTTTATCACAATAAATTAATTATTTTGATCCAGTTTAAATAGAAATATAGAAACTTAAGGGGGCACTAAGATAAAGTAGAGAACGCTTAATCGGTACAAAATAAAAATTCAAGAGTTTTGACCAACAGAAACTCTACTGGTTTAAGGACAAATTTGTTCACTTTAAGGAAAATTAAAAAACATCAAAAGAAAGAAAGAAAAAAAAGGACAGCTCTAGACTCTTACTTTTTACAAAACTCTCGAAATAAGTTTTTGGAGTTAAACAAGCAATCTGTGTGAATCTGTGAGCAATCTCCATTAAGATGGCGAAGAATGCTTCAGATTAAGCATAATTTCTGAGGTAGAAACAGAAATTTCGATATACACAGTGATTGTGCGTAAGTAAAGATTACTTACTAGTCATTACTTTAATCATTATCTGGTCAGTGCGAATGACAACCCATCCAACAAGTATTTGATTTGGAAATTTGGATGTTGCTCTTAAACCATAGGAGCCAACACGCGTAGCATTCCCATTCTTTGAAGCACATCTTTAATAGGCTTGTCCAGACAGAAATCACGAACTAATCAGAGCCAATCATATTTTTTTGAAGTGAATCAAATCGTGACTGACTAGTTTCTGATTTCCGTTTGAACAGGAGTTGTAGGATAGTTAAAACTAAACGTGTTCCGGGTTTGGGCCGTGTCATGTCATTTTTTGCTAAACGAAAACTCGAGGTTTCGCCCACAATCAGATGATGCTTCTTCAGGAGAGGGAAAGGATACTTAAATATTGAACTTGTTTAAACTCTCAAAGCTGGGAATGTAGACTTTCCACAAATCTATCTAATTTGTCAATTTTATAGTAGACGATGTTACTTTGCTTTATTATTATTAGTTAAAAATAAATTCTTCACAAGATGCCATAAATTACATAAATTCTACAAGTTGCAAGTGCCGAAAATTTATTACTCTGTTTTATTCTAATTAATTTATATAACTTGTTTAATACCTAATCTTCAGCAAATATCACGTCAATACTTACAAAAATTGTACTAATACACAAGTAAATAAAGTTTATAACTGCTTGAAATAATATTTACCATCTCACATTCTTATCAATATTTTTGCTCCTTTATTTAATCTATACTCAAATCTAAGACTACAGAATTATATAACGAAAGCTAGGTTTTAACAGATTGAAAGGTATAAATGCAGACTCTTATTATTTGATGTAAACAATTTATTTATTAAATAATTTAATTCATACACAAACAATACACGCAAGTCTTCAAAATATATATGCAGCATATAAGATACATATCTTTATTACAAAAATACTTTTTTACATTTCACACATTTGTTTACTCAAATACTTAGGAATGTGTTTGGTGTTTTTGCAAACCGTGTTTTTTTTTGTTCTCGCGAAGAAATGCTTCTTTCAGCATGAAAATTAAAAGCTGTCGCGTCTAAAGCAAACAAAGGGGAAATATGGAATGATAAAAGGGAATGCTTCTTAAATTAAGAATGGTGAAGAATGAATTCTATACGGGGAATGATATAGAAATAGTACGCGAAAATCTAAAGCTAAGAACACTCTTCAAAACTCACACGCTATACAATTATTACATAATACGGATTTTGGACGAATTAGTTTTGCTGGTCGGATCTTTATTTTTCGGAAGACTAATCCTTTTGTTAAATACATATTTTCCTTTATAGTATATCATTCGTTTATGCAAAAAAATTTCGTGTATACAAAATATATCACAGTTATCATACATTAATACAATCCGCGTTTTGAGAGATTTAAACGGAACAGGTGCTGAAATATCATCGTAAATGATAACTTCATGCATTTCAGAGATATCTTAAGCATAATTCCAGCACATATTCCTTTCAACCCCTCATTTATTTGCTTTTTTTACTTTAAAAATACATATTTTAATGATTGCTTTTTTTTTAGTATTCCTATATAATATTGTCTCGAATTTATCTAGGCCGCTTATTTTTAAAATACGAAAATATGAGATTCTTATTCCTCTTAGGCCTTATCACTTTGCATAATCTGTTTCAGCCATACTTCCGGATTGTAGCTGGCCTGTTCCCCGCCCATTTCCGCCGGAAGGACGTCTATGTGAACGTAATTGTGCAAGGTACTCAAGTTATTTCCGTGGACGTATATTCTCTCTTTAGTTTTATCTTTCAAGAAGGGTTTGATTACTGTTAAAGCTGCCTCGACGTACCAAGGTTGTCCTATGAAGTGGATACCTTTAAACCTCGCGGGGAAACAATCTTGTAACCCCTCTATCATGGTTTTCAAAACGCTCGGCTTCAAATTGGTGCTTTGCCGAAACGAGAATTCTGTCCAATCGACAAGGATCACGAAACCATTAGCTTGATTGTGGATATTTTGTATTAGAAACTCTAATGTGTAAAGTAGGGCTCTGTATATCGACAGTAAACTATATGAGCAATCCCAATTGATACCATTTACGATTAAAATACATCTTCCTTTCCGATCGCGACTTTCTAAAACGCCGGGCAGTCCATTCTCCAAGGATTTTCGTATATCTTCGGCTTGTATCGTAAAATTCCTGAAGATTTCCGGATTCTTCCGCCTGTACCAATAATAATTCCTAATCAGCTCGTAGGTGTCGTTGATGTCGAACTTTCTGGCGTATAGGAACTTCAGCAAGGTTTTATCGTCTTGCTGCATATTATCTTTAAGTTCTCTGTCATCGCTGCTTTGAATCAGGTTCCTTAAGGACTGGACGGATATTGCTTTGTCTTTCGGCTCAGAATTCTTCCAATCGCGCATTATGTCTCTACTGATCATCTGGGCTTTCCAGTCGAGCTCCAGGAATTCCGCCATTTTTCCTCCCTGTAAAATTAAACAGCTTATCAAAAAACAGTTTATGGAGTGTAAAAAGGGAAATATATAAATAGAAGATAAGTTTGTAAAAATAAATCGATAAATTGTTGATAGAATGTCGTTAATAATAGTGGAAAATTACTCGTGTTAATCCACGCATTCGTTTTTAAAGAAAAGATATTTTTTTAAAAGACGGAAGGAAAGTTATTGTAGAGCCAAGAATAGTTGTTACATAGATAATAATTGTTTGGCCTATTTGCTTGATTTTTTTATTCAATCTGCTGATTTTGTTTATCTAAAGACGAGTATTATCCGAATTTCTTACTTTTTGAAAAGTTATCCATCAAAATTTTCAGAATATGTTCCTCGCTGAAATACAAGCTTTCAACTACCACAACCTACTTCCGTAATCTAAAGTTATACGCTCCCTTCTTAGACTTTACAAACAATAGAAAATCAATAAAAAAATTATTTATAGGACGGAGTATTGTCGTGTTGTCTACGCGCGATATGTTGTAATTAGGGTCGAACATATAAAGCTGCCGATCGAGTTAATTAATTAGCAAAGAGAAGGCTTCGAGAATCGTTAACATTCATCATTTCGAAGCCTCTCAAATGACACTAATGATAACTGTACAAAGAAATAACATCAACTTACAGATGCATGCACTTCAACAGTTCATAGACCTTGTCAACTATTTTACGGCGGCGAACACATTCAGCATGTACAGCTATTTAGCTTCTGGTAATTAATTTTTTGCGTAAGACCTGTTAACAGTACTTGTAATACGTTTACATGTTTGTCAATGGCTTCGGAACAAGCAAAAAGTCGTTGGAACTCAATAAATCACTTTAATATCTACCATATTGTGCAGCCCCAGCAAAGTTCGTAATTTCGCATGCAAAAGCGAACTAACAGGTATTGGTATCGGTTCCTGCGATAAAACATTAAACGTCTAGCTTATATGATAATGATAAGTACTCAAAAGAAAGGCGTATACCCAAATAAATACGTAGAGACGTGAGGATGCATTCATTCGGACCCTGGATTACATCAGATTCTCGGGCGTGTTATAATTTAGATACCGATGGATTTTGGATTATGTACATTTTTGCTGATGCTAATTAGAATGGAAAAAAATGAGTTGGATTTACGAAAAAAAAAAATTATATACTGCTGGAATAAATTTTGGCAATAAGGTTCATAATAACGGCAGAGACAAACAAAAAAAAAAACATGAAAAATTCAGACTGCCAAGAGTTATTTAGGCTTCTTTTAGAATTGAGGTTTGACTGTTTGGCGATTATTATTGTAACGTTGCCCAGCAAGGAGGTCTCGGAATCAATCTGGCGGCGCAGGAGATAATTTGGCGCCCTCTCCCAGCTTTCCGTAAACAACAAGAACAAATTACTAAAATCTTTATTGTTGCATATCGTAATACTTCGTGAGCCAAGTGTAACATGTATTGTATCGTTATATTTCTTTTTTATACATTTAAAATAAGAAAATTGACGTCACTTCTGGTCAGACCGGAAACGAAATTGAATTGCCGGCAACGTCAAAAGTAAATTCACACAAACTAGAGCCTATCAGCCTATTTTTTCTGAAAACGTTAGCTTAGGGGATAGAGCGGATACTTTAGCACCTCACTGTATAGAGGTCCTTGAATCTTCTCTTATAACGTACGTTTAAATCGGTGCTTTTTATATGGATTTTCAAAAGCACATTTCAAAGAAAGAAAGAAAGACCCTTTGCAGCGTTTAACGTTTAACAGAAAGACATTTTAAAGAATCTCTATTGTAACATCTAAAATTTTATCCGTGATTTTTACACGCACCCTGTGTATAGGTGATTTGGCGCTTAAACAAGTTTATAATTTGTGCGTTAAAATTAAAAATTAATAACTCTTCTTAGCTTGAAATGGTAACGTTACATTAAATGGTTTTATGTCGATTCTAACTCGAAGAAAACAGGAAATTGTGGGTTGTGTTGCTGCTTGTACAAGTAGGGAAAATTAAATATATTGATAGATATCGCATATGGAGCTCTTAGGTAGGTCGAGTTGCGGAAGAGTATGTAGAATGTTAATATGTGGTACCCATTATTACATTACAAAAAAATATAGTCCCCAAAAAATGAAGCAGGAATTATATATTAAGATGGATCTCCATGGACGCGAAAAGCGACCCTTAAGACATACAATTATATAATCATAATGATCGCCTTAGTTATGAAATTAGCTGCCATGGCCCCAAAATTCATTGATATTTGGATCCAAGTTCGATGTCAAATGCACCACACGCTTCTTCAGGATTAATAAAAATTACACCAATAGCTGGAAAGGCTGAAAAACCAATTCATCCCTTCTTAGGGCAATCGAAGCAATGTCGTTAAAATTTGGGAACACAATTCAGGTTTGGGATTTTAATTATCGCGCCTTATTCAACAATTTATTTTATTAGTACGAAGATTTCGGATTTAATACAAGAATTAGCGCGAAAAAGCAAATTCCCGGTGGCAACACTGATGTGAGCCAATCAAAGCACAGGTATTGCTTAAAAAAGGTACTACTTTCAAGAACATTATTTGTTATATTTGAGGGACAACAACTTCGCACACCATAACCCTGAAATTATTAAATCCAGTACGTAATTAACAACAATTTCATATTTCCAAAGAGCATTGCAAAAGAATATTTTGAAAAAACTACTAAGTGCGACTAATCAATAATTTAATACAATGCGAAACTGGCTAAGCTGCACTTGACTTCTTTTCTTAATTAATACCGGCTATTGCGTTCTGCATTTTATTAGTTAGGTACGCTTATTTACTGCAATAATAAAGGAATTTATAAATTCGCAAGCTAAATTATTACTAATCTTAGGGACTCTTTTTTTTGTTGCCAACCTTAGATACCTCAAAACGACCTCTAGAGGTATGGTTTCTTCATTATCAAATTTCACTTAACTGATATCTTGCGATTTCACAAAGATCTAATGAACAATAAAAAAAATATCTTCAAATTTTTTTATTATTTCATACTTCTTTTTTTTATTTCATCTTTAGGAAGAACGCAGGGACAACGTTATTGCTCTCTTTATGTATTTCGTTAGATAGCAAATCGATATGGAAAATAAATAAGTTTATCATCAAATAAATGTTATCACAACACTCAATCTTCGATTCCAACACAATATTCGACAACCAGTCCTACTTTTACTTTATATCAATACATTAGAGAACCGGTGCGGTCATAAATCTTTAAAAAAAAAACAGGTTACATACCCGTGCCATGGCTACAAAGATTTATCTACACAATTAACAATAAGAAAACGCCAAAAGCAAACTAATTCTTCGAAATAAAAATGTACACTGGCAACATAGAACAATCTCACGTGCTCCAGATCGCACTGAACTTTAAATTCGCAGGATTTCCATCGCCGATCAATTAATATCTCTGACGACACGTAAGATATCATTTACTTCGTGCGTATAAAACGTCCATATCAGGTAATACACAGGCCAGTAGCTAATAATTTCGATGTATGTAGGTACGCATAACCTGCCTGCACATATCGAGCGTTTCAAGAAATACTTGCTCTCTCGAAAGTTCAACATTTCAAAACGACCTACAAGCTGGTAAAGGGTAGTTAATTTACGGCAATTATAAAGCTACACTTACGTTGCATTTCGTACAGTATGAAATTTTATATGTAGTAAAAATGCGTAGCGTGTACAGTATAAAAAGATCTTTTTCAATATTTAATAGTATTTGAAAATTTATATGTACTGGGGAAATATAAACTTACGAACAAAATTATTCAAAATAAGAAAACAAAACGATCGGCAGTACTGGTGCTGAAGTATCATTGGTCACGTACATTAGAACAGATTGCAGATTAGCATACTGCGGATCGACGACTGCCTCTATCGCTTATGCTTGAGATAGAGTGAGGTAAGATTTATTCGTCCAACCGCGGCGTACATATGCGTTAGGGAAGACGGTGCAGTCAAACAATATTACTTCTGCGTATTTGTCTGACTAGAGACGCTCAACCTAAATGTAAGATATCAGAGATGTACACTGCCGTTCAGAGAAGTTTGGTCGGTTAGTAAAAAACATGAAAAAGTTACAATGCAATTTTATTGTATGTACAGGTAAAAAAGACAAAAATAAATAAATGAAAAGTTATTCTGGCCTAATACAACATACTGAACATTATATTTTTTTTTCGTCGAAAAAACCTCCTTTGCTGTTAATCACCGCTCGAACTATTCTAGGCATTCTTTCGATAAGTTTTGTTAAAACGGATTGTGGAATATTAATCCATTCGTGTTGCAGAATATTCCGTAAATGTTCTTGTGAAGTTGGGCATATTTTTCGGATCCTCCTGTCCAGTTCATCCCACAACAACTCTATAGGGTTCAAATCTGGGCTTTGTGGGGACCATGTCATTACTTTCAGGGTGTGCTGTTCTTCTTGCTCCTTTAGATAGTTCTTACACACTAACGCGGTGTGTTTTGGGTCGTTGTCATGTATGAATGTAAAGTTACGGCCTATTATACGCAATTCTGATGGCACTGCATGATTCTGGAGTATTGCAAAATAATTTTCCTTCCTCGTTACACCCTGCACTCTGCATAAATCTCCCGTCCCAGTAAGGGAGAAACATCCCCACACTAACACAGAACTACGTTGCTTCATTGTTGGCACAACGCAGTCCGGGATTATTTTTTCGGTTTTAGATCTTCGGACATAAACTCGTCGATTTTGCCCAAAAACCTCAAATTTTGACTCTTCACTCTAAAGCACGTGTTTCCAATTATCTAACGACCGATCTAGATGAGAACGGGCCCACTGCTGTAGCCGTTTTGCTCTGTTGCCGCGACGTAATAAGGGTTTTCGAATGGCAATGCGTCCATGAAGGTCCGCTTGTTGAAGTCGACGTTTTACCGTACTCGCCGAAACTTGTTCTTCACGGCCGCGATTGACTTCGGCTGCTATTTGTGGCGCTGTTAATTTTCTATTGCGTTTGCTTAATAATACAATTCTCAAATCTTCAGCTTTTGTTGTTTTCGTAGATGCTCCGGGACGAAGACGATTTTCTATAGTTCCAGTTGTCCGATATCGCTTTATGATGTCATTTACTGCTGAACTTCTCATATTTATTTTTTCAGCAATTTGTCGCCCCGAATATCCTTCTTCAAACAGCGTAATAATGCGTGAACGTTTTTCTACACTGGTAGGCTTGCCACGTGCCATTTTGAAGTAAATTTTCTTAAAACTTTCGCGCAAACACGACAGATGCACACCAACACACGTTTAACAATAAAATGAAGCAAATTCATATCTTTTCGCCTGTGATAAATAAACAAAAATGATACTGCGGTATATTTCCTAAATGTACTGTTCGGTAATAATCCCCAAACGACCCGTTTCAAACGATCGGTACTTCCGAGAAATTCTTGGAATGATAATAAAAGAGACTTTATTGTGGTTGTCGCAATATTTCTACTTTACATAATAATTTATGGCTTTAATCCCTTAGAAAAGAGTGTATGCTTAATATTTTTCTAATTTTATGTATTAATAATTGTATACAGTGTGATATAATAGATTTTTGTTGTATGACCGAACTTCACTGAACGGCAGTGTAAATGCATCGAATGGAAAACGTAATTTTATTCCCAATATCGGAGGAGACCCTTGTAGATGCTAGAGACGGTCGTCGATCCGCAGTATGGCGACGCCGTCATTTTGATCGATTTATACGTATTCGGCATTTCATTTAATCTATTCATTATTTTCAAAATGGTTAGGCATGACTTTATCCAACTTTCATAACATAGAATTATTCCATATAAAACGCCCACCAAAATTATTTAGATCAAGGAAATATGTAGGTTATTGTCCTGTATTATCTTTGTTTGTTTCTTCAACACAACGAAAACAACGAAACACAATAAACATTGAAACCTCTGTGCTACTGCTTCCTTTAAACTATGTCTCATTCCATCAATTCAAACATTATCATTGAGGAAGGTTGTAATTTTGCTTAAATGTGACACGTTCTATCCTGTCCAAGATATTCTATAATACGTCTCCTTACTTACATATGTAGAAGATCAAGACAACGATGTATATGGTTACGTAGATCCACATTAGCACATCGAATACATGCATGTGAAATGTTTTTAAATTAATTTATTTGATGACTGAAACGACCTTGTTCTATAAATAATGACGTGTTGTAATTAAAAGCTGCTGGTGGTTTAGTTACTACACCTTTTTTTTTACTACGAAACATATTAACTTTCAACTGGAATTGAAATATATCCTCACAGCATTAATGGCTTTTGCAGAGCCATTAAAACGATATTAGCACCAACTAGATCCTTTGGGAGTTATTTCCCTTTCACGTCTATTAAAGTCAAGTATAATTTAATCACGATCGATATTTCTTAATGGGGAAGGAAACTACTTTCAAAGGAGATGCTTCTTTGGAAAAAAAAATGAAAAAACAACATGGACAGCGGCGTTCTCCAAATATAGGTTATGTAAATCTCCACTGAAACATATGCGACGATAAACCGCAGGTGTTTATTAAAAACAAACGTCTGTGGTCTGTAGCAAACAGATGAACGTCGAAGTGGACCAATCATCGAAAAGAAAATCGACGAACGTGTGCTGTGGTCGTTATTGGTACAGATTGGAAAACATCTGCTCGTCAAATAAATTTGGGAGACTTGCTACGACGCGTTACATACACAGAGTTACATAACCTACTTGATCTTGTTTCGTTTTTTTTTTGTTTTCCATACGCGTTAAATAATCCAACAAAAGAGAGAAACAAAAGGTGTTAATAACCCGTTGCTCGTTTTTTCCTGTGCGTTTTTTTTTTAATTGCGATTGCATTGAATTTACTGCGTAATACAAAATAGAAATTTGGTATTCTGTTCGAGTAAAGTTAACTTCCTATTTGTATGAGTCATCCGGTAAGCGGTCGACATCCACATATAATTTTACAGCGTATTTAATCCTATATAAGGTTACCGAAGCCCGATAGATTCAAAAGCGTCTCCTAGACGAACTGGTTATCAACATATCTACGACATTTCAACTGTTTCATAAACAAGAGATAATCGCGAAAAATCAATATCAATATGTGCGAGATCTATTGGCAATCTGTTACCGACGAAAAAAATCTATGGTAAGAGGCCAATAAACGTCCTTGAGGTGTACGATAGAACCTATTATAGAGAACATACCTTTGACTTAATCGGTGTTCCTGGTCGTGGTTGCTAAATATGCGTTTTCGTTTGAAGCTATCCTATTTTCTACGTTTTAATTATCACAGATACACGAAATTAGCACTTTTCTGAACACTGGACGGGCATAACGAGTCTTGCATGCTCTCGTTTTCCAACCGTGTTGTGTTGTGGTACTTGCACAGAGCTACGCTCGCGGAACACCTGGATGATTCACAGGTAGCCCTGTTTGTGTGTAGTAAAAGAAGTATGTTGCGCCTTCGCCACCTCGATTTGCATTGGAAGGACGTAGGTGTATAATTGAACCGACTCCGGTATACCGGTGCTGTTGACGTTTGGCGGGGATAGGTTCTGCTGTTCATGGTACACGTAACAGTTAAAGTAGACAAGTTATCTACCAGGGAGTGCAAAATATTCTAGAAGACGAGGAAACTACAATAGGAATTGAGAATCTATAAAAAAATTATTGATTTGAAATCTCTAAGACTCTAAAGCAGCTTCCAATGTTAGAGGAGTGGTTCATCTTTTTCTATTTCCCCGGACCACGACCACGAAAAACAATAGAAAATAACAGCTAGCGATTGTTGCCAAGACCGGCGATTCGAATTTTTTATTTGACTCCGAATTCCAATTTCTGCCAAGCAAAGCAACATTTCGTAACACGATTATTTGTCTCCCAAAAAAAAAAAACTAAAACAAATTGATAGGAAATTACAGAAATATGGGACTGGGTGGTCGCTATTGTTGACCTAAATATAGCCAAGGACACGGCTTCGATTCTCTCGTGTATTTCCGTTCCGCGAAGATTCCCACAAAAAAATGCTTACATTTTAATGCGTGTGATCTTCACTATTGGAATTACCAACTTAAATCTTGACCGAAGAAAAATGAGCCTGGGCCAAAAAGAGGAAAGGAAACAGCATAGTCTATGTGAAAGTCATGGTAAACTGAAGAATTATACAAAACAGAATAATAAATAGAGAGAAATGTAATATTTTATCAAGAAAATAATCCTAAATATGAATACTAGACCCAATATAATGGAATGATTACAATTTCTAGAAAGATAAGAAATGATTCATTAAAAAAAGCTTTAAATATAGTAAAAAAATGAAAATTTGTAATACACCAAGAGCAAGTAAGGACTTGGAATCACATAACATCCCACGTATAAATATTAATTCAATTTCCAACCTATTAAAAACTTTTTTAAAAATTTTTAACCTGTGTATTGTTCGTAAAATCCCTCTTCTCGCGACAAATATCTAAAGATAAGCTGTGCATATATTTAAAGTAAACGGTCTTATCTAAAATCTGAATACGTTATAGCGGATCATGCGAGTTTCTTTGTTAATAATCGATGTAACACATTCTTCAACGTCTTTACATACGTCATTTGTTGAACCTTACAATGACAAAGGGAAAAGCTTTCTTATATTATAAATTACATTCACGCGCTGCAGTGTCTTTTAGTTTATGTTGTTCTATAATTTTCCAAGTGCAAAATATTATTTTTTTTGTCATCGCAGGTCTAATAACAGCTTTGATGGGTTTTCTTTATAATAGCAAGAATGGGCAGCTGTTTGAATCTGGGAGAAAAGGACATGATTACAAAACTAGATATTCATACCGGCACACAGATTATTAAAAACAGAAAAAGATTTATCCTTCATTAAATTTCAAACAAAATTCTATAACCGCGCTCAGTACTTGACTACCTGAACAGTAACCAGGCATAGACTTAAGCGATCGAAGCATAAGTATATGCTACGTGGGGAGTTCGATAATTACCTGGCGCCACTGAAGTTGAAACTCTGTTTTTCCTAAAAGTAACTTTTGACGAGAATCCTGTCAAGTTTTCAAACAGATACATCAGTTGGTAGCGACTGAAAGCCATTTAGAATAAACAACTTTTATGGTTTAACAAACGACGAAAATCGAGTATCGAGTAGTGATTAAATTTTGTTTTTCTACAAGATGGGTGCCGTGATTGCTCACAATTGACCAAAAACACGCTCGTGTATCAAGTTCAAAGGAATGCTTGCCGACGTTAATGCCCAATTCGAACGATTTTTAACGTCGATTCATAATTGTTCAGGAAACAAGGATTCGCCACAGCACACCAGAGACCAAAGAACAGTCCAAACACTAGGTTTTTCGTGGCCAACCGGTGACAAAGACGGCCAAAACGGCGTCAAAATCCACATTGATCGCATTGAAAAGAGCAAAATGATTAATGGCGGATATTACGCCAACTTATTGGATCGTTTCAACGATGCTGTAAAAGGAAAACGTCCGCATTTGGCGAAGAAAAGAATTCTATTTCATCAAAACAATGCACACGTGCGTCGATATTGCAAAATTTCCTCAGTTAGCTTCCGCAGTCACCATATTCGCCAGATTTAGCTCCCAGCGATTATTTCGCATTTTCAAAAGATTTAGCTTAAACGATGAAGTGATTGTAGAAACGCTTATTTTTATTACTATTAAAGTTAGTTGTTTTTGATCAAGAATTAAGAATAAAATTTGTACGTCTAAGACTTTATTTTACTTACCATTAATGTTCCGTTAACCCAATAAATTATTTTCACTTCTATCACACATCATACCGTCACCAACACAATGTTCCAAGCAACTGATAAATTCAGAAAAACTAGTTATAAAAATCTTATTAATACAACAATCCGCCTATGAGATGAACTTGCGCTGTAGATATTGTTAAAATAGGTACGTCGGCGACGTTCGTAATAATTTCTTATTGCTAAATGGGATTTCGAGAAGAAACTGGTGTTTCTCGATCCTGCCGTTCTAGGCAACGACAATAACAAGATAATAACGCAGTTTTGCGTGTGTAAATGTATAAATATACTGCAATCTTAAAAAAAAAAGAAATGCTGCTATATATTTTTTTATTTTTTGTAATAAGTAGATTAATAATACTAGTTGACGTGTTAGCGTTCTTTGTAAGGAATATTAAAGATTATTTATTCTAATATTTATTTATTTCTATCTAATATTCTAATTAATTTTAATTGAGAAATTAAGGATAGAATTGCATGGAAAACACTGTATATTCCAATAAGTATGTGTATGCATTTATTTATTTAAACTGTGAGTAACATTATTATGATTAAAATTGAAAGGGGATTATAAAGCTTTTAAGAATTAACATTTTTGTTTCGTGAATAATCTCCCGCTAATTGTAAATCCTTAGTAAAATATAATTAACATGACTGCAATGTAGGCAACCCACTTTGCACCAATGTATGTTTCAGCGATTTTCAGGGATTTCATTCTTTTCTGACTTCATACATTGAGGTCTCCTTTTAACGTCTACAATATATTTAAGTAAATAATTTATCAAGTTCTTCATTATATATTCTTTAATACTATTTCCAATACTCGATTAAATGATTACAATAAGGAACATGTAATTACGCACATACGACAGTGCTCTATTTATGGATAGCCCAGAACCGGCATAATATAATAATTTTTTTTTTAATACTACCGGTTTTCCTATGCGATCTACTTTCTCTCAAAACATCAATTCAGAATGTAGAGCGTACAAAATCAATGTGTACATAAACGTATTTAAATCTACTATCTCCAACGTCCAGGAACGTGATTCTATTGAGGAAAGGGAAAGTATAACATGAGATATTTTTTAATTGCAAAGCTTTATAAGGTAACAGTATGAATCTAAGTTGGTACTGTTGATTAGTGCACATATAAATCAATTTAGGAAAAAATAGCTTATAATATGAACTTATGGTTTTATTGGTGTTATATTGTTCTTATCCATGATAGCCTATATCGGTATTATTATTATTCCTTCAATTTCCTGGTTATTTTATTTGTAATTGCCATCACCGTTGTACATTACTGCACCACATGAATAGAGCACTTATAAATTATGTTACGGTTTCGTACATATTAATTACGTAGATGTTTTGTATTAGGTGCGATGGCCAGAATAAAGTTAATAAAGCAAAGGAAGTAATTAACATTTTCGAAAAAGATTGTGTTTCCTCTGCTTTTAGCCAAAGTCTAACCTTACAACTAAATTAAAACGACCAAGAAGATGAAGAAGATGGGTTAGAACATGTCTGAAACAAAAAAAAGCCAATTGCAAAAAATTGTAATTTGCAATTTTTTGCTTGCACAGCAACCACAACTACTCAACAGCTAACCTGGTCAAGTATCGTAACTTGACAAAGTAAATGTGAACTGGAGTAATACTGATTACGGCACCAGGCTTGTGCTCTTGTAGTGTGTACACAATGCAATAATTGCACAATAATATTGTACAATACTGTTGTACGGGGCTTTATCAATTTTGTAGGCAATAAATGATGAATACAATATTTACTTTATTCTACTAATTCAAATATTTGGCAGCAGTGTACGCCCAAGGGTTATTTTCGTTTGAAGATGATGCTCTTGAACGTCTTTCGAGAACATTTTGGAGAATTTGGAACCAACAAACTGGCAGTTAGATATTGTTATCTTTTGTAAGACGCTTCTATTGTTTGCAGAAATAATGCAAGACGTATATCATTAATAGTAGAAATGTCGACATCACCCGAAAGACATTTCTACTATGGATTACGGTCGTGAAAGCCTACACTCAAGTATACATCAAGTATACAACATAAATGCAAGGCGTGAATGGTTTGCAGTTATTACTTATCAACGAATATGACTCATCTTTACTTTCGATAAATTCAGCTTACAACAAATAAATATAATATTTCAATTATTCCTCACGTGCAACACCTATTCGAAAAATTAATTAAACTACTCCTTAGTAGACAAACAATGACAAACCAAAGTGCATCGTTTTGCTCTCTCTCAACCATTGCAAACAACTTATCAGTTTAGCGGTTATCAAACCCATAGCGTAGATAAATACCTACCGTAACACATAAAAATGTTCTCGTACAGATGTTCACATATAGACATCAACTCGAAAGTGACGTTATTACATTGTTAATGTTGTCGTGTCGGTGTGTGACGCTCATGCGTTGATGTATCGTAGTTTTATGCGAATATTAACGTGCGAGGAAGTGTATTTGGTCGAGAGCGATGGTGTCAAGATCGCTGTATTACGGTTTGCTGATATGCTATCATGTCTTTGCGCTGTGGTACGATCAAACTTACGTCGATCTGTCGTTGATTTCGAGATTTCAGAAGAAAGCCGATTTCAAATTCTTCGGGGGAAGGCTTAAATTCTTGACGCAGTGGAATATGGTGAGTATACACGTATTAGAACAATATCGCGTGTACCGTTATACATCTTCTGTAGCAGATATACACGCTATTAAATAAAATCTATATTTAGACACGTATGGTCAAATAATATTTGAGACTTCCGTTTAAACCTGTGTGAAATTTACCAATTCGTTTTAACGGTAAACAAAGAAAAACGTGGGCGTCTTTTAACAATTGCCACTTGCCACGGTTG